>OX328108.1:29650492-30157992 GCA_946811185.2 Hippopus hippopus | reverse complement strand
AACACTGCGTATACATTGTATTTCAGGGAAGTTGTGTATACATTGACTTTGCAAATGTCTTTCTATGCACTCACTCCGGATGTTTGCAAACGCTGCGTATACATTGAATTTCATGGAATTTTTTGTAAAGACTTACTTTGAAAATTTCTTTATATAGACACAATTTTGGATTTCACATACACTGCTTATACACTGAGTTTGAAATGATGTTTACAATGACTTTAGAATTTTCCATGTTCATCAAAAACTGAATTGTTATAGGGCCTATACTGTTATCGAATTCTTCATTTGTAAGATTTGTTGTCCGATAGAAGCATACAACAACAACAACAACAACAACGGCAACGACAACAAAGAAACGACGACGACATAGAAAAAAAAAGTAATAGTAATTCAATTAGATGATAATAGTAAAAAATCATGCCGACTTGAAATTTAGGACAAGACACCCGAAACTTTGTAAATAATTCATATCTGTAATCATACAAAAGTAGGTCAGCTTCTTTAACTCTTTAACAGACGACAGAGTTTTACACTTGTCCAAATTGAAAGCAATTGCAGACGACAAATTAAATTCGGCTCGAAAGGTTGGACTCGTCTTTTATATGATAGAAAACATCGTGGGAAAAGGAGAAAATGCTGGTTTTACCAGCATTTTCTCCTTTTCCCACGATGTTTTCAAAAGCTTTATTCTTCAGAGTCGTACAAATTCTGGATTATTTCGTAAAGAGTCAATAACTCTCAAAACAGGGAGGATGTGGCAAATAATTGGTTCTATAATAGCACGTAACACCGTCTCACGGGAAATTAAAAACAGCAAGATTCCTTCTGAACAAGACTCTATGAGTCATCTAGAGCTCTAGCTTTCTGCAAGTGCCACCTGAGTGATTAAATTATTGCAAAAACCATTCCAAGCTTTCGCCCTTTTCACAAACGATAGCTTTTTAGTCTTTTTTGACACCGAAAACATCTGAAGAAGGCAAATTTGAAAATGATTCAAATAAACATTAGCTCTCTAACATAGTAGAAAACATGACGGGGAAAAAAAAAAGAAGATACTTGTTACCAGCAATTCTCCATTTTTCCTATAATGCTTTCAGGGAATTTCTTCATAATGGTCCTTTGAACACGAGACTGTTTTGTAAGGGGGTTAAGAAATCTGATGAGACTTGGAGTCACAACACTTTAGTTTGAGACATGTTCTGTGGAAATGGGGCTTAATGCGAGTCTCGAAACTTTTTGCTATATAGGTGTAGGTCAATTTTCTGATTGTCAAAGGACCATTCTATCTCCAGATCCAGTCGAATATTAGACAAAATAGATTTAATGGATCCATAATTATGTGATGACTTGCTTGGTATGATGCATCATGGAGATGCATTAAACCCTGAGGATGGCTTATTTCTTTGCTACATCTAAAAAGAGAATTATTATTTTGTACTTTTAATGGCAAATCCAGAGCTTGGCTATCTTTTTGCTTTGAAAAATACGTCCAGTGACTTAGAAGTTAGATCTATATCAAAAGGTAGAAGGAAAGGCACCCCAACCCATTACATTTGTTGTCATTCATTTCCAAACAGAACTGCTGAGGGAAAATCACAATAAAAGGGTCCTACTGATAATAAACTTTCTTCTTCTATGCAGCCAGTCACCAAAAATATTTCCCAAAGATATAACAAAATTGCACTCGCTTTCCACAGATATCACTAAGTCAACACCAGAAACACATTCCGGGTCTTTTATGTTCTTCTTTTCTGACAAAACAACGCAGCAGAAGTGCTCAATGTCGAATTGTTAAAAAGCATCTACTTTTGACTACTACAAGCCGTTAGCATTTCGTTGTGGTGTGACAACTGTTGCAGGTCTCATGTGCATCGGGAACTATTGTATAGCATTATTTTTGTCTTTCATTTTGTCGAATCAAAACAATCCCCGGACCCAGATTAGACTGTAGGCGGATCTATTGTGGACAAGAGTCGGATGTGTTGCAGCTTTGTCATTATAATAATAATGGCCTGCAACACCCGAAAATGGGCAATCGGATATTGCGTAAGGTGTCGTCCCGGATCAGCCTGCGCAGTCCGCACAGACTAATTTTAGACGACATTTTCCGTTCTTATGTGATTTTCTGTTTTGCGCTAGTTTACTGTATGGCAAAATCTAATGTAGTCGTAAAGTGCCGTCTCGGATTAGGCTGCGCGGATTGCGCAGGCTGATCCGAGACGACACTTTATGCAAATGTCCAAAGGCCCCTTATCGCGTGTTGCAGGCCATATATCCCTCGTTTTACTTGAAACAGCTAGTCAGAGGTGGTGCACTTAACGCACTGATGTCGCTTTCTTACTGTCTGACATTAGCTTTTACAATGTACCTTAAATAATTAATTGGTTAACATGAAAAATCATTAAACATGCCGCAAAAATAAATAGATAAAATATAAGTTGTTTTATGCTATAGTTTTTCAGGCCTCGTATAGGGAAATCAAGGTGTTTACATGATTCATTTCGTGAAACACGCGAATAACCATTAATTTTCATTAGTTTTCGCGAGAGCATATGCTCTGCCACTTCCTCGGAACCAGTTCATAGTTTTCTCGCAATCAAATAACATTTTTGATGGATGGAGTATCTTTAGGTATCATATCTCATAAATAAATCACCAGCCTATCGTTACATGGAGAATCGTTAATCATATTTTGGAAATTCATCTGTGCAAACACGAGGAATTAGTCACGTGATGTCGTTGTAATGAGTCATATGAACCAATGGGAATTTATGGATGCAGCATTGAGACTGTGTGCTCTTTTCTCCAAGGTTATCATTTCTAGCTCACCTGAACACGAAGTGCTCAAGGTGGGCTTTTGTGATCGTGCTGTGTCCGGCGTCCGTCGTGCGTCGTCATTTTTTACCTTGTGTACGCTTTAGAGACCATATTTTCAGTCGGATACTCATGAAACTGGGTCAGAATGTTTGCCTTGATGCTATCTAGAACGAGTTTGAAAATGGGTCATTAAGGTAAAAAAATAGGTCACAAGGTTAAATATTAGAAAAACATTGTGTTCGCTCTTGAGGCCACATTTTCAGTCCAATACTCTTAAAAGCTGGTCAGAATGTTTGTCTTGATGGTATCTCGGACGAGTTCGAAAATGCGCCATGTCAGGTAAAAAACTTGGTCACTAGGTCAAATCTAAGAAAAAAATTGTGTACACTCTAGAGACCACATTTTCAGTCCAATACTCTTGAAAGTTTGTCAGACAAGTTCAAAAGGGGGTCATGTCGGACCAGAGACTAGGTCACTAGGTAAAATCTTAGAAAAACCTTGTGTACACTCTAGAGTCCAATACTCATGAAACCTAGTCAGAATGTTTGCCTTGATGATATCTCAAACGATTTTGAAAATGGGTCATGTAAGGTCAAAAATCTAGGTCACTGTGTCAAATCTTGGAAAAACCGTATGTACACTCTAGAGGCCACATTTTCAGTCAAATACTGATGAAAGCTAGTCAGAATATTTGCCTTGATGAGATCTCGGAAGAATTTGAAAATGGGTCATGTAGGGTCAAAAACTAGGTCACAAGGTCAAATCTTAGAAAAACATCGTGTCATCTCTACGGACCACATTTTTAGTCCAGTACTCTTAAAAATAGGTCAGAATGTTTGTCTTGGTGATATCTTGAACGAGTTTGAAAATGGGTCATGTAATGTCAAAAACTAGGTCACTAGGTTATGTCTTAGAAAAATATTGTGTACGCTCAAAGAGCCACATTTTTAGCTCACCTGAGCACAAAGTGATCGTGCTGTGCCCTGTGTCTGTCGTGCGTTGTCCGTCGTTCGTCGTCAACTTTTACCTTCTGTACGCTTTAGAGGCCACATATTCAGTCGGATACTCAAGAAACTTGGAAAAAATGTTTGCCTTGACGATATCTCGGACGAGTTTGAAAATGGGTCATGTCGGGTAAAAAAGTAGGTCATTAGGTCAAATCTTACAAAAAAAAAAAAAAAAAAAAAAAAGAAAGACCCTGTGTTCACTCTAGAGGCCACATAGAAAAACCTTGTGTACGCTTTAAAGGCCACATTTTCAGACCAATACACTTGAAAGTTGGTCAGAATGTTTGCCTTGACGATATCTTGGACGAATTTGAAAATGGGTCATGTCAGGTTAAAAAAAACTAGGTCACTAGGTCAAATCTTAAAAAAAAAACCCTGTGTTCACTCTAGAGGCCACATATTCAGTCGGATACCCATGAAACTGGGTCAGAATGTTTGCCTTGATGATATCTTGAACTACTTCGATAGGGGGTCATGTTGGGTCAAAAACTGGGTCACTAGGTCAAATCTTAGAAAAACATTGTGTACACTCTAGAGGCCACAATTTTAGTCCAATACTCTTGAAACTTGGTCAGAATGTTTGACTTGATGATATCTTTGAAGAGCTTGAAAAACGGGTAATATTGGGTCAAAAACTAGGTCATCTGGTCAAATCTTTGAAAAACATTGTGTACATTCTGGGGGCCACAATTGTATGAAAGTTGGTCAGAACGTTTGTCTTGATAATATCTTGGATGAGTTTTAAAATGGGTCATGTCTGATCAAAACTAGGTCACGCGGTCAAATCTTGAAAAAAAAAAAAACCTTATATACAATTGAGAGGCCACATTTTTTGTACAGTACACTTGAAAATTGGTCAGAATGTTTGTCCCGAAGATATCGTATATGATTTTTATAAATTTGGGTCAAAAACTAGGTCGCTAGGTCAAATCTTTGAAAAAGCTTGTGTATGCTGTAGAGGCCATATTTTCAGTCTCTTTCTCATTAAACTTGTACAAAATGTATGTCTTGATGATAGCATGGACAAGTTTGAATATGGATCATGTCAGCATAAAAAGTAGGTCACTGGCTTAAATCTTAGAAACCCTTATGAGCCTACATTTTCGGGGCAATTTTCTTGTAAATTGGTCAGAATGTTTGTCTTGATAATATTTTGATATTATCGATGATAATATCATCGGGTTAAAAACTAGGTCATCAGCTTAAATCTTTGAAAAATCTTGTAGCCACATTTTCAGTCCGATAATCTTAAAACATGGTCAGAATGTTTGTCTTAATGATATCTGGGACGAGTTTAAAAATGGGTCATATCGGATCAAAAACTAGGTCACCAGGTCAATCTCGGAAAAACCTTGTATACACTCTACAGACATCATTTTCTCTCGAATACGTATGAAAGGGGGTCATAATGTTTGTCTGGATAATTTCTGCAAGTTTGAAAATAGGCAATGTTTAGCAAAAAAGTAGGTCACTGAGACAAATTCTAGAAAAAGCTTGTGTACACTCTATAGGTTATATTTTAAGTCCAATACTAATGAAAGTTTGTCAGAATGTCATTATATCTCGGAACAGATCGGAAATGGGTCATGTTTGGTCAAAAGGCCCAGGGGAGCGGTTTTAGGCCTATCATGGCCCCCTTGTGTATTTCTTTCACGAGATATTCTATATCTATATCTTGACCCTTATAATACGGTAAGCGACCAGAGAGTGTAGATAAAATATCAACTTTCGGAACGCATCCTTCTTGTCTAAACTGAATCTACTTTTAACGTTACCCTTTTTTTTAGAGTTAATCAACAAAACGTATACCCACTAAATCAAAATCTACGATGCCGTAGATCTACAAGCAATCCAAAGATTGTTACAGAAAAATCTTTATGTCGGTACATGTATATGCTCAAGTTATACATAGTACATTTAGTCTGTGTAGGCTATTAGCAGTAGTATAATATACAGGGTTGATTACCTAAATGGTACTACGGTTGCAATGATCAAGGTACTAAAGGTAACTAGATTGATTGTATGGTGTTTAACGCCGTTTTCAACATTATTTCAGTTATATCGCGGCGGCCAGTGCACCTATCCATGCTTTCCTGGAGTTCATTTACCAATACTCCGCACAATATTCTTTCCAAGCCACTGGCTGCTTTCCCACATAACCATCGTCGAAACAACGGTCAGCGGTGAGAGAGGAATGAATCCTGTCGCAATGACGATCATCAATCCTCGGAAAGAAATTGGCCGAGCCGGGGATCGAACTCACGACCCCCTGTTCTCAAGTCATGTGCGCTACCGACTGAGCTATTGGGGCTCGGCTAAAGGTAACTAGAGCAACTTAAATGTAATCGAGTTTGTCTAAGACAAACATTTATACGTTGCAGAAGAGTTTTTTTTTTTTTTTTTCGTATCAAAGAAAATTGTAACAAAAGAAGAAATCGCTTGTAACAAGCAGTTTATCCTTTAATTAGATCTACATCTTTCGAAATTCATCCAAACAGTAACAATTAAAACGCCATATTTTATGATGATTATCATTTTTTTTTTTTATTGATAATGTTTTCAAAATATTCTGCTTCAAAGTTACTTGAGAAGGTTTTGGGTTAAATCTAAGAATGAGAAGGTGATGAGTTAAATCTAGGAATGTACATGTAGTTATAATTTTTTTTCCAGTGGAGCAGAGCAATCATCGTACGGTTATTTGCCAAGCGCTTGTTGTTTGACGTTATAACAATAGCAGGCAAACGTTTGACTGATAGATATAAGTTAAACTTACGTTTTACCACCTGTGTGTCATTTTTGATGAACGTTACGTTAAATACGGAGCCTTCCTTGGCGGTAAATAGGGTTGAATTGTCTGTATCATTGTAGGGTACTGTCACAGTTATGTTGTACTCGGCACGTACTTCTTGTGACCGGAACTGAAAAAGAAATCTTAGTCATGAGACTTGAGCGTTTTATACGATTGAGAAAGAGAGAGAGACAGACAGACAGACAGACGCGGAGAAAACAACTACAGCAGAAAGGCAAAGAAGATTATCTGTTTAGATCAGTAAATGTTTGGGCTAGGTACTAAAATAGGTGATCTTCAGCAAGATTAGTGCATGGTATACCAAATATTGGCATGTTGTTTTAGAAACTGCAACGGAAATTCGACGAATGAAAGGATAGATTAGACAGATAAATAATCAGATGCTTGAAACCTTTGGAAAATTGGCATTTTAAAGTACAAAATACGGTATGTGAATCCAGCCATGTTAAATCTCCTCCACGCGAAACTTACTGATAAAACTTTGCAAAGATTACAAACAACCATGCGCTATTTAAACAATCATCGCGCTTTTTTTCGTCGAGAGAATGAGACTAACCTGAGGAAAAGGGTTTTAAAAACATTGTGGAAAACAGAGAAAGTTTTGTTTTCCTTTCAGAGACAGACCCCAACGTTTGAGGAACATTAATGTATGGTATGCACATGTTTTTAATTTGGACAGGTCTAAAATTTTGTCATCTGGTGAAGAATTAACCCATGCATGTAAATTTGACATCCAGAGTAACGACCAGTCAGTTACAAATACATCAAATATAACAAACCAGACACTTACGACGGAGGCACCTTGCTATGGGCACCTAATATAGACAAAGGGACTGAGGCACACGGCATTTCAACCATGCTCTCATGAATCATACCAAGCAAGTCATTTCAGTTATAGATCCACAAAATCCATTTTGTACCACAACCAATTGAATCATGAGGTAGAGTGTCTTTGGCAATGCAGAAAATTGACCGATGGCAAAAGTTTTGATTCGTGTCAGCTTGCGCGAACTGCGCAGGCTGACGTAAGTCGGTATTTTTTGCAAATGCATTTAGCCCCTTTTTTCACAGAGCATGGCTCAAATGCTTCAACTTAGGCTTATAAATACACCTATTCAAAGCATCCTAACACTTTGCGTAGCCTGTCTCATTTGCAATTATTGAAGGGAGGTAATTATGCAAGCCATAACACTTCCTGACTTTGAAGAAGCCATCGTTTTGATGACGTAAAACCATTTTCTACATTATACGAAAAATTCGTTCATTTCACGAAATACAGTAAATTTAACTTGAAGTATGAATTAGTAATTTTTATAAGGTTATCTATCAAGTAATTTCGTATCGGCTAAGTTTCAGGTCCAAGTTTCCCGGTATTAGGCCCTAGCCTTCGGCCTCAACCGAGGGTTTACTCGGGGGACCCTGGACCTGTAACTCGGCCAATACGACATTACCGAATTCTTGACAAATTCATTAATTAACGGCCTGGATTTTTTGTCCATTTTTGTTTTGATACTGATCGAGTTGTATTGGCTTTGTGTTGTTTGATATTGGGCGAGAATGTCTGGTATTGGCCGAGCTTCGTATTGAAAAAACCGTTTTTTTTTTTCATCTGTTTACTAGTTAAAAATAGTCAGAAAGGAGTCGATCCCGGAGTTGTTCCCGATTGTTACGACCACGTTCAAACTGGGAACAAATGAGACAAAGCATACAAAATACAGAGAAGGCGCCGACCTTGGGCACTTAATGCAGAAACATTCGATTTTTCAATAACAATTTTCTGCCTCGATTTAAATACACACAAGCACCCCAACACTTTGCTCAGCCTATGTCTTTTGCATAAATGAAAGGGAGGTAATTACTCGAGCCATAACACTGGAAAGGCGACAAAACGGTAATTATCATTTTTGTGTTCGGAGAAGACGTGAATTAATATGGCGAAGATGGAATTCCATACGAATATCATGAATGTATACTTACGCCATTGTAAGCTGCAACCACCAAATTGTCTGGGAACATGTTCCTGTAATTAAATAATGAAACGTCTGACAAATTTCTCAGAATGTCTGTGTCGTGCCTATCTAAAGATTTATATAAAATGTTTCTCCCCCCCACTGAATGTCCATTTGTTTTAATAGTGTACCGTTTTCGAATATTATTGGTTGTTATTGAAATAGTTTGCTGTAATGTATAATAACAGGAATATTATGTTTTCAGTAACTTTCCTGGGGCTAGTATTCCTTCTCACCGCGTAGGAAAATTTTGACTTTTGCTTGACCTTCGGTTTCGCAAATGATATCATATTTCCCCAGGTAGCCAACAGCAAATAAATGTCCCAGGAAAGTTGCTTAAGCATCATATTTTCAGTATTCATAGACCGGTGATTTATTTTTCTTTAAAATAATTATGGTATAACGAAAAAATGATAAAAAAAACAAAGCAAAAAAAAAAAAAAATGCTATTAAAAGTGTTCTCGATGCCCGAGTTGCAGACAGGTTTACTTCTCTACAAAATGAAAATGATTTAGACTTGTCCATATTGACAGCAATTGCAGACGCCAAACATAGCAGAAAAAGGATAAAATGCTTGATACTCACATTTTTTCAAAAGGGTTGCGTAAAAGGGGATATGTGATAAAGAGATATACGCTCTCCTTTTTTCTCTGTTCCTGAGGTTTTTCTTTTTTCTTTGCTTGAAACAATATTCTTCGATACATACTATTCCAGAGGGAATAGAGCTGAAAGTATACTATCCATGGAAACACATTTAATTTTATTTGAGAAAACTACTGTCAAAACGGTGAGAAGTAATTGATCTTCAAATAAAAAGAGATGGAAATATTCCCGATGTATTTTAGAGCGGTGTTCAGTTTTACACCACGTCAATCAAACGATTTGCTTTTGCGACCGATATTATTTTTTAAGCGTCTAGTGGAACACGATCCCACTTTTCTTTGTGTAAAATGGTTGCTTCCGGTTTCTATAATGACGGTTTAGTTTTTGTATCAAGCTGGGATTCTGATGTAAATTCAAAGACAAATTAAAAATAAAACTAAAGCAATTTACTTAGAGAGATGAGAACTCTATGAAGACATAGTGAGGTTGTCCTAGAAAAATATGTGAGTTTACTAAGTTAAGTTAACTTTGTAGACGACTTTTGCGTCTTGCAGCAGCATGAGTACAGATGGAACATGTGCGAAAAAGAGTAAGAGTTAATCGACTGCAAAGCAGATAGCCTTAAGACATAATGTTAATGGGTTTATAGAGAGAAATATTTATAGAGAAAGAAAATGCGTTTTAAATGAAATTTTGAAAACATTGCTATTTAAGCAGTTTGTTTCTTTACTAATGCCTTTTTAACCATCTTTTTAACTATCCAATTTCGACTTCTAACGACACAGAAAGAACACGCTTTTGAAAATGTTGTGGGAAAAGAAAAAAATTTGGTAAACAGCATTTTCTCCTTTTTCCACGACGTTTTCTTTAGTTCCGAAGAGAAATTTAACTTTTTGAGCCACATTAAATTTATCGTCTGCAAATGCTTTCAATTTGGACGGGTCTTACATTTTGTCGTTTGGTAAGGGGTTAGTACCTGTTTTCTACATGGGAGTGAAAGTCATTTTGTATGGTTAAATCTATATCAAATGACAAACTTTCAGACTCAAATTTAAAGTATTAGCAAACGAGGAACTAGATATGGCTCAAATATTATTATTTGACCCCGAGAAGTGGTAAACATTGCGAGAGAAAGGAGTTTTTTTTTCTTTCAAAAGCCTTCCTCTTTAGGGTCGTTAGGACACGGAACAGTTTTGTACTGGGTTAATGGCGTAAAGAAATATCTCACGTTACGGAATAAAGTTTCTCTCTTTTTTTTAAACCCTTTACCAAACAATCCCTGGTTTTTACGACCCTGTGATAGAAGCCTTTTGAAAACATTGTGGGAAAAGCAGAAAATGCTGGTAACCAGCATTTTCTCCTTTTCCCACAATGTTTTCTACCCTGCTGAAAACAAATTTCAAATTTTGAGCTACGTTTATTTTGTCGTCTGCAAGTGCTTTCAATTTGGACCAGTCTAAAATTTTGTCGTTTGGTAAAGAGTTAAACAAACGTCGCCCCCTCTTTAATCTACGACAAGATTCCCAACTGCAGGACACAGCCTCCCATCCCCTCCCCAACCTCCATCCCCAGTCATTTGACGATGTGTTTCGCATAGGTTCGTAAGAAAGGAATAGGTTCCTTTGGAAATGACTCGAAACGGCAATGAAAGTATTTTCATATTTCCCGACGGGTACCCGAATTTAATGTTTCTTGTCAAAACTGTTTTCATATAGTATAAAATTTCGAGATGGTTTAAAGGATAACACCATTCAATAACGTGGAAGATTTTGTCAGTGCTTTTGAAGGACATCAAATTGTATCTATCCATTAACTTCGATAACAAATTTGCAGCAGAAGAATTTGAAAATGTCCTTATAAAAAGAAATAGTCACAAGAATCATGGTTGAAATTAAATGCTCCTTTTCCCACAGGGTTTTCCAAACATTTCAAGAGAAGTTTTTTCTTTCACTTTATTGTTTCTCCTTCGAGACATTTATTCATGCGAGTTATGTTCTGTGAAATTTGGTTTTAATGCATCTGCATAAAGTATTGGCCATTTTCAGCCTGTGCAGTCCGCCATGTTTGACATGGGTCAAAACTTTTTTGCATGTCCAATGAACATTCTACCACATTGATTTAGTGAGATGTTAGACAAAATGGCTAATTCTTGACCAAAATGACAAAATTGCAAACTTGCAAACTTGTCCAAATTAAAAGTACTTGAACACGACAAATTCAAAGTGGTTCATATCAAGGTACCCGGTATTTCTCTTAAGTCGTTGAAAAACATCAGTGTTAGGAAGAAAATGCTGGTAATCAGCAGTTTCTCTTTTTCTAACATTTTTCCCTGGTAACCAGCAATTTCTCCCATTTCCTCATTGTTTCTAGAGGCTCTCAACCTTAGTGATCGTTGAAACAAAGGATCAATTGGTAAAGAGTTAACTTTTTAACAGATGCAGTTTTTTTTTTTTCGTGATAATACAAAGTTTACAAAGGGGCATAACTGTGTCAAAATATTTTTATGATTACTTGTCCTTCTGCTCTAGTTTCCCTTTTTGATAGTTAACAAGTAGCTCGAGGTTGAAGTAACTGTGCCATGCTCTGGCAAAAGGGGGCTTAATGCATCACAGTGTTGCATTGTACCAAGCTTGTCATCATATGAATATGTATCCTTAAAATGCATCCAACCCAGCAATCGACTGGATCTAAGGGAAGAATCGTCCTTTGACATGCAGAAAATTTACGAATGGCAGAAAGTTTCGACCCATGTCAGCCTGCGCTGAATGCGCAGGCTGACATGGGTCAATACTTTTTGCAGATTGTTACGGGAGATTACTCCTTTCTTACTTCATAGCTTCTTCCCGTTTAAAATCAATACATAACTGTTGGTTTAGAAAAAAAATCTCTTTAGCTCAGTGGTTAAGGTGCTGGTTTTTCAAACCTTGATAAACGGGGATCTTTTCCGCACGGGTTCGAATCCCGCCAGGTGCGGTTTGCATTTCAGCTATGCATTTGTTGCGTACTTTCATGTTCGTAAGAATATGCATTAAGACCCCATTTCACAGAGCATGGCTCAAATATTTTCAATTGTGACGTCGATATCAGAAGACAACGAAGTTTTCACACGGCGACAATGCATCTATGGGCTGACAATGACAGGGCTCAGGCAACACTCCAACGTTTTCTTCGAAAACAAATGACCAGCTCCAATAGTATAGGTGATAGAGCATGAAACTTGTAAACGTCAAATCTCCGGTCACTTGAGGGTGTGGATTCGATCCCCACGTTTGGCCTCCTGAAATTACTAAAAAGTCTGTCAGATGAGATGTTACACTTAGGTCCCGTGTGACGGCATAACTTAGGATGGGTTTCGTCCTGTGTCGTGCACTAAGCCTCGTAATATGTAACAGTCCTCTTGGGGGAGTCGCCCATATGGGCAACCGGCGGGGATAATGAACAAACAAAAATCAATCAATTCGAAAAGAGATGACTTAATACAGGTACCTTTTTACTGTCTTGCAGGTTTCATTTCATTTATATGGCAACCAATTGGACGAACGATTTCACACTCAGATTTGACTTTGTCCCTGCCAATGGCGACTTAGATAGCTTTTGCGGACGGTATATATCAAGATCAAACTGCACAGAACGTGCAGCATGGTCTTGAATCTACACCATTCCATATCAGATACTAAACCATGACCAAAACCATCTATAATTGCAGTGAAAATCTTTTTAGACCTCAGAAAAAAAAAGTCGAATTCGTTTAGCTGACAGCGAAGGAGTTGACCATTTTAGCGCCATCGGCGAAGACAAGGTCTTTGCGGACGGCATGAACTAAGATCAGACTGCACAGAATGTGCAATTTGATCTTGGATCTGTACTGTCCGCCTGGATAAATTCTATTCTATTTTTATGTTTTAGCCGATGGTTTTTTTTTTTTTTGCAGTCGTATAGAAGACCAAGTTAATAAATCTGGCGCTGAATCCCTCACCACATCAGCCCAAAATTTAACGATTCGGAGAGAAGAGGCTTTTGAAAACATTGTGGGAAAAGGAGAAAATGCTGGAAACCAGCATTTTCTCCTTTTCCCACAATGTTTTCTACCCTTTTTAAAGACAAATTATCATAATTTAAACCATGTTTTATAAGTCGTCTGCAAGTGCTTAAAATACAGACAAGTTTCAAATTTCAGCGTTTGGTAAAGGGTTAACTCTTTACCAAACGACAAAATTTTTTAAAATGGTCTAAATTGAAAGCATTTGCAGACGACAAATTAAAAGAGGCCCAAATAATGAAATTTGTCTTTGTTTGGGTAGAAAACATTGTTTGAAAGAGAAAATGCTGGTTTACCAGGTGTACCAGCATTTTCTCCTTTTCATAAAAAAAAAAAAAATCAAGAGGCTTCTTTGCAAGGGGCGTTAAAAGTCGGGATTACGGTGAGGTGAAGTCTTAATGGCACTATCAGATACCGAGGTGTAAATTCAAGCGGGCATGCTGAATGCATTAAAAGCATTTCCTGTCTCTTTCGAGGGGATGCTGTCTACTTGGTCTGGCATCAATGATTCACAAATGATATCCACGCGTCTAGTATGGCATGTAATCGCTTGCAAAATTATAAATTTTTTATAGATGGCTTATTTCTCCGCTGTTATAAAAACATTATTTTGTTACAAATAAAGGCACTTTTTTTTTTCTTTATTCTGTTTAAAAACATCGTTTTCCTAACTGACTATAAAGGACGTATTATATACTCAAAAAGGGGGTGGGGGGGCTTTAGTTGTAAAGAAGAAAACCGCCACAGAAAATACGTACATGTATATTCAGGCTACTTTCGATTTGAATTTTAGTATTACGTTGGATTGGTTTTTTTTTTCGGCGTAGCTGAATGTGCAGGCTTTTGACCTTCTTTTTGGTACTGATAACAAATGAATAAATAGAAATGTTTGATTGGTCAAATATGTAGACATGTTTATTCTGAGGGCCCCTACCTATTTGCTGGCAAATTTACGCCGTCTATCTTTTTAAAAGAAATTTCTTGTTTTCTTTAGCCTTGCCTCACACTTGGTGGAACGAAATTGCTCTTTTCTTCATACGGAAAAGTACTTAAGGTTTCCAATACGTTTCACATTCGTATTGAATTAGGATTTTTATGGACCCATTAGCAACGTTTCTTGTGTTTTTTAGGTCCCTATACTTTTGAACAAATTGTGGGTAAAAAAAAAAGAAAACGTTGGTAAGCAGTGTTTTCTCCTTTTCCTTCAATTCTTTTTACCCATTATTTGAGGCACATTTAATTTTTCGTCTTCGAATGCTTTTTATATGGATAAGTTTTTCTTTATGCGTGGACGGTGTTTAACGCCGTTTTCAACATTATTTCAGAAATATCGCCATTGCCAGAGCACCCTAAGCCACTGGCTGCTTTCTCACATTACCAAAACAATGATCAGCGGTGGGAGTGATTGAACCTCATCTAGATGACTAACATCGATGCTCGGAAAGAAATTGGGCCAAGCTGGGGATTCGAACCGGCGACGCCCTGTTTTCCAGCCCTCTACGTTACCGACTGAGCCACCATTTGCGGAATATGGCCAGATCTGAAAATTATACTTTGAGCTATGTTCTGGCAAAATGGGGCCTAATGCATCTCCGTGATGCATATTACAACAAGCAAGTCATCATAATTTAGGATTCATAATATCATATCCATTTTTTTTAATAACAACCGACTGAATCATGAGTTAAACTGGTCCTTTGACATGCAGAAAATTAGCCAAAGGCTAAAAATTTCGACTCAGGTCAGCCTGCGCGGACTGCGCAGGATGACCTGAGTCGAAACTTTTTGCAGATGCATTAAGCTCCCTTTTCACAGAGCATGTCTCATTTTCTTATGAAGAGTCAAAGATTATTGCGAAAGACAGAAGGGGAAAAAACTTAGACAAAAGGTCTGCAGTATTCCATTACGCACAAAACATTTATCAAAAAAATCTCATTTCCTTGGAGTAACTCTTAGTCTTGTTAAATCCTTTCCGTGATGACACCATTTTATACGCTTCCATATTGATAGTATTTGCAGACGATAATTCAAATAAACGGATTTGTCTTTGAGAAGGTTATGACAACATTATGGGAAAAGGAGAAAATGTTGATTATCAGCATTTTCTCCTTTTCCACGATGTTTTCAATAGCCTCGGTCCTAATGGACGTAAAATCACGGTTTCGCTTCACTCGTTCGTTTAAACTCTAACTCCGCAGGTCGCTTGTTCCCTCAACGAGAGGAAATGGAAATCTACATGCTATAATTCACACCTCTAAAGTATCGTCAGCCTCTAGAGGACAGTCACGTGACGCTGTTTTATTCGTAAGATAATTATCTAGAAACAATATTCATCGCGTAATTTCTCAACTGAGTCGTAGAGCTGGTTGACACGCAAACGGTGCTGGGCTATTTTGGGGAGTCCCGTTTCCGGCAAATTACACTTAAACTCACCGACTTCATGATTATTCCGCTGTTTTCGATAGAAAATGGTTTCACATGAGAGATTAGATAACCCTTGCGAGGTACGTCCCCAGAAAAGTAGACAAACACGAAAACTGTTGAAATCCGTATGTATCTTTCAAAAAGAGCGCCAATACAATAAGTACTTGCATTATTCTACATATACGTAGGTCAGTATATGTGGGTACATGTAGTCAGGCAGGCAACCAAGAGGGCGGGCTGGCAGGCAAGCATTCCGGTGATTGCTTAAATTTGTGTTTATTTTTCGTAGCCATCGTTGCCCATAGGGGCGACGTCCCCTGAAGGCTGTTAGTATTGTTACGGGGGATAGTGCAGGATACAGGACGAAACCCATCCTAATGTGCTCGGTGTAGAGCACCGTCACACGGGACCTCGGTTTAACGTCTCATCCAAAAGACTATAAGTGATTTTATATGGCCAGCCGTTGGAATCTCTGTCAGTTTGTTTATTTCCTTCTCGTTCTACTTCTATGTCTACGCACATAAATGTAAAACGACACCAAAAATACTCATTTCACAAATAATCTAATCTCGAAATTGGAGAAGATTTTCTCATTTCTTCCCTAATTTTCAAGAAAACATTGTCCGCTAATTACATCCAAACATCGATTTTCTTTCAAGCGCGCCAAAAATGATTAGAAAATTAAAGACGAAATTGTCCTGGAATTGTCTTCGAATTACAGAAAAGAAACTAAAGCGATGTAACGAAATTAATCCTATACATGTTTTGGGAGAACCTGATTTGCGTCTGCAGACGGTGTAGATCCAAGATCAGACTGCACAGAATGTGCAGTCTGATCTTGGATTTATACCGCCCGATATTTAAATTAAACTGCAACTATCAAATTGTTTTTTAACTGGCTGGAATAAATCCATCATATTTCTCTATGTGTCGAAAGTAGCTTCTTTGCTTTCGTAGACGGTGTAGATCAAGATCAGACTGCACAGAATGTGCAGTCTGGTCTTTGATCTACACCGTCGGAAGTACAATAAGGTATTCTCCCATAGTAAATGCAGTAAAATTTCAACAAAAATATTTTTTTATCTAACTAGAATACGTCCGTTTTATTTTATATCGTCGGTTTACTTCGAAAACCTCGTAACTACAGCTTTGTTACAAGCTGTAGTTACGAGGTTTTTAAAGTAAACCGACGATATACTCGTTTGTGCCGAGAATTGTTTCTATTTTTGTGCTTTAACAGACAGTGCAGAACAAGATTATACTACAAAGAATGTTCTGTTTCATCTTGGATTTTCATTTCCAAACAACCCCAATAACCCTTATCCTGCTAAATAAAGAAATGAAACTTTCATGGTGATAGTAAAAATCCAAATATTAATGTTTGAAACATATTTTTGGTGGAAATATATCTCCTTATTGGACAGTGTAGATCCAAGATTAGACTGCACGTTCTGTGCAATCTGATCTTGATCTACACTGCCCGCAAAAGGTCAGTTAGTCGCGCTTAGCAGCCTAAGGGTAATTTACGACCATGTAGGAGACGTCTTGTGAAAACATTATGGAAAAAGGAGAGAATAAAGGTTACCAATGTAGTATGCACTTTCAAAGACAAATCTCAGCATTAGAGCCACATCAACTTGTCGTCTCCAAATGTTCTTTACATGAAAAAATTTTAATTTTGTTATCTGGTTTTACCCTTTACGAAACAACCCCGAGATATT
Source organism: Hippopus hippopus (assembly GCA_946811185.2). Taxonomy (NCBI): domain Eukaryota; kingdom Metazoa; phylum Mollusca; class Bivalvia; order Cardiida; family Cardiidae; genus Hippopus; species Hippopus hippopus. Next base: position 30,140,560 of record OX328108.1, on the reverse strand, counting down.
ACGTCCCTGAGGAAGAATTCTTTGGGATCATTGTGAGAAAAGGAAACAGTGATAGTAACCAGTATTTTCTCCGTTGTCTGCGAATGTCATATTCTTCGAAAATTCGACCAGTCTGCTATGACGCTTCACCATCTCCTGTACAGGAGAAAATTAATACGCCGCATAAAGTAGCAATGGAGAAAATGGCTATAAACAATATATCTGTATCTATAAAATGTAGCCTATTTTTCGCTCCAAATATCTTGAAAATTCAATTATTTCAAATGGGAAAAATAATTTTCACAAATACTCTTGTTTTACTGCACATCTTTGAATACAGTTTCTAAATATAGACATTAGGGAAACCAGGATTCGTGCAAGGTTTTTCCACAGAGATATCAACAAGAAGTGTCTGGGCTTATAACCGAAACTATTACCCAAGTCTGTAGGGGCTGTTTTTATTAATGACCGGTGCATAATTTACATGCTAGCTGATTATAGCTGAATGAATCGTATCAGGTAGCGTTTTATCGAGTAATTATTATTTTGAAATTCAAAGTAACAGTTGTCGTTTTGAAAATTAGTCCGGTTCTGTACCCAGAATGCCCAAATCAGATAGATGTGTATTTGAAAAATGCCACCTAGCGGAAGATAATGGCATTTTCTCCTTTTTCCACACTGTTTTAAACTCACATACATAAAAATCTCACAATCCCAGCCGCGTTCTGTTTGCCGTCTACAAAAGCTTTCAACGTGAACAAATCTAAATTTTGTCATCTGATTAAAGAGTAAGAAATTAAACTCCTGCAGAAATGGGCGAACGCGATGTTTTTCCTGGAATTAGTTAATTTCTCAAATCTGGCTTCGTGAAAAGCTGAAATTTCTAATTAATTTTGATGATAAATTAAATCTTCCAATTTGTTTTTGGTAATTATTTGGGATTGAATTAAAGGCGCGATACAAACATATGGCTTGCAACACGCGAAAAGGGGTATTTGGACATTTGCGTAAAGTGTCGTCGCGGATCAGCCTGCGCAGCCTGCGCAGGCTGATCCGAGACGGCACTTTACGACTACATTAGATTTTGTGCTACAGTAGACTTGCGCAAAACAGAAAATTACATAAAAACGGTAAGTGACGTTTCGGATTAGCCTGCGCGGACTGCGCAGGCTGATCCGAAACGACACTTTACGCAAATATCAGAATGCCCCTTTTCGCGTGTTGCAGGCCATATTCGGATCTTTGAAACACACTAACGGAGTCTCAGAGACGAGTTATAGGATAATTCATTGTATCGTGGAAAATTGAGTTCACTCTTTACTAAACAACAAACTTTTCGACTTTTTCAAATTGAAATCTTTTGCAAAAACCGAATTACATACTGCTCAATCTTAAAACATGCCCCAGAAAGAGTGGAAAACTAAATAGGAAATTGATGGAATCTAGTTGCCAGCATTTTCTTCTATTGCCGCAACGTTTTAGGAAGCGTTTTCCCGCATGATCGCTGATACACGTGTTTGTTTGGTAAAGGGTTTTACAGAGAGAGAGAAAGATAGACAGAGAGAGAAAGAGAGAGAGAGAGAGGGAGAACCAGAGAGAGAGGGAGAGACAGAGAGAGAAAGAGAGAGAGATAGATAGATAGATAGATAGAGAGAGAGAGAGAGAGAGAGAGAGAGACAGAGACAGAGACAGAGACAGACAGACAGACAGACAGACAGACAAAGTGTATCGATGCTTTTCCCCTTTTTTATTGCTTTGCACTACTTTTCCATAGGCACACATAAGACCCCATTACAATGAGAAATCTATGAGAAAACAGTAGGTTGGTGTAGACCAGAATTATAGCAGAATTGTGTTTTAACCAATTTTAGAGAATATCACGTTCAGTGAATTATTTAAAAAAGACAAAAATCCATTTTCAAATTAACACTTTTTAAATCTTTAATCTTCTGATTGCCAAATGTATCCTTAATCACTGTTTGAAATAGATCTGATGCGTTTGAAAGGGCAAAGTTCTAATTATGGTGCAAGAATCTAAGTAGTTCCGTAACACTGATTATCAAATTGATAACTTTGACCGGTCGAAACAGTGAAATTATTGAACCATAATCCACCATTATTTCTCGATAAACTATCGAAAAGCATGCAATAAAAACATTGAAACTCTCTTGTGGTTCGATATCAAATAATGAAAATTAACTTCGCCAGCACGAATAAATCGAAAAGAAGAAAAAAAGTCAACCAATGGTCATAATAGCTCATGGAGATGTCAAGAAATCAACTGATCTTAAGAACGTTCTTTGTCTAATTATAGATTTTAGAAAGTAACACAGCTTCTGATTGGCTAAACCATTTGGTTTAGCCAATCAGAAGTTTTGTTACTTTTAAAGTTAGGAAATTCTGGAGAATATGACTAAGAATGATCTTAAGAATGGCTGGTAATTTCGGACCCAGATATGCATCAGAGCACACATACTACCTGGAGTACTAATTCTAGACTAAATCCTGACCTATTCGACTTTTCAGTAATTGAAATCGTGTATCAGTTTCAGCTCTCATAGAGATAAACATCCAGCTGTTCTAACTTTTTACCTCAGTAGGTTAAATTTAGTTGAGCTATGATCTGGCAAAACGGGGCTAAATGCGTCACCATGATGCATTATACTTAAGCAAACCATCACACTATTATGGATTCATAAAGTCCATTTTGTCCAACAACCAACTGAGTCATGAGGTGGAATAGTCTTTAGGCATGAAGAAAATTTTCCAAAAGCAAAAAGTTTCGACCCAGGTCAGCCTGCGCGGACTGCGCAGGCTGACCTGGGTTGATACTTTTTGCAGATGCATTAAACCCCCTTTTCACAGAGCATGGCTCATTTGCATAGTACCGATGTACTAAACAAAAAGGGAGGTAACTGCATGGGCAGGTATAATATTAAATATTAACCCTTATCCTGTTTAATAACTTAGATAAAACTTTCAAGCCGATAGTAAAAACCCGAATAACGCTACTTCAAACTTATTTTTTGGAAAAAGAAATCTCCTTATAGGACAGTGTAGATCCATGATCAGATTGCACATTCTGTGCAGTCTGATCTTGATCTACACTGTCCGTAAAAGGTCAGTGAGTCGCGCTTAGCGGCATAAGTGTTAAGGAAGTATGTGCAATCGAAACGGACGATAACTCTCACCTGATAAGGTCCATGAAGGTATCGACGGGGTTCACTTGGGACGTCTTTCCATATCTGGGTATCCCAGTTTTGTCCGAGTTAGCTCCAGGCTGCATGATATATGTCATGATGATACCCAAGAAAACAGCGCTAAGGGTTGTTGTCGCAAAATAGGCTATGGTACGAAGACCCATTTTTCCGCAGGTCCCGGCATCGAGCCCGGCGATACCAGCTATGAGGCTCGAAACAACGAGTGGGAGAATCAGCATCTGTAACATTCTCATCAAGATCTCTCCCGGGAACTGTAAATACATGATCTGTCGCTTGCTCATGCCTTCCGGTCCCGCAGCGCTTCGAACCCCAAACCCGACACAACAGCCCAGGATGACCGAGCCCAACAGGAGTATAAGTAACAGATTTTCTTTCATGTTGTCCCCGAGGTTTCTCCAGTCTATATTCTTGGCCCTCATCCACCAGCCCCGGGGGCCGCGAGGGTACGTTTCACCAGGCGTTTCTATGGAAACGTGTGTGTTCAGTTTTTCTTGTTCCTCGGATTGCCCCTCCATTTTCCGATTTTTTTTTTTTGCGTTTAAAATTTGATTATATAAGCACACTTTTATCACCGGGATCGTATGTTTACCACTTTGTCTCGATAGACTGTTTGTTTTTTGTTTTTTTATAACTGTATCTAACTCACGTATAACAAAAGTTTTGTCAACTTTTGAACACAGTTTAGTTTCACTGTCTGCCAGTTATATGCCATTGGTTATCTTTTGTACTGCAGAATGCAAATGTTCGCAGAATGGAAATGTTCGAAGGGTGGAAATGTTAGCAGAATGAAAATGTTTGAAGAATGGAAACGTTCGCAGAATGGTAATATTCGCAGAAAAGAAATGTTCGCAGAACGGCAGTATTCGTAGAATGGAAATGTTCGCAGAATGGGAATATTCGCAGAAAAGAAATGTTCGCAGAACGGCAGTATTCGCAGAATGGAAATGTTCGCAGAATGGCAGTATTCGCAGAATCGAAATGTTCGCAGAATGGCAATATTCGCAGAATGGGAATGTTCGCAGAATGGCAATATTCGCAGAATGGGAATGTTCGCAGAATGGCAATATTCGCAGAATGGAAATGTTCGCAGAAAAGCAATATTCGCAGAATGGAAATGTTCGCAGAATGGCAATATTTGCAGAATGGAAATGTTCGTAGAATGGCAATATTCGCAAAATGGAAATATTCGCAGAATGCAAATGATTGTTGAATGAAAATGATTGCAGAATTAGAATGAGGCTTGATCTGGCAAAAAGTCAGTTCAATGTATCTTCGTGATCCATGAAACCAAGCAAGTTATTGCATGGTTATGGATTCATAAAATCCGTTTTGTCTAACGACCAACTTAGTCATAAGGTATAATGGTTCTTTGACATGCAGAAAGTGTACGAAAAGCAAAAGGTATCGACCCAGGTCAGCCTGCGCGGACTGCGCAGGCTGACCGTGGTCGATAATTTTTGTACTCGGATGCATTTAACCCCTTTTTCACAGAGCATGCCTCATTAGTGATTGTTGAATTAAAATGATTGCAGAATGGAATCGGTAGAGGAATGAAAACGATCAAGGAAACTTAATATTTATCGGGATCAACTCACAGCAAAATGCCTTCAGTGAATAATTTGTTTTCAAACAGAGTTGCACAATACGAATACAGATTTAATAAAACGTGCACATTTTGGAAAAGCAAGAAACCATCAATTTTTCATTAAGCCACAAATATTCTCAAAAATGGGATCTCGTATGAAGGGAAGGACAAAATTTCACGTCGGTATAAGAATGATTTTTTTTTTTTAAATTTTAGTTTTCATTTACTTTTCAGCCCTCCAAAGAAATGAAAATTGAAATTTTCCGCTCTGGCAAACGGGGGTTTAATGCATCTCCGTGGCGCATTATACCGAGCAAGTCATCATATAATTATTGATCCATAAAAATCAATTTTGTCCAAGAACCAACGGAATTACGAGGTAGACTGGTCCTTTGACATGTAGAAAATAGACCAATATCAAAAAAGTTCGACCAGTGGACTGCCCAGGGTGACCTGGGTCGATACTTTTTGCAGATGCATTAAACCTCCTTTTCACAGAGCATGGCTAAATTACTGACTTTAACACTTTCGGCGCCATAGACGAAAACAGTGACTTTTGCGGACGGCATAGATCAAGATCAGACTGCACAGAACGTGCAGTCTGATCTTTGATCTATACCGTCCGCTTGTGAAGTCAAGCCTATACATTCAAAATCTTTGTAAGTTTCAATAGATTGTATTGAGAGCCATTGAAAGAGATCGAGTTGTTTTATTTGGTACCATAGGCGAAAACAGTGACTTTTGCGGACGGCATAGATCAAGATCAGACTGCACAGAACGTGCAGTCTGATCTTTGATCTATACCGTCCGCTTGTGTAGTCAAGCCCATACAATCAAAATCTTTGTAAGTTTCAATGGATTGTATTTAGAGCCGTCCAAAGAGATCGAGTTGTTTTATTTGGTACCATGGGCGAAAACAGTGACTTTTGCGGACGGCATAGATCAAGATCAGACTGCACAGAACGTGCAGTCTGATCTTTGATCTATACCGTCCGCTTGTGTAGTCAAGCCTATACAATCAAAATCTTTGTAAGTTTCAATAGATTGTATTTAGAGCCATCGAAAGAGATCGAGTTGTTTTATTTGGTACCATAGGCGAAAACAGTGACTTTTGCGGACGGCATAGATCAAGATCAGACTGCACAGAACGTGCAGTCTGATCTTTGATCTATACCGTCCGCTTGTGTAGTCAAGCCTATACAATCAAAATCTTTGTAAGTTTCAATGGATTGTATTTAGAGCCGTCGAAAGTGGTCGAGTTTATTTATTTGGCACTCAAAGAGTTGGAAAAAAATGAAAAAAAAAATTGTCCCTTTTCTTCCATTCTTCAAATGAAGTTCCATGTTTTCGAGTTCACAATAAGGTTTAATTTTAAACACTTTACAACCCTTTACCGAAGAATTCCGTGTTTTGATGGTCTAAGGAAGATTGCCTACTTCTGCAAACATCCTGGAAAAAGGTGAAAATTGCGATGACCAGCATTTTCTTCCTTTTCTCACAGTGTTTTATTATATCCTTTAAAGGCCAAATTTCATCATTTGAGCCACGATTAATTTGTTGTTTTTTGATAGCTTTCAATTTGAACCAGCCTTAACCATTTATCACACAATGTTGAATTTTAACAGCACTTATGCAAAAAGCTTTTGAAATCATTGTGGGAAAAGGAGAAAATGCTGGTAACCAGCATTTTCTCCTTTTCCCACAGTGTTTTCTACCCTTTCACAGACAAATTTCATAATTTGAGCCAAATTTAGTTTGGTGTCTAAACTGCTTTCGAATTTCTAAAATTTTGTCATGTAGTAAAGTGTTGAATTTGGTTGTCTGATAAAGAAGTTTTAAAGCGGACACTCTGCATATCAATTTTCAACGCGATTCTTCAAAAATCGATACTTTTCCCCCATTATCCAACCCCGGAACTATCATTTAATCAAATCCTCGTAAGATTTTTCAAATGCCATCGGGGAAACTTTGTCTTTCTTTCCAGATGATTGGATGAGTTACTATTATTTCTCTATAAAAGAAAAAAACAAAAACCGGATACCATTTTTTAAAACTCACTCTCTTTGTATATAGCAATTTTTGTCTAATCCTTCACCATATAGTTCGGAGTTTAAACGGCCCTTAGAAAGAAAGCTTTTAAAACATTGTGGAAAAAGAAGAAAATGCTGGTAACCAGCATTTTCTCCTTTTTCCTCAATGCTTTCTAACCTTTCAAAGAAAAATGAAAGGATTTGAGCCATATCTCCTTTGTCGTCTGCAAATGCTTTCGATTATAACAAGTCTTAAATTTTGTCGTCTGTTAAAAAGTTAATTGTTTAACCGAAACAGACTTTAAATTATAATGACTCTTGCTCTTTAAAGGGACCTTAAACTAGATTAAGTTTCGCAAGTTTCTTTCTTTAGAAAATCCAAACGAAGGCTACAAATTTTAAGTCACGTGCGAAGATGGCTAAAAAATTAAAACTTAAGATAGAAATACTCATAGAAAACACGAGGGATTAATCTACCGATTTTTTTATAAAAAATTACTACAACGTTTCCTATTCCGTTAATAACGGTTTATCCGTTATTGCATTACTAGGGATAAATACATTTGAGCCATGCTCTGTGAAAAGAGGGTTTAATACATCTGCAAAAACTTTCGACCAAGGTCAGCCTGCGCAGTCTCCACAGTTTGATGTGGGTCTCACGTTTTGCTACTGGTCAATTTTCTGCATATCAAAGGACCAGTCTACTTAAAAAAATTCAATCAGTCGTTCGATATAATAGATTTTATGGATCTATAACTATGAGATGACTTGCTTGGTAAAACGCATCACGGAGATGCATTAAACCCCATTTTGCCATAGCATTACTCATTTTAAAACGACGGTTTATAGGTTGGTTCTTCAACTCAGTAGGTGGTCACCGATCAAGGTTTTGAAGGCTGTGTGTTCGAGTTCTACCACGAGAAAATTTTATAGCTTTTTCTTTTTTTACCCCAAAGAAAGGTAAACAGCCACGTTTTAATAACCTTTTCCTACAAAATATCAACTTTCTAAAAAAAAAAAAGAGAACAAAATGGGTCAAAACCTGTCAAATGCCGCTTTAAACGATTTTCAATTTTTACTTTTTTACTTTGGTACTCAAAGGGTAACTATTGCACAAGGAAACTACTTTCAACAACATAATTTTAGACTAAGCGAATTTGAAAGAATTTGCAGACGACAAATGAAATGAGCCTTAAATTATTCGATTTGTCCCTGGAAGGGTATAAAACATGTCAGAAAAAGCACCAGCATTTTCTTCCTTTTTCTCAACAATGTTGTCCAAAGCCGCCTTCCTCAGGATCGTAAAAAACACAGGATTAATAACAGTTACACATTAACCGAAGTTACACCCCCGTTCAGCTTTTGATTTATAACCTCGCGTAGCAGACCGCTTTTAAGATACTGTTGTGAAACATGGATTGTCGATATTAATCACGAACTAGGGCTTCATACATAATGAGTCATGCTCTTGCAAAAGGGGGCTTAATGCGTCCCCGTGATGCATGATACCAAGCCAGTCATTACTGTGTTATGGATCCATGAAATCCGTTTTGTATAACAGCCGACTGAATTATGAGATACACTGGTCCTTTGAGTTGCAGAAAATTGACCAATGGCAAAAAGTTTCGGCCCAGGTCAGCCTGCGCGGATTGCGCAGGCTGACCTGGGTCGATACTTTTTGAAGATGCAATAAGACCCCTTTTTCACAGAGCATGACTCAAATGAAAGTGAAAAATATTGGAAAAAGGAGAAGTTGATGTTTACAAATAATTCCTCTTTTTTGCAATATAATAGGTAACTGTCTTCTTCAAAGTAAAGCGAGAGCGCAAACCTCTAACTTAAACATGAAAAAAATCCATGTCTTGAAATGCAATTTGACATTTACACTTTACAGATTGGTTGTAGAAGATGGCAAAAAATACAATTCCAAACAATCAATACGAACTAAAACACCTAAACAGGAGAAAAATGCCTTTCGGTTTTGAATTCGCACAAACAGAACTCCGAAAAATATCTTTTGCACTATAATAGTCGAGAAAGTCCAGGGAATAAAACACACGACTGAAAACGTATGCGAACACACTGCGAAACAAAGAAAGATTTCCCATAATGCCACGCTCAAGACTTTAAATGGAATTAAATGTCGTAGGAATTTTGATGTGAGTTGTCTCCGAAAAAAGTAGTTCGCGTAATCCCTCTGTGACTTTTCAATAGTTTTCGCCTAAGCTTTGTGAGTTTTCTTTTTTTTCATGCATATAGCCTTATTTAAATTGAAAAGTTTAGTTTAAACATATTTATTTTACATCTCTCTCGATTCTGCTTCCTGGGAAATACACCAGTACTCGCGCCGAATGTGTGGGCCAATGAACAACCCCCTAAATTGACACCCGCTCCCGGGTATCGAACTCGGAACCTTATGATTACGAGGCCGACGCTGTACCTCAGAACATTGAACAGTGTCTTTTGTTGATAGTATTAGATCTACCTAATTCTGTAATATCACAGTTTACTTTTCGGCGAATTCACTGAGGTTGCAAACCCCCAAAAAGGAAGTAGGCCTACTTCAATTTAAATCTTTACCAGACACCAAAATTTTAGATTTGTCCAATTTTAAGCATTTTCAGACTAATAAAATGTGTCTCAATGGTTGAATTTGTCGTCGGATGGTGAGAAAAATTACAGTAGATCTAGGTCTACTGGAAAAACTTCTGGCTACCAGCGTTTTCCCTTTTTTTGCAAAAAAAAAATTCAAACACCTTCCCCTTCAAGTGTTTTCTGGTAGATCTAAATAATTGAAACTTACAACCGCGGAATGACCAGCACTTTGCTACTGTCCTAGTCTACTGTAGCCTGAAAGACTTTTTTTTTTTTCCATCGTGCAAGCACATCTAAACACATAATTGAAAAAAGAAAATAGGTCTAAAGTAGCTGGCGATACTTGTAGATTTTGTGCTTCTTATACATCACTACTGTCAACTTTGATTTAGAGGTGATTGCTGCTCTCCATGAATATTAGATGAACGTTTATCGTTAATCTGTTATTTGATAATTATAGAGCTACTTTTCTTTGGTTGCCAGAAATGCATTTTTTGAAATACGTTTTCGCCGCTTTCAGTCGTAGATCTATTTCAGTTGTGGCAGGGTGACAGTGCACTTACTGATAAACTTCCCTGGATTTAGATCTTCTAGATCTATACTTGGCTAGGGCTTTCAAGTACCTTACATTATAGCGCTTCCATGAAAATCAGCTCTGCCAACGGGGATCACTTAACGACGTAGGCCCTATATCAAAAATTTTTCTAACGGACATTTTTTTTTTTAATTTTTGCGAGTCACCGTGCTCGTTTCTGAGAAATTTGTCTTTGAAAAAGGGTATATACAGTTCCAAAATTCAGCTAATATTGGATTTAATACGTTTTTCTTTAATAGTCAGTTAAACAGGAAAATTACCGGAAGAATATACAAATATACATCATTTTGATGAAAATTCATTTAGTTTTGCACAAAAAATATATCAAAGCCTGGTTTTGAGCATTGTAAGTGTACAAATATGCATGTTATATAACGACCATTGAGTTTAAAAGGGGGATAATTTGACCGAATTAAGGGTTAATCTTCAATAAATACATACTTTCTAACGAACAGATTTTTCTTAAAATTTCCACCTTAGATCTAATAGAATTTATAATTGTAAACAATAAGAAAAAATAAAAATGGCACCTATCAATGCTTATTTTGTCAGAAAACAGGGATGAAGGTCACTGTCGAAGTTAATTTTTTCAAGGAATAAGATAGGGTAAAAGCACAGCAGACATAGTGGAAAAAGGAGAAATTGCTCATTAGGAGGGATTTCTCCTTTTCCCACTATTACTTTCAAAGTGGAAACAGCTATACTTCCACAGCTTTAAATTTCTTGCTTTTGTTTGCTGGTTTGGTGTGTAATGCCGTGTCAGCAACATTTTAATTATTTCACGGTGACAATTCACAGATCCATTTTTTTCTCTTTACTAGATCTAATGCTATCCGAAGAAAGTGCTACTTGTTTCAGTGCACGAATAGTATTATCATATGTGCAAAAAATACATAGGTACACTTTTGATTCATTATCCATGACAATAACACATGCGCAGTAGGATGCATGCGAACATTTGTGATATACGTTGTTAAATGGTTTCAACATGTAACTCCACTTTTACACTAAAAAACCAGAGAATAGTTTACTTCCTTCGGCACAATGTTTTCCACATGTATATACGTTACGTTAATGACGTAATCAATACCATTAATGACGTCATTATTGCAGATGCATAGAATACCACAGTGCTAGTACGCTAAATACATAGATCTAGTTCTTTATTTTTACTCATGACGAAAAGGATGTTGGTGTGCGTTTATTTCGAGCGATATGTTAAATTTACTATAATATGAATTATAAATGAGAAACAAGGAAATTAGAATAAGTGGTTTGTGTCTTAGATTGGGAAAGTTTATCGGCCTGCAGCTCACGGATAAAAATCCTACCCCTTGGCATAAACTTTCCCAATCCAAAACACCAACAATCTGTTAAGGACTGTTTTTCCTGAAAAAGGCCAAAAGCCATTTAACCACTTAGTGTGACAAAAAGTTTTGTTTTTCTCATAAATGTCTTACGCGCTGATAGATCTAGGATCGAATTTCTTTCGTCATCGAATTTTTATCAATCGCTTTTAGAACCTAATGGTAGAGATGGCAAATCCAGATTTCATACAACTTCCTTCTCAATGTTCTCTCCAAGTCTCGTACAAGCTACATTTTAACAGACAATAGTAGACTGCTGATGACACTCAGGCTTGTCAGTTGGCTCGCTGGGACCAAAAGCTTATTTGGAATTGCAGCTTTATTAAATGGAAAAATTCAACAAACTCTAGATAAAGCCACTACGTATGTCGGTACCCGTTACTGCGTCGTCCCATGTTTTTCTAAATAACCCAGGAAAGGACCATTTATGCACTTGGTATAGTGTACTTTCCTGTAGATAGTATGAACGAATTTCGTTGTAGGCGCGATTCAATGGACAAAATACTGTTTTGTCCAAGGGCTGGAGTGCGTGAGTGGTGTGTGGCTGAAAAGTAAGAATGTGTATCTTCTCTTCCATTGATCATAATAGAATACCCAGTGTCTCATGGGAGGAATGCCCATCCAAGATCAACAGTTGTGGTCTTTCGGTCCCACAGAACGCTAGAAACACCCTGGTAAACCAACGTTCACCTATGTTGTCATCCATCTAATCATTTGTTTGCCAATACCATCTAGTTCTTATAGGTGCAGCAGTTGTATTGGTGCCATGGAGCGATCTAGATGTCTTGCCCTTTACGATAAACATGTGGGGCATTCTCCTACCAGAGGTACTGACACATGCCTTAATGGTCATTTTGCTGGACTTAAAGCTTGTTCTGCTTACACAGATTTTTCCGCCCTTCTCGGCCACCATTCTCACAGGTTCGTGCTCAAAATTCTTCCCCATTTCGTCGCAATTCCAGACCAGATGTGGTTTATCTTGCAGTTTCAGTCCTTCTAAAGTAGTTTCCAAATCTTTAAAATATCTTTTAATAACCTCTCTGTTCATCATTCCTGCCCTTGTTGACGGTAGCCTTTCTGGTTTTCTTATCACAACATCAGGGTGCCTTCTCTTGATCCCCTCCTACCAGTCTTTTCCTGGTTCAAAGTTCGTATAGCTTGAGAAAATCACAATATTTGTGTAATATACTATGTTCCAACTTAAATATATATGGCGTCAACTGAACAGATCATGTTCTGAAATGATCCATATGTTCAGTAAAAACATCAGTAAATCGGGTCATATGTACATTTATTTTATAGTGTGTTCAAATTCGAATGGGCAGGTGGGCTCGACAGATTATTAAGTACGTAATCCTTATATTCTGTCGAGACATCAATATATCAGGTCAACTGAACAGATTATTGAGCCACTTCTTGAATATACGTGTATTTAATCACATAAAACCTCCCACGGCAGTGTATTAAACCCATGACTTATTTTTGATGGTACACTAGTGTATTATCGTTTTTTGGGTCCCGGTTCTGATCAATTTTCAGTCATGAGCGCGTGAAGCTTGAGACTACGCCGTTTCGCCGAAAAATAACGTCATTGTTGCTAAGGCGTATTCGCGTGAACAGTTTTTTTTTATTTTCATGCGTAGTAAAAACCAAGAAATGCAGTGAAAGCTTTTTAAAACCAACCAAATTGCTGAATTAGCTGCACCCACCCCATCTCTGGGAAACTGTTTTATTCTACTTTCGGTGTAAATGTCATGGAACTATCTACTTGTGTATGTACACATTTGAAACCGAACTGCAACTGTAAACATGGACCAGTGAACAGTATAGAGGCAAAAGGTGATGATGCAGGATATTTTTTTATATTTCAAACTCGTAGACTAAAATGTATTTGACGCTGGCCAAGTCTCGCGTCATACAACTTTAGTCAACTCGTTTGATAAAAATGGTTAGACTATACATAAAGATTCATTTAAGTTCCTCTACTTCTTAGACTGAAATACATCACGTTACAAAAACAAAACCTATGTTGTAAGTCGATACACAAATCTTGTTAAAAGCTAAATATATTGAGTCAACAGACAGCAATCCTAATATACTAGTGCTGTGACAAGGATCCTAGTATACTAGCGCTGTGACAATGATTCATATATACTAGCGCTGTGACAGCGATCCTAACATACTAGTGCTGTGATAGCTATCCTAATATACTAGCGCTGTGATAGCAATCGTAATATACAAGTGCTGTGACAGCGGTCCTACTATACTAGCGCTGTGACAACGATTCTAATATGCTAGCGCTGTGGCAACGATTCTAACGTACAAGTGCTGTGGCAACGACTCTAATATACTAGTGCTGTGGCAACGATTCTAATGTACTAGTGCTGTAAAAGCTATCCTAGTATACTAGTGCTGTGACAGCAATCCTAGTATACTAGCGCTGTGACAATGATTCTAATATACTAGCGCAGTGACAGCGATCCTAGTATACTAGCGCTGTGACAACGATTCTAGTATACTAGCGCTGTGACAACAATTCTAATATACTAGCGCTGTGACAACGATTCTAGTATACTAGCGCTGTGACAACAATTCTAATATACTAGTGCTGTGACAGCGATCCTAGTATACTAGCGCTGTGACAACAATTCTAATATACTAGTGCTGTGACAGCAATCCTAGTATACTAGTGCTGTGACAACGATTCATATATACTAGTGCTATGACAGCAATCTTAGTATACTAGCGCTGTGACAGCGATCGTACTGTACTCATGCTGTGACAGGGATATTTAATTATGGTAATATAAGACAGGTACGACTTTCAATATGGTTAACTTAAGGTTTGTATTTTTTTTTTTCAAATTTAAAATCGAGTGTGTACATGTACTTATATATAAATACATTTATGCTAACTTCTCTGGAACTCGCTTTTTACTAATGGCACCCTCATGTCAAAGCATGGGATCGGCCTCATTTATGAATATGTATGTTTTGTATATACATGTATATCTAATGATTTACATATAATTCTTGAGATTCTTATGTTTTTAAATCCATGTCCAGGGTCTCACTAATCGTGACTAGGCCAGGTTTCCGCAGTGCCTTGCCCATGGGCACTCTCGTAACTAGTGACATCAGCGAGGACCGGGCCGAATTTTCCTGGTAAGAAACCATTCCTTAACCATTGCGCCTTGGGGTATAAAACTAGTGCGATTTTCAAGATGAGGCTCCCAGTGTATCATTAACAACAATTGTTGTGAATATAATTTCCGGTCGTGTGACGAGTGACGTAGATGATTCCGAAATTATAGACATGTTATTTTTTGGAAATATATTTGATTTTTTTAAATTTTCTCTTTGAAATGAACATACAATGTCATGGCGTTTAAAATAATTCGGCTTCTTGTGATATTTTATTCTTTGATTCCGTATTTAACTCTTTACAAGACGACAAAAGTTTTAGACTTGAACAAATTGAAAGCATTTGCACACGACAAGTTAAAATTAGTTTAGTTGATTGCTTCTATGTTTGAAAGGGTATTAAAAAAAATTGTGGGGAAGGAAGAAAATGCTGGTTACCAGCTTTTTTCCCTTTTTTCTACAATGTTTCTATAAGTTTTCTTTTCGGTTAGTTTACTCTTATCCTGCTAAATAAGTGAAATGATTTTTTTGAGCCGATAGTAAGATACCAAATTTTCCTATTTCAAAGGTATTTTTAGGGGGACAATATGTCTTTATCGGACATTGTAGTTCAAAGATCAGACTGCACGTTCTATGCAGTCTGATCTTGATCTATACTGTCGGCAAAATGTCAGTGAGATGCGCTTAGCAGCCTAAGGGTAAAAAACATAGGACCTTTTGGTAAAGGGTATTTTTTTTTTATTTTACTTTATTGACTTCTGAACCAAATTTGCATTCTACGTCATGATTCAGTCGGTTGTCAGACGAAATAGATTTAATTTGTCCATAGTTGTATGATATCTTGCTTGATATAAGGCATCACAGAAATGCATTAAGCCCCTTTTTGTCAGAGCACGGCTCATTTTTTTTTTTTTTTTTTTAAACAATGCTTTCAAGGGTCTTTTCCTTCAGGGTCGATAAAAAGACGGGCTTGTTTGAGCAAAGGGTGAAGCAAGTGTAATAAAGCCAAACATCTTTGTTATCCAATTTTGTCTTGTATTCTTGTATTTCCACTTCAGTAATTTGCTTTTGAAACATTGGGTGAAAAAGAAACATTTGCTTGTAACAGATAATTACTCTTTTCTCCACGATGTCTTCCATGCCTTTCAGGGAGCAGATAAATGAGCCATGCGCTGGCAAAAGGAAGCTTAATGCATCTCCGTGATGCATGATACCAAGCAAGTCATCACAGTATTATTGATCCATAAAGTCCAGTTTGTCTAACAACGGAATGAATCATGGCGTGCACTGGTCCTTTTACAAGTAGAAAAATTACGTATAGCAAAAAGTTTCGGCCCTGGTCAGCCTGCGCGGACTGCGCAGGCTAACCTGGGTCGATACTTTTTGCAGATGCACTAAGCCCCCTTTTTCACTGAGAATGGCTCAAAGGTATTACTTTTCTTCAGACATTTCTTATAGGTGGTAGGCTTTTGACTCTTTACAAGACAACAAAATTTAGGGCAGTCCATTTTGAAAGCACTTGAAGACAACAATTCAATTTGGCTCAAAAGATGAGTCTTGTCTCTGAAATGGTAGAAAACGGTGTAAAAAAAAGAGAAAATGCTTCTTTTCCCACAACGTTATCTAAACCCTATATCTCAGCTTTGTTAAAACACCGGCATTTTGATTAAGGGTAAAATAAAGGGTCCGTGTGGTAATTGGCTTGCACCATCGTTACCACTTTTTAAATGAATATAATTTATTTCAATCAGTTTTAAAGTGAACTTTAATGATTCGGTACCTTTGTAGTAAATTATGTTGTCATAGAGATGAATATTTAAAGAACTCGTAAAAATAAAGAAAAACAACCCATTCTTCATAATTATAGCTAAATATACGTCTAAACTGAACCCAAAGTAACAGTAGACAGTCTGTTTAAGCGAATTTATCAATGTCGATTGTGGGACATGTCTAACGGCCATAAGGAAAACAAACACTGTAGGAAAAGGAGAAAATGCTGGTAAGATTCCCAGACAGCAATCATCGACCCTTTACCAAACGACAAAATTTTAGGCGAGTCCAAATAAAAGGTAATTGCAGACCCTAAACTAGCGTTGGCTTAAATGCTGAAACTTGTCTTTGACAGGATAGAAAATATTGTGTGAAGAGGAGAAAATGCTGGTAACCAAATGCTTGGATGGACTATTTGACACTCGCCATAATCATTTCGATCCGTTTTCCAATTGTGATATTGGTAAAATTATCCGTATACCTCGACCACATATATCGAAACTGAAAATCGAGATCTAATAGACAGCAAAAGCATGGAAAAATCAGCATATCTAAAAAGAGATACAATGAAAATCTGGGATGCAATTTTGCGGTCAAAATCTGCAATTTTACAATTTGTCGATTCTATGTGCCGCGACTGTTTTCACTAAAATACATCAAGTGGTTGAATTTCAAGAAAAACGTTGCTATAAATGTCTTCATGCAGGATTGATTGATTGATTGATTGATTTTCCACATTATTTCAGTTTTATCGACGCGACCCGTGCACATAAATATGCTTTCTTGGAGTTTATTTAACCAGCACTGCGCACAATATATTTCCCAAGCCATTGACTGCTTTCCCGCATAACTATCGTTGAACTAATCATAAGTGGTGAGAGAGGAGTGGATCTTGTCGCAATGATTATCACCAACCTTCAGAAAAAAATTGGCCGACCTTGGAATTCGAACTACGACCCACTGTTCTCATGTCCTGTACGCTACCGACTGCGCAACTGGAGCTCGTCGGTTTTTTGCACGAAGGGTCTGAAACTCGACAACAAAGCAATGTAGATCTAGATACAAGCATGGCAAACACCATACAAGTGCTATATAACTCGGGTAACCGTTTATTAATAACGGACAGAACGAGATACAGACAAATTAAGTTGATTCAAGGCTAAATGAGACTTGTTTAAAAAAACGATCATCCAAATGTTCGAAAACCGGTTTGCCCTGATCCTGAATTACAACTATGTATTGGAAATGGATGACCAGGAGAAAAATGCACTAGACATTTTCATTCAGCTTGGATATTTTGACATTGCAGTACGTAAAATTACATATATATTCAAATTATCTTGCGCCTGGATGGCGTGCATATTTTCACTACTTCGAAATAGATAAAGACAACACTTAAGTGGCTACATTCACTGTTTGTTTAAAGGAAATGATCAGATCCGAAATCAAGAAAAAATACCCAAAGAGACCGATTGGATTTTGCATTGACAACACACTAGAGCTGAATAAAAATATGCTGGTTTCCGTATGCTTGCTGTACCGAGGATACAAAATACTGTAAACAAAGACCAGAATCCATAATTATTATGTACCAACCATTCTTAAGAACATTCTCAATCTTATTTTCGTAAATTTTCAACGTAACACAACTTCTGATTGGCTAAACCATTCCATTTAACTAATCGGAAGTTGTGTCACTCTCAACGTCCAGAATAAGATTGACACTAAGATTGATTTGTGGATAGGGACCCAGGCCTTCTTTGTTCTTTAAACAGAGTATCAGTAAACAGACACAAAAAGATCGGTATATCATTGGCAAAGCCAAGGTTTTAGTTCGTTTGTTTGTATTGGAGTTTAACACCATTGTAACAGCTTAGGTCATATCATGGCGGTCAGTAACGCACGCATGTGTTTCCTCGCTTTCTCACACCAGTACTGACTAAACTTTCTTTCCAAAGCCACTGACTACTTTTCTCAATTGCATCAGAGGTGAGAGGCGAAAAAACGCCGGAAAGAAAGTTTGCCGCAACCGGGTATCGAACCTGCAACCTCCAGGTCACGAGACAGATACGCTAACCACTGAGCTGCCCGGCCTGGCCCAAGGTTTTAGAAATACTCTTTGGCAAGAGTAACAGCCAATCAATACTGATAAGAAGTCCCCAACTGAATAGAGAAAGAAGTTGGCACAAAAGAACAGTATCAAACAAACTAGCTAAGTGCGACTCAATGACCTTTTTCGGACAGTGTAGTTTCGGGCAGAACATGCAGTCTGATCTTGAATTTACACAGTCGGATATAGAGTTTATTTCATCAGCTTGTGGTTAATATGGGGAAATATTTGCCGAAAAAGGGAAAGGTATGCGAAAATAACGAGTGCCGTAAGGCACGAGTTATTTTCGCGGACCTTTCCCTTTTGAGGCAAATATTTCCCCATATTAACCACAAGCTGATGAAATAAATTATATAGTATATTTCCTCTGATTATTTTGTCAACGAATGCCACTTTTAAAACTTAAAAACTTAAAAAACTTAAAAAAGTAGTTCCAAATTTTCGGCAGGAGGAAAATATTCACTGTGACGGGGAAATAATTCCCCCCAGCTTAAATTAGGACATTTCTTTACCCATAACATTTCTAAAAATAGACACATGAAATATAATATAACTTATTTAACAGGATATGGTTTGAATTTGGCAGTGAAATCGCCAATTGCAAAGTTTCATTCCATTTACTGGCTTTCACGATGGATTGCAAATGACGACTTGGATAGACATTGCCACTGTAATCTGTTTAATGACGTAATCGTATTCGACGGCTTTTTTGGACAACATTGACGATTATCTCGCTAGCATTTCTAACGACCAAAAACAAGAACTGGCCTGAGTAACAGTAACAAGAAAAGAAATTCAAATGAACAAAGACTACTTGTAATTTATTTTTCAATTACATTTTCGTATAAATAGAATACGTTATTTAATGTCGAACGCTATGGTGGAAAGACTAAAAAAAAAATCGACTATCACAAAGGACTTTAGCTTGATATTTCTCAGGTATTCAACCTGAATTCTACGACACTCTTCTGTCAGTGTGTTGCCGCAACGACAAAAAGTCCATCTGACAGTTCAGTAACTGACCTGACAGGGCTGGTATTAAATATCTTAGGTAACAACATGACATAACCATGTTCATTCTAAAGATCTGGGCCCCGTTTTACTAAGGTAGTTACGAACGAAATTTGCGTAAGTTTTACGTAACTATAGTATAGTGGTATTAATCTGCCACGAGATACATGATAACTATCATGATTATTTTAGAAGCTATTGCGATAAATCAAAGTTTCCTGGAAATTTTATCTAAATAAAATGAAGAGATAAATTTTCCAGGAAACTTTGATTTATCGCAATAGTTTTCTAAAATAATCATGATAGTTATCTCGTATCTCGTAGCAGATTAATGCCACTATACTATAGTTACAATAGCCCTGGTCTGTTGTGAGCAATTTAAGGTGATATTGCAAAACTTGTAGATCAAAATCAAGCTGCAAAGATTGTGCAGTCTGAACTTGATCTGCATTATTCGACGAGCTACGCCCTGTGAAAAAGCGGTTTTATGCATCTGCAAAAAGTATCGACCCAGGTCAGTCTGCGCAGTCCGCGCAGGCTAGCCTCAGTCGAAACTTTTTACTACTGCTCAATTTTCTGCATGTCAGAGGACCAGTCTACCTCATGGCTTAGTCGGTTGTCTAAATCTTTGCCAAACCAGCCTTTAATTTGCAGTTGAAATTAGATATCCACTAGCATTAAGTTCTATTCACATTTAGCCCTTTCTGCGAAAATTTAGTGCGCAAAGTCCAGAGTTCTTTCGATGTCACGTGACTGAGGAAATGGTACTCGATTCGAAGTCTGTTTGTACCTATACTTTCTTCTACCGATGCGTAAACACCAGGATGAACCTTTGATCTGGAAAATGAATTTTAAAAAAAAAGATATATAAATATGAGCCGTACTCCGTGAAAAGGAGGCTTAATGCGTCTGCAAAAAGTATCGACCCATGTCAGGCTGCGCAGTCCGCGCAGGCTGACATGGGCCGAAACTTTTTGCTGTGAGTAAATTTTCTGTATGTCCAAGGACCAGTCTACCTTCAGATCCAGTTGATTGTTCGACAAAATTGATTTTATAGATCCCTAATTATGTGATGACTTACTTGATATAATGTATCACGGAAATGCATCACGGCAATGCATTAAGCCCCCTTTTAACAGAGCATGGCTCATATTATAGCATGGTGATAAGGATTATGAAGATAATGGTGTTATTTACTTTCAATAATTTTCACCGGTGACGTCACAGTACACGTTGCATGTAGAATATATGCTAATGCTCAAAAGGTAGTTTCCGTATAACTAGTAAAGATGCAAAGGATTTTTATTATACTCCTAATAATAGTGAGTAACTGGGATTTCACAGTGAATAACACCACTAGTGATGATAAATATGGCATCATCACTAGTGACGATATAGTTTTAGAATGTTTGCGGGAACTACAATTTTCCTATATTGCTCATATTGTATTTTTCTTGATAATTATTAGAATAAAAATGGTTGAATTAGGAATATAATAAATAGGAATAATCAACTGGTTGTGTGTGATATTAAAGATCTGTCACTCGAATGGGGTTTCGTACGGTTAAAAAACTCGTCCTTCGGACTCGTTTTTTTAACCGCATCACACTCCATTCTTGTGACAGATTGTTAATATTACACAAAACCAGTTGATTATCCTCTATGCAGTACATGAAAGGGTGATCAAACGCTTTCACAAAATTTAAAAGGAAAAGCGAGACTCTGATAATAATATACGCCTGTTTCGAGTCTCAAATTTTTCGGATAATGACAGCAAATAATTATTCAAGATGGAGAAATGCCGCTTGTTATTGGTGTTTATGTCGTTATCCTGTCGCTCTAAATATCCTTTTTTTTTCAAATTCAATATTAGTATTTTGTCCATAATTTCCGTCTAAAAGAAACGCCAAAGTTATCGTCTCTCAACCATTTAGCACATACTTCTTCCAACGATTTGTTCTGAGTATTAACTCTTTACCACACAACAAAATTTTAATCCGTTCCAAATGGAAAGCATTTCCAGACGACAAATTAGATATACATGGTCTGGTAAGATTTTTCTGTGATAGGATATAAAACATTGTGGGAAAAGGAGAAAATGCTGGTTACCAGCATTTTCTCCTTTTCTCACAAGGTTTTTTAAAAGGCTTCTCCCTCAGGGTCGTCAAAACTCCAGATGTATGGTAAATGGTTAAACAACCGCTAGCACCATTTCACCGTTTACATGAAAATTCCCAAGTTATTTAAAGGTCATACCTTTTCCGCTTAGAAATCTCTGAAAGTAGCTGAAACCTTCTGCTTTGGAGATTTATGAAACAATCAGTCTCATTCGCTGCTGTCTTAGCACCTGATCCGAATATTAGAAACCCAAGTCTGTAAACCATAAAGAAATCTGGATTCAGATATACATAGGATATATAGAGGATATTTGTTGTTTTTTTTTTCGGTGAAAGATCGAATTTATTTCATCGAGTGAACATCATCGATAATATTTTCAGGAGTGGCTGCGCCACGAGTGAAAATATTACCGATGATGTTCACGAGATGAAATAAATTTCGATCCTTCACCGAAAAAAACAAATATTCTATTTATTTCATGCTTTTAACCATTTTTGGGAGGAACTCACATCAGAATTCAAAACAGTTCTTTTCGGTTATTCTCCGTGGCGTACCCCCGCCGCATAGCAACGCATTACAATATTACGTCAAGCGTGAGAAATCTAGGGTAAATTACGTCATAATTATTTCCATCTGATTGAGAGGCACGCGCATTTACCTAGGAAACAAGTGCGGGGGAACAACTGATATTTTTCACTGGTCGTAACCATGAAATATCGAAAAACATTTCACTGATATTTTTTCGGTAACCTACCGGAAAGCATGAAATAAATGTATGGACATAGTTTTGGGACAATGTCCTTGGATAAATTTTTTTAGCTCTTGACAATATCGTCTTGGACACAGTTGCAGATGACATTATGGGCCATGCTCTTCTCTGTGAAAAGAGGGTTTAATGCATCTACAAACAGTATCGACCCATATCAGCATGCGCAGTCCGCATAAGCTGACCTAGGTCGAAACTTTTTGGTATTTGTAAATTTTCTGCATGTCCAAAGACTAAATCGTTTGGTGGGCAAAATGAGTTATATGGATCCATAATTATGTGATGTCTTGCTAGGTATCCTGTATCACGTAGATGCATTAAACCCCCTGTTCTCAGAACGCCACCCATATCAAGCAGCTGTTACTTTCATGAAAATGATTTTGAAGTTCTATCAAGCAAGGTTGAAAAAAGGTCGTATTTGCACCTTTGGAAATAAATGCAATATGTGTTTGATTTGTGTGTGTGTGTGTGTCGAAGCAAGGTCTTGTCTATCGTTGGAATTCGGTGCGGTTTCCAACGTGCAAATGTTTGAGCAAAATTCAAATCGTGTATAACCTTGCATTGACCTTCGACAGAAATTTCACATGAGTTTTCTTTTCATGCAAAAGTTTTTTTCTTTTGTTGCTCTCGGAACCTTGAAAATAAATTAATGCATTCATCGATTTCGAGAATTACATCAATACAGATGAAGATGAATAAGTCGCTATGGTTGTTTGGGCTATTGAAAAACACCATTAAATGTTTTCTATTCAGTGCAAAGCGTCACATGTTTGTGTCACACCTTGCAAAAATAGAACTGGACGTCTCATCAATTGAAATACAGAGATGTACATTGATAGCATAGTCGACAACACCCACCTCCCTCCCTTTCTCCCTCCCCCCCCCCCCCCCCCCCCCGCCCCCGGAAAAAAAGACGACCCTTTATTTCGTGATGTTTTCAAGAGTCATCGAATCATGGATATTAATAAAAGTATTAGGCCACTTTTTTAGCTTCGGGTTTTGTTTGAAAAACACGTAACGGTATGGAAAATTCAATAAATTTGAAAATAAAATACCTTTTTAATACGTTACTGGCCGTGTTGCTTTCGTCGAACAAACATGACGTCGGTTCTTTTGCGTCGGAGAGGATATGACGTAAAACGTCCCCGAGTGAAGTTACGTGGTTTGTCCCGTGGAAAGCACGCCCATTCTGTGTAGGAGCAGGAAATAGTACTCTTTTACCCGTATTTGAAGTGAACAAGTTGTCGCTGAACAGTTTGGATAACCTCGTAATGTCGTTGTACGGACTGTCTTTTTGGATTGCGCACTGCAGTAAAGTTGAATTGTTATGATCGGGATGATAACATTTCAAACAAATAAGACAGATAACCAACCACACGCAGATGATTTTCTTTTTATCGGAGACAACTTTTAAAACATTTATCAATAGACGTATATCCAACCTTAATTCAAGTTGGTTATCTCAACTTTACAAGATAAGTAATATACAAAATTTCAATTAAAAGAAAGAAAGAAAGAACGAAAGAAAGAAGGAAAGAAAGAAAGAAAGAAAGAAAGAAAGAAAAAGTGTACGTAGCTCAGCAGCGAAGCTGATTTCAATATTCAAATTGTAAACATGCTTTAGGCCCTAAATTGGTCACGATCAGCCATACAGAACATGTAGTCTGATCTATTATCTACAATGTCTTCAATTAAATCCCGATATTATGCTTTTGTGATGGTTAAAATTTTATAGAATTTTCCGTTTTGACGTTTGTTTTATCCTCCACACATGGTTTTGGCTATCAAAGTACAGAGAATTATTCATAAAGTTGCAGTATGTTGTAATACTGAACTTTGGAGTTGAATATCGATGAACTAATCTTTAACCATGTTACAGGGGCGATGAGGAAATGAAAAAAATATTAAGGCTAGAGTGATGTCCCTTGAATAAACTCTCCATTTTCATTGATAACTTGGGTAACCGTTCATTAACTATGGACAGGACGAGATACAGACAGTAGATTTAAGTAGGCTAAACGATACTTATTTAAGAAAACTTTTATTCCGATTTTCGGATACCAGGTTGCCATGATCCTGAGGATTACAACGAAAAATACACCAGACTTTCTCATTCCTGAAGCTTGAATATTTCGGTATTGTAGTTCGGAACAAAACAATATTACCTGGTCGTCATTTGCACACGGTCCCCTTGTTTTCATACCCACGTCGAAAATTTGGTTTTCTGATATATATGCTTTTGAACACATAGAGATATCCAGAATATTTTCAATGTTTTTCAGATAGGGAACCAAATCTTCGTCAAAACCAACATTGTCTTCGTCTATGTCCCCATAATTACGGTGTTGGTCCTCCAATATTAAAATCACAGAAGCAAGTTGATATAGTGTCAGAATCCAGAACACCACGTTTGAATCATTGTTTGGTGACACAAATTGTGAATCATGGAACATATCAACAAGTTTTCGTAAAGTCAACATGTATGGGGTGACTAAAAACGTAGTTCTGCTCGCAAGTTCTCTTTGAGGTAGACTGGAGTTATGAAAAGGAGGTATATACACAAATTTCTTTAGTCTGTCCGTGGGGGCTTCAAACTTGTGAAGAATTTTTATGAGGTTAGGCTTCGAACAGTACTTGTTGGATCCCGTTGGTTTGCACTTGGCGTCTTGTGAAAGCACTTGAAGGGATTCCGATATCTGGAGTTCGACCGCCATCTAAACCAAAGGATTAAAAATAGTTAGTTTATTACTGCAAAAACAAATAATTTAAGAAATGTCCTGCTTAAATAAATAAATAAAAAATAAATACAGAAATAAAGAAAGAAAGAAAGAAAGAAAGAAAGAAAGAAAGAAAGAAAGAAAAGATGTTTGAAGGATATAAAAGGTCAATGCTAAAAAAAAATAGTGTTCATCATTCAGAGTACCGTACTTTGGTAAAGTAGTGATAACGTACTGTGCTTATGATGCCAGGTCGGCTAAAACTCTCTCAGAGATACATGAATGCTATTGGATGCGACTCCGATGGCATTCAATCGACCAATAAGATTTAAAGATTTAGTCCGAATTTTTACCCACGTTTTTTTTTATACGGGAGAAGCAACCATTTGCCCAGAAACAGTGCTGTGCATAGTGCATGTAAATAAATTCCAGATAGCATAATGGGTGCACTATAAATGTGCAGTGACATGACTGAAATAGTACTAAAATCTGCATGAAACAATTACGGGCTTATCAATGCATTTACTAACCTTCAAAATAAAGCAGTTGTTTGTTTTAACATGCCTCACTAAGAAAGAGACAAAATTCGGTAGCTGTTTGTCAACAGGAGCGCTAATTGGTGGATCCCCTAGGATGACGTAATCGACACCGGGCAGCCATTCGTTGTTTTGCACAACCAACGGTTCATGTTCCATCACTTGCGTTGATATGGATCGGAGAGTTTCCTGTAACGAACATTAGATCAAGACTACTTTTTTTAAACAGTTTTTTTCCTTGTCTTTACTTTAATCATAATATAGCCAGTACGAATTTTCTTGCTTCAAGTAAATGTCATGCAAGACATGCATAGGTCATGCCGTAGTTCTAAGCTTCGTATAACACCATAGCTCAAAGCAATGTATTTCTCCGTCATAATTCCAAAATATTACCAACATATATTTACCTGCCAATCCAATTGCAAAAGTTGATAATAGTGGCAAAGTTAGGACTGATTTCAATGTTTGATTCACAACAAAGTATTTAAGCTTCTTTGGGATCTTTTATTTGTCTCAGTGGAGTGTGAAGGTACAGGAGTCCCTTCTCATTCCGCTATCTACGCAATCTGCCGAAAGAAGTGAGCTTGCAAAGTCGGTTTAACTCCAAAATTTTTCCAAATACTCTTACGATGTCAATCAAGTATTAGTTTACAACATGAAATAAAGGAAAACAGGTAGCTTACAACATAAAATAAAGTGATAAAGAAGAACTGCTGTACAGTCCTTAACATCTACATATATACATAAAGTGCTTAAATTTTCATCAAAAGTCAAATTTCGATTGGCATAAAAAGGACTTATTTTGCGAAAGACATTTTACTTCTTTGTTCCCTTCGGTTTTCGATTTTCCGTCCAAAATGGCTGCTTTGCTATATGAAGAAAAGAGCTCACTTAAAGAAATGCAACCGTTCAACAAGTAATACAACTTACTTGTAATCGTGTTTCCAATTCGTTTGGTTTCTTTGCAAAACGTTTGGCAAGCTCTTTAAAACCATCCATAGGATCTTCTATAGACGTTTCTAACTGTTGGTGAGATTTCACTGTCTGATCTTGCTGCACTGAAAACATGTGTCTTTTCTCCTTTTCTAATAACTCAGCCAAAGTCTCACATTTCAGAGTCATTGCAGACAATTGCGTTTCGGTTTCATTCAACCGTTCCAACAACGTAGAAGATTTGAATTTCAAGTTTTCGTTTTCTTTTGTAAGAGATTCTATACATTTATACGAGTTTACAAGTTGATTTTGTAATATCGTGATTTCGTGATCTTTGTTCTGATGAACTATTTCTCGCATCGAGCCCACAGAAAACCTTTGAGGTCTAACTCCATTTTCTGTATGTAGACCATGTCTTCTCAACTGTGGATTCATTTCATTGCTTTCTGCTACACTGTAGTCAATACTTTCGGTGGCAATACACTGACCTTGTGAGGTAACTGGAACATGATTCGTTGATTCTAGGTATCGATCTTGTCTTACTGCCTGAAATCCGTTTTGGAAGATATTGCCTTCCGAAACACAGAATCGATTTGAAGGTATATAACTATCAGCAGGATAAGTCAATGTGACGTCATG
This sequence comes from Hippopus hippopus, assembly GCA_946811185.2. Taxonomy (NCBI): domain Eukaryota; kingdom Metazoa; phylum Mollusca; class Bivalvia; order Cardiida; family Cardiidae; genus Hippopus; species Hippopus hippopus. The sequence continues at coordinate 30,113,445 of OX328108.1, read as the reverse complement.
ATTTCTCGTCATGTGACCGTTTACTGCATCATGTCTTTGACTAGTTTCTTCAGAAGCTCTCCTGATAGCGATTGGAAATAATTGGTGATAAAATGTGCTTTGTGGACCATGATTTGTTCCTCCAAAGCTTATGCTTCTTTTCAGTTGGACATTTGATTTTGTTTTTACTGCAACCTCTGGCAGAGCTGCAGAATCTACAAAATCTTCTGGAAACCCTGTTCAAAGAGAAGAAATACGATAAGCGATAATCAATGAATATCAGATTAATTAGGGCATTAAATATGAGCAGGTTTTGAACAAGAAATTTAGAAATCGGTCAACATTTTATTACACTTCTGAAATTTGGGGTGTGTATATACGTGTGATTTGACTATCGGTCGACATCAATCGCCGTTATCCATACAAGATCATGACCTTTAGTACAATCGGTCATGCAAAGGGTATGTCGACAGAAGTTGGATATGTACGATATATACCGAGATATATAGGATCTGACATGAGTTGGTGTTTGGGATAAAATTTTATTAAACGAGTCTAGGGAAAATATTATTAAGCGAGTCTTTGGCGAGCTTAATAACATTTTTTCTTGACGAGTTTAATAAAATTTCATCTCAAATACCAACGAATGTCAGATTCTTTTTATCACATAACGATATTTCACGAATTATAGATCAGAAGATGCAGAACTACATACACATGCACGCACGGTAATATCCATAAAAGCCATTCACTTCTATGAAATACGTACAAAATGACGTCAAAAATGACGTCATACAAATATGATATTAAATGTGTATAAGAGAAGAAAATTCGTGATGGGTATATTACATTGAAAACAAAGAAGGTTATGTGATAAAAGTCCATCATTGATGCAGTATTGCGTGGTAAAGGCTTAAATGCTTTAGTAATATTAAGTAGTAATGTTATCGATGACGCTTATGACGGTCACACAGGTTTTAAACATTACCTTAACTCTTTACATGACAAAAAATAAAAAGAAAGCTTTCATGCTTGTAGATGTTGTTCAGATGACGCATTTGTCTCTGAAAGAGCAGAAAATAATGCCCAATAGAAGAAAAAACAAGAGCACTGCTTGCGGGTGCCAACGCTCAGCTGTAGTTGCTGGATTTTCAGTGAAAATTCTAAGACAAAAAAGGGGCATTACTGTGTCAAAAATATTTTGATGGTTATCTTCCCTTGTTGTATGGGTTCCCCTTTTGCTAGTTAACAACTTATCTGAGTTTGAAGTAAATATCTTTTGTAATAATAGAGATATTACAAAATGTCAAAGTTTTGCACGACGACACAGACGACGACGCCGACGGTGACGACGCTGTAGCTACGACAATACCTCGACGTTTTTCTTCGGATACAGCCGAGCTAAAAATGTGATTAACGCATTTTTCCGTATACCCACAATGCTTTCAACGGTCTTTTCATTAAGTGTCGTTTTAACGTGCCGTTATTCAGAAAAATGTTTTTTAAACTCCTTTTATCACACCTTATACACCTGTCTTGAGAAACCTCGAATTCTATAAATACTCATCTAAAGGCTTGGCAGTAATCGTCACTAAGTATAAACCGAAATTTTGACAAAAGACTTTCTCAGAGGCGAAGAATGTAGTGAGCGAATAGTTCACCTGATGGGGATGGGTTTTAAGATGCGGTAACGAAAACTTACCGGAACCGGAAGTGTTGATTGATGAAGTCGTCGATTCTGTGATGTCACTACTACATTCTGAAGAAACGCTCTCCAAGTGCCTGTCATCGTATGTTGGAATAGATGTATTTCTAGTTTGAGAATTGCAAATGATTGTGTTGTTGCCAGTCCTGTTGCTTCCAAATCTGCTGTTGCTGAATGTTGTATTTTGATGCCGTCCGTTTGATAAAGAGAAATGCCCCTCTGTAAAAATTACAAAGTAAATAATGTCTGAGTGACTACCTGAGGTAAGCAAGCAACCTGTGTTTAGCATGTACTGAGTTCCATAGAGAAGGAAAATATGTTGAAATGCACTTATGCTAATATGACTAAAGTGGTGTTGAAAGCTGCGTAAAACAAAAATTAATCAGTCAGTCCGTCCGTTCGTCCATCCACCCACGCATCTCCCACCAATCTATTCAGTCACCAACCAACCAACAAACCAATCAATCAATCAACCAATCAATCAATCAATCAATCATTCAATCAAATCATTTTATCATGTGGGTCGTTATTAACACGTTTTTGTTTTGTAAAGCGTTACACACAAATAGGATGAGGGGATGCCCCATATTTTTACGCCAAATAAAATTCTGCACGCATGATATGTATTAACTAGATTACTTCATAACCTCCTGTATGAGAAGTTTTCCGTCTTGCAGCAGGTTTTTTATTAAAGGCCCAGTAGAGGCCAAAATATCAAAGCAGGTGTCATAATACATTTAAATTTTAATCATATCATTTAAAAGTATGGAAAATATTGTGGAGATGACAGTCTGTTATCGTGTGGTCGGGCCATATGTTTGTCGCTGGCAGAAAAAAGAATATTAAAATCATGCAAAAAGTAAACAAAAGACACAGCTACCTGGCAGGTTTAACCTAGTTTTGAAATTAATTTCTCTGTCAGCGACTAACACTTGGACCGACCGTACAATGACAGATGGTCATCTTCACAATAGTTTCCATACTTTTAAATGGTATGATATAAATTTAAAACACTCTCTTTGTTTACTTTTGGGCTTTATTTTTACTTTAAACAAACTTTGTGGAAAAAGAACAAATTGGTCCTTTTGCTACAACGATTTCAAAAGTGTTTTACATCATATATGAGCTATGTTATGGCAAAAGGGGGCTTAATTCATCGCCGAGATACATTATACCTAGCAAGTTATCGCGTAATTATAGATCCATAAAAAGCCATCTTGTCTAACAAATGACTGATTCGTAATCTTCTGACATGCACAAAATTGACCAAAAAGCATCGACCCAGGTCAGCCTGAGCACACTGCACAGGCTAACCCGGGTCGATACTTTAACAATCACCTTGACAAGATTTTAACAGAGAGACATAGAATGAGGATAAAAAAAAATGAACTTTGCTACAGTGTTTTAAAAATAGTTTGTGTATTACATATTTGAGCCATGCTCTGTGAAAAGGGGGCTTAATTCATCTGCAAAAAGTATCGACCATGTCAGCCTGCGCAGTCCGCGCAGGCTGACATGGGTCGAAACTTTTTGCTATCGGCCAATTTTCTGCATGGCAAAGGACCAGTCTACCTCACGATTAAGTCCGTTTTTAGAAAAAAAAGGGATCTTATATATATATAATCATCTGATGTCTTGCTTGGTACAATGCATTATGGAGATGCATTAAGCCCCTTTTTGCCAGAACACGGCTTATCTATTATACATATTAGCCACGCTCTATGAAAAGGGGGCTTGATAAATCTGCAAAAAAAGACGACCTAGGTCAGCCTGCGCTGACTGCGAAGGCTTACCTGGGTCGCAACCTTTTGCTATTGGTCGATTTTCTGCACGTCACAGTACCAGTATACCTTATAATTCAGTCGCTTGTGAGACAAAATGGATTTTATGGATCTATTATCATATTATCAGATGACTTCCTGTGTGCAATGCGTCACGGAGAATCATTAAACTCCCTTTTGTCAGAGTGCCGATTACACATTATTTTCCAGGTCACGGCCAGAGCGGACCGCCCTCGACCAACTTTATAAATCGTCAACAGACAGACTTGAGAAATGGACAAGGAAACGATCTTAACAGATGATTTCTCGACCCTTTTACGAGGGACACATTTTAGACCCATCGAAATTGAAAGCATCTGCAGACAATTTGGAAATTGATATAAATGGGTTTAAGTTCTCTGACTTAATAGAAATCATTGAGGGAGAAATAAAAATGCTGGTTGCGATTTTTTCTTTTGTTCCTAGAATGTTTTTAACCTTTGTCTTTCAAGCCGATACTAAAAATCCAAATATTGCTGTTTGAAAGGTATTTTTGTTGGAAATGTATCTCCTTATCACACGGTGTAGATCCAAGATCAGACTGCACCTTTTGTGCAGTGTGATCTTGATTTATACTGTCCACAAGAGGTCAGCGAGTCGCGCTTAGCAGCCTAAGGGTAAATGCCTTTTTTCTTTAGGGTCGTTAATCCTTCTCCTGTTGTTCGCGATCGAATATGTATTTCGCGGAGAGTGTAAAGCAAGATCAGACTGCACGCAGGCTGATCTTGCTCTACACTCTTCACTGCTTTATCAGTGGTTTTGATCATAGAAACCCGGCTCATTGCCAGTAAACTTTGCGGAAAAAGTAATCGTCAACAAGTGAGCAATGCTCTGGCAAAAGGGGGCTTAATGTACCTATTAAGCCATCACATAATTAGGAATCCACAACTGCCACTTTTTTTTAACGACAGACTTAGACATGAGGTAGAATGGTCCCTGAACATACAGAAAATTGACCAATATCGAAAAGTTTCGGCCCAGGTCAGCCTGCGCGAAGTGCGCAGGCTGACCTGGGTCGATACTTTTCGAAAATGCACTAAGCCCCCTTTTCACGGAGCATGACTCAAATTTAATTTGGCGGGATAAAGGTTAAAATACGGGACTGTTCAGTAAAGGGTTGACCGTCATATGTATCTAAATGGTTAACACCAGACGTGTCACGTGACATGACCTCGTACTTAAAAATGATTGGTGTGCAAGAACGACCCAAGAGAATTGAGTACAAGTACCCCTGAAGGCTTAGTTTGATAGTGTGCACGAACTTTTATTGGAATCCTGTTGATCAGTTGATTGATATTTAACACCGTTTTCAACATTATTTCAGCGATATTGCGGCGAAAAGTGCAAACTATCCATGCTTTCCTGGAGTCTCATTTTATCGGTGCTTCCCACATCATTCTATCCAAGCCACTGGCTGATTTCCAAAACAAAAAATAATAGAAACAATGTTTAGCGGTGAGAGAGGCATTAATCCTACAAAAATGACTATCATCAATACTCGGAAAGAATTTGGCCGAGCTTAGAATCGAACCAGCGACCCCCTGGTTTCAGGCTCTGCACTTTACCCACTGAGCTATTCGAAATTTTAGAGTAACCTTTTAACAGCAACTGGAAAGTTTGCGTCGTAGAGGTATTTTTCTTTTTTTCTCGGACGGTTAAAAACTTCTCCATTACTTCATACATGTAGGTCCGGCACAGGGTATTATTTGGCCTTTATTATTGATATGAGCCATGCTCTGGCAAAAGTGGGTTTAATGCCATGATGCATGATAACAAGCAAGTCATCTCATAATTATGGGTTCATAAAAGCCACTTTGTTTAACAATCCACTAGATCTGGAGGTAGAATGGTCCTTTGTCATGAAGAAAATTTACCGATATCAAAAAGTATCGACCTACTTAATGCAGATCTATAGTGATAGTGTACAAAACTTCAATGCAAATAAAATTCTGGCCTTACATATAGGGGATTAAATAACAAACTAAATCATAAAAATCGCAGCATTTCCTTTGAAGCTAGGACAAAAAAAAAAACAAAGGAAATCTATAAGAACGAAAAGGGCCTTTTTGCAGTTTTGTTACCTTGGTTTTAACCTTGAGGTGGGGACAATTAGAATTTTACTTTTTTCTCCCATTCTGAAAAATACCGGTTTTGCTTTATTCAAGTTTATTTCCAGTGGAAAATATTCGCTGAAAGTCAGTGGCTTTTTGTCGTTATTTACGTCCCCTTTTTCTGCACCGAAGGAAGCTTTCTCGGTACTTTCCGTGTTTTGATAAATGATTATGAACACCAGGAAGTGACATTAATGAGACAAATGTACAAAATGTGAAATTAATGAATATACCACAATGTGAAAAGCAATGAATATACCAGAATGACCCTCAAGGACACATGCCCTCATATTAACTCTTTCACTAAATGAATAAACTGGACATTTTTTGAGGTCTAAAAGAAGGTTTCTCTGAACTCGAAGATGATTTGAGTCAAGCATCAGGTTGCGGACGGCGAAGATCCAAGATCAGACTGCACAAAAGGTGCAGTCTGATCTTGTACCTACGCCGTCCGCCATAAAACTATGGAAGTCTCCCTCAGCACTTAACGAGCACAGAAACATAGTTTGCATGAACTTAGAGTTGCATCTTCACTTGACCAGTGCGACACCTAGAATGACTGTGATTACTTTGATGCTTTTTGTGAACAGGGTAATGGGTAGATTAAGTTCAGATCATACAAAATGTGCATTCAAATCTGGATCTACTCTCTCTCTCTCTCTCTCTCTCTCTCTCTCTCTCTCTCTCTCTCTCTCTCTCTATGTGACTGTGAACATTAGATCTTTAAACTGTAACGGAATATAATCGTTTTCGTTCTCGCGATGCCAGAATGTTCCTATCCAGATAGAACGATACTTGCAGCGTTTTGATTAACCCCCTAGACTGCTAAGCACGACTAAATGACCTTTTGTGGAGATTTTAGATCAAGATCAGACTGCACAAAACGTGCAGTCTGATCTTTGATCTACACTGTCCGATAATGACATTTTTTCCTTCGAACACATACCTTTCAAATAGCAAAATTTGGGTTTTTACTATCGGCTTAAAGGTTTCAATTCACCTTTTTAGCAGCTTTAGAGTTACTAATACCTTCTCTGCTTTTGGAAGAGTTTGTGTTATATTCAGGACAAATACCTATCATTTAAATCCAGTTCTATTTCTTTATAACAAGACTGGTCATCTTATTGGCTTGAAATGATCAGTCTTAGCCATTAAGGTGGCTATTTTTGAAATCTGGAACGAGTTATCAAGTAATTTCCGTGCTTCAAATGATGTCTAACTGCTCACATTTCGGACAAATATTGACATAGACAAAAGATCAACGCACAAACCTGTTACAAAAATTCGGATACATTCGGCAATGTCCTTGTTTCCGCCTTCGAGAGCCTCCTCTTGTGGCGTCTTCCCTTTTTCATTTTTGAGGTTAACGTTGCTACCGGATAATAGAAGAACCCTGGTGATTTCCATGAAGCCCCTGTAGGCCGCGATATGTAAGGGCGTGTCCCCTCGGTTGTTGGTTCCGTTTATGTTTGCCCCACTGGAGAGAGAAAGTGATATAGATAATAAATTTTGGTTCGGAGTATGTGAACTGTACCTTTGCCGAGAATATTTTGTTACATGAGTAATAATTATGAAAAAATGTAGACGGTTGTCGTAATATGACTAAAATGCTGTTGAAAGAACCGAACCCCATTTCAAATAAATGGTCAAAGTTCACCGAATACACTGCACGTTCTTTTAGATCTGATCGTGGTTTGCACTGTCCGATAGGTATGAAATATTCAAACTTTCCCGTAGCATGTTTAAATTACAAAATGAGAAAAACCTAGACCACAATACTTGTGAAAAAGGTATTCTAATGTGTATGCAAATATATGTATATGCAAACATTTTCGACCCAGGTCAGCCTGCGCAGTCTGCGCAGGCTAACCTGGGTCGAAACTTTTTGCTATTGGTAGATTTTGTGTATGACAAAGGACCATTTTACTACATGAATTGGTCGATTTAATAGACAGAATAATTCAATATCAGGCAACGACTTGCTTGGTATAACGCGTTACAAAGATGCATAAAACCCTCTTTCGCAAGAGCGGCGCTCATGTATATATTTACTTTTTTACTCTTTAAGTGATTCGGAAAGAGGCAAGTTTGAAATCACAAGTGTAGTTTAAATAGAGAAATAATCGGAACGAATTTAGTTACATGGATACACGTACAGAAAGTGTGTCATTAGGATGTAGACCGTAAGGCCCAATTTCTGGTTGGGTTTGGTCACAGTGCTTTCAAAAGCGGCCCTGTCAAACCCATGCCGTCAAAAAAAAAGTGGTTACGTGTATATTACCTGTTTATCAATATTTGCACGCTCTGCAAGTGCCCTCTATCGGCGGCTGCATGAAGCGCAGAGGAACCCCATCGAACTGTTGCGTTCACGTCACACTGGGCGGGAAATGAGAATTTCACTGACGTCATCATGACCGTAGCACGCGCTCCAGTACAAAGCGGTAGCGTTATCTTTGTCACGTGTGTTTGCCGGAACTCCGGACTCAAGGAGGGTTAGAACTTTTTCTACGTGCCCATTTTTGGCTGCTTCTATCAAATCCATTCTCGATTTCTGTGGTTTGTACAGCATATCATGTTATCATGTTCGTCTTACCTATGAAAGCCCCTGTGCATTACCTGGAATATATAAAAACATCAACCTTATTTCATGCTATTGGGTAGTTTATCGAGAAATAACGGTAGACTATTGTTCGATATTTAAAGGTTACGACCAGTTATTTTCTAAATCTTCGAATGAATGCGGAAACAGTAGTTCCTGCGCACTAGTTAACTAGGTAAACAGCGCGTGCCACTCAACCAGACTGAATATGGCGTAATTTACCATATATTTCTTGCGCTTTACGTAATATTGTAATGCGTTGGTATGCGGAGGGGGTACGCCACGGGGAATTACCGAAAAAAACTGTGCTGGATTTTGATGTAAGTCCCTCTTTCCCCCCCCCCCCCAAAAAAAAAAGTGGATTAGAAGCATGAAATAAATAGAGGTCTTTTTTCGGTGAAAGATCGAAATTGAAATGAAATTGATACGGTGGCTTAAAAGTGACATGGAAGATATATTTTATACTACGTGCGCACGCAGTAGCTAATACGTGCGCACGTAATAAGTAATACGTGCGCACGCAGTAGTATTACGTGCGCACGCAGTAGCTAATACGTGCGCACGTAATAACTAATACGTGCGCACGTAATACTATTGCGTGCGCACGTATTAGCTAATACGTGCGCATGTAATAACTATTACGTGTGCACGTAATAATCGACCAATCAGTTTATAAGGATCAATAAATGTCTATCTTCCACTTCCATCTTGAAACAATGGCTTCCGTTCATGATTCTGATTGGTGGATTATTACGTGCGCACGTAATATGTAATACGTGCGCACGTATTAGCTACTGCGAGCGCACGCAGTAGCTATTACGTGCGCACGTATTAGTTATTACGTGCGCACGTAATAACTAATACGTGCGCACGTAATACTACTGCGTGCGCACGTATTACTTATTACGTGCGCACGTATTAGCTACTGCGTGCGCACGTAATAACTAATACGTGCGCACGTATTAGCTACTGCGTGCGCACGTAGTATAAAATATATCTTCCATGTCACTTTTGTGCCACCGTAAATTGACGATCATGCACCGAAAAAAAAAACACTATCCTCTATTTTTCAATTCTCTGTGTAATAAGCACAATATGATCTTCTTTTGTGGAAATTGTTGTATTGATCAAAGTCCGACAGTGGGAGACAGTAGCGCAGGGATTGAGTGTCGGCCTCTCACACCAAGGTTCTGGGTTTGAATCCCGTGATGAACGGGGTCAACCTTTTCCCACAATTTTTTCAAAAGCCTTCTACCTCAGGGTCTTTGAAACTCGGGATGTTGTGGCAAAGATATAAAAGATAGAGACAATAGTGTCGGAGTACAGGGTCGGCCTCGTGCATGGAAGGTTCCGTGTTTATATTCCTTAATGAGAGTGGTCAACCTTTGGAATTAAGGATAGGGCATCCTGATGGTGTTCGTGTAACATCGCCTTTCATCGTACTTATTCGGCTAAGACTCGGGTAATCCGTAATAGATTCGGGGAACCAGCACCTATCGGCCGATCGATTACAGAATACCCGAATCTTAGCCGAATCCATACGTTTTTCGGCGATGAAAGGCGATGTTACAGGAATCCGCATTAGGGTGCCCTATCCTTGACTACATAACGGCACCAGTGCTGGTTAAGGTTTTAATGAAGCAATCGTCGAGAGTAATTGATACTAAGAATTTTATTTCACAATCGATGAAAAGTATATATGATCCATGCTCTCGCCATGCTCTGGCAAAAGGGGGCTTAATGCATCTCTTTGATCCATGGTACCAAGCCAGCCATCACATACTTATTGATCCGTAATATCCACTTTTTTAACATTCGACTTCATCATCAGATAGACCGGTCCTTGGAAATTCAGAAAATTAAGCAATAGCGGACTGCGCAGGGTGACCTGGGTCGATCTTTTTCGTAGATGCATTAAGCCCCCTTTTCACAGAGCATGGCTCATATATTTGTTCTTGTTAGCACTAGAAGTATATATTTAGTCCGATTGCTTTAACCCTTTACCACACAATCCCGAGTTTTAACGACCTTGAGGGAAAGCCTTTTTGAAAACTTTGTGAGGGGAAAAAGGAGGAGATGCTGGAAACCAGCATTTTCTCCTTCTACCACATCGTTTTCTACACTTTTAAAGACAAAACTCATTGTTGGAACCACATTTAATTTCCCGTCTGTATGCCTTCACTGTAGTTATTTCTCAAACTTTGTCGTTTGGTAAAGAGGTTTAAGGTAAGTAAATGTGTACTTTTGCATAATGATTCACGCTACAATAAAAATACCTGAAAATCTACAAAACCGCTATTTTTTCCTTTTTGTAATGAAAATGCTCTTGAGTGATTTCTACACTTCCGTAAGTAGACTTCACGCTAACTCATAATTTTAAGTCAAGTTTTAGATGTATTAAAAAATAATATAGAGTACAACTTAAAACGAAAAAAATAGTGATTCTAGCCATGATCTGAGAAAAGGGGGTTTAATGTATTATACCAAGCAAGTCATAATAAAATTATGGATCCATAAAAATCAAAATTCTCTGACAACCGGCTGAATCCTTAGGGAGAACGGTCCTTAGACATGCAGAAAATTTACTTAAAGCAAAAAGTTTCGACCCAGGTCAGCCTGCGCGGATTGCGCAGGCTGACCTAGGTCGATACTTTTTGCACATGCATTAAGCCCCCTTTTCACAGAGCATGGCTCAATTTGTTTTGGGTTTTCACAAGCATAGAAAACATTGAGTGAAAAGGTGCATCTGTCTTTCATTTTATTTTGTTTAACTTATTAAAGTCATGCAAGCGGCCAAAAAAATTAGAGTTAAAATGCTTTTAAATTTAAATCATACCGTTTAAAAGTATGGAAATTATTGTGAAGACGACAATCTATTATTGAACGGTCGGTCCAAGTGTTAGTCGCTGGCAAGAAAATGAATTTTAAAATCAGGTAAAAAGCAAACAACAGATAGAACAATCTAGCAGATCTAGTTTTAAAATTTATTTTCCTGTCAATGACTAACACTTGGACTGGCCGTACAATAACGGATTGTCATCTTCACAATAATTTCCATACTTTTAAATGATATGATTTAGATTTAAAAGCATTTTTTACACCTGCAGTGTTTACTTTTTGCTGCTTCTGGGACTTTAACATATGAAATGAACCATAACGTCCCAATAGCTGACAATTTAATTTAAAAAAAATAGGGTAGGAAGAAGGAAACGAAACATGCAACTGTTCCTTTTGTCACGATATTTTCCACTCTGTGACAAAAACTATATTTTACTCTAATGGAGAAGATAAAACATTAAAGAGGAAATTAAGTAGCCTAGTTGATGAGCTTGCAGCATGCTGCATCACAGTGAGGGATGAATCACTGGGAAATTGGCGATGGCAAAATCTATTGAAATAGGCAACTTTTGAAAAAAGAAAAAGGTGAAATGTAACATGCAATTGCGTATTTACTCACACTAATTTCCGTGTGCGATACAACGATATGAACCAAACTCTTTGAAAAGCGGGCTTAACTCAACTGCAAAAAAGTTTCGATTCAGGTCAGCCTGCGCAATCGGCGCAGGCTGACCTGAGTCGAAACTTTTTGCTTTTGGTAAATTTTCTTTATGTCCAAGGACCATTGTACATCAGAATTCAACCGGTTGTTTAAACAAAATGGATTTTGTAGATACACAATTATGTGATGACTTGCCTGGTACAATGCATCACGGAGATGCATCAAGCCCCCTTTTCCCAAAGCAAGGCTCATACATAACAGACTCAATGAAGTCACTGTCAACTTTTTCACCGCCATATTTATTAACTCTACCCCTTTCTAAGGCTAAAAATACAATCCGCTAAAAACTCATGAGTTTTTTTTTCTTATAGGCTTGGCCAAACATGTGGATGGCACTCAGACAGATTTTTTTTTTATATCTTACGGGCTTGAAGAGAGGAGCGGAAGAAATATAGGTCCAAGATCAGGCTGCACGTTCTGTGCAGTTTGATAACGATCTATGCCGTCCACAGAAAAGGATTAAGTCTTTCATGTGGCGTAACACAATGGTGATGAATCACTGGAAAAGCAAAGTTATTGCCGTTGGAAAATTTGATTATCTGCTACGTTGTGATTCATCGTCTGACACTTTTTTTTTTGTACTACTGTTTGGAGAAAGACTGTATGAATGAACAGATGACTCCTCTCTGTCTGTTTGTCTGTTTGTCTCTTTCTCTCTCTCTCTCTCGTCTCTGTCTCCTGTCTCTGTCTCTCTGTCTCTGTCTCTATCTCTCTATCTCTCTCTCTCTCTCTCTCTCTCTCTCTCTCTCTCCAGTCTCTGTCTCTGTCTCTCTCTGTCTCTCTCTCTCGTCTCTGTCTCCTGTCTCTGTCTCTGTCTCTCTGTCTGTCTCTGTCTCTGTCTCTCTCTCTCTCTCTCTCTCTCTCTCCTGTCTCTGTCTCTCTCTGTCTCTCTCTCTCTCTGTCTCTGTCTGTCTGTCTCTATTTATCTCTATCTGTGTGTGTGTGTGTGTGTGTGTCTCTCTCTCTCTCTCTTCCTCTCTCTCTTGCGATTGATCCATCCATCAATCCAATCACCCACTTACCTACCCATCTTCTCATCCATCCATCCATCCATCCGTCCATCCATCCACCCACTCACCCACCCATCCACCCATCCATCTATCCATCCATCCATCCATCCACCCATCCATCCATCTGACCGTCTGCGATTCCACCGACCCACTCATTTATACATCTATCCATCAGTTTGATCTACACAGTCTATAAACTTTGTCCAACCAAACAATCACCCAATCAAAACAGATAATCGAACGATTAATCTGTGAATCTATTAATCCATTAATATTTCCTTTTTCTGAGGAAACTTAGAAAGAACGAAATAGAAAAAAAAAATAATTAGACGGTTCAGGGTACGGATTTTGATATCTTTTACGGATAGTGTAGATCAAGATCTACACTGTCTAATACATATTAACCTATTAACCACACAATTCCGAATTTTGACGACCCTGACAGAAAAGGCTTTTGAAAACCTTGTGGTAAAAGGAGAAAATGCTGGTAACCAGCATTTTCTCCTTTTCCCACAATGTTTCCTTACCTTTCAGAGACAACTTCCATCATTTGAGCCACATTTATTTTGTCGTCTGCAAATGCTTTCAATTTGAACCAATCTGAAAATTTTTTGTCGTTTGGTAAAGGGTTGAGCGTCAAAGATTAAGATAAGGTTCGAAACTGATATAGAAATACATTGCATTCATTTCTTTATTCTATTTGAAAAAGAAAAAAAAATGTTCTATGCTTTTTCACGCTCAAGGGCTTAATACGAGATTGCTGATGTATTTAGCAGAAAGTTTGAAAGTAAGATCAGCCTGTACAGACAAAGCAGATGCAATATTAAACTGTTCTTTGCATTCTGATCTTGATCGGCATAGTCTGTAAAAGTAAAATAAATTGCCCCATGCACATAATTCATATCAAAAAGAAATCTTATTCATTTCAATAAACTCACAGAACTATGTATATGGACATCATCATCGTCATCGTCTTTATTATTATTATTATTATTATCAGCATCATCATTATAATAATCATTAATATTAATATATTAATCATTAATATTATTACATGCTTTATCAAAGATATTACTATTATTCAATAATGAAATCTTACTAGCTTCTTTGAGATGCAGTGTGGCGTCGGGTCCTCTCAATGTACAACTGATTCAAAACTAAATGCACTACTAACAAGGAAGTCGTAGGTGCTCGTAAACCAATTCCCCCCCCCCCCCCCCCCCCCATTGTTCACATGACGAGGTTGACGTAGCTTAAGAAAATGAAATAACATCTATTTGCATATCAAAGTTGATACCCTTTCGAATAAAAATGGGTGTCTATATACATGATTTGAACATGAAAACATTGAAGAAAAGGTATGCGGGTATGCAAAAACGTACTATTATGGAACAATTTTAGCCATGCGCTGGCAAAAGAGGGCTTAATGCATCTTCTTGATGCGTTATACCAATGAAGACCTTATATAATTATGTATCAATAAAATCCATTTTGTTTAAGAACTGTCTGAATTCTGTGGTAGAATGGTCCTTGGACATGCAGAAAATTGACTAAAAACAAAAAGTTTCGACCCAGGTCAGCCTGCGCGGACTGCGCAGGCTGACCTGGGTCGATACTTTTTGCAGATACATTAAGCCACACTTGCATTACCCTCACTTGCATTTCTATTGACAAATCAAGACGTGTGCCTGAGCACACGTTGATAATGTTCTAAATAAAAACAAAATTCAAAGCTCGTCGTTGAAAAAGCAACATACAGCTTCCCAGTTAACAGTTTACGAGAAAACAATACTTGTCCAAATTAGACAGGTTTATCGACCATACTCGTAAATTTGCCTCAAATGAAGGAATTCGTCGTTGAAAGGGGGCATGCGTGGTTCAGTGGTAAAATGTAGGACTCGTGGCCCGGAGGTCCCGAGTTCGAGCTTCTCTAGATCCACTGGGCTTTTCCTGGGAGTGTCCTTGGGCAAGACACTTTAGAGCCCTGGCCTAGTACTGGTGAAACCCATGAAATTCATGAATATGTGAGCTGTCGCCGTGATATAACTGAAATAACATTGAAAGCGGCGTAATACACCATTCAATCAATCAATCATCGTCTTTGAAAGGGTAGAGAACGATGAGGGAAAAGATAACCAGTGTTACCAGCCTTTCTTCTTTTCTCACAATTTTCCAATAAAGCAATCATTTGTTTGATAAAGGATATAGGCAGATTTAAAGCACAACAAGCTCTGAATTCCATCAAACTTTGTTCTGCACCCTCTACCCCACCCCCCCCCCCCCATCTTAGCACTGGGAAAAGCAAAACCGCATCCGGATATAAAAGGCCAGTTTATAAGTAAGGAAGGGCTAAACCCTTCACAACACAATCCTGAGTTTTAAAGACCACGAGAAAGAACGATTTTGAAAATATTGTTGAAAATGGAGAAAATGCTGGTAACCAGCATTTTCTCCATTTTCAACAATGTTTTCTACCCCTCCAAATTCAAATTTCAACTTTTGAGTTACATTTATTTCAATGTCTGCAAATGCTTTCAATTTGGTCAAATCTAAAATTTTGTCATTTGGTAAAAGAGTTCATTAAGGTACCACCAGCTTGCCAGTATGACCGATATAAAGGACAACCTAATGTTACCTTAACTAACAGATGATCACCCAATGTAGGACAAAAAAGAAGTAACCTCATCGGTCATAAAACACTTGCCAGTGAGCCGGGTTTGAAGGACCGTCATCTGTAACTTGCATCAATAGCACCCCAACTCTCCAAGTATATACTAATGTATATGGCAAACCGCATCCTGATGCAAAAACTAGCTAGTAAATAAGGCAGGTTTAAAGTGCCATCCAATTAAACCCTCATAAAGAAGTTGGTCGCCTATTTTACCACACAAAATGGGAGCAAACCTCATGGATGATAAACCTGGCTCACCAATAAGGTAGAATTTGAAGGACCACAAAATTGTAACCTATGCCCAAAAGCTGATTCATAGTCTATTAATGAATGGAAATAGAACAATTATGTTTTCGTTCATTTTCAACCGATGGTAAAAAAAATCATTTTAATTAATTATTGTATCGCGTTTCTGTTTAGAACTACAACAGGGAGGTAAATCATGACTGTCTTTTTAAGGTAGATGAAATGGTTATTCAATTATAAACGATAATTTAAAGGAAGCCAATGTTTAAAATATGAGTCGGTCCAATTTACGTTGATTTAAATTTTGATAATATCAAATCGTTGAGGATATCACTATAAGAGATAAAGCTGTTTTCTTTCATCCATGCCCTACTTTAAAGCCCCATGACCTCTTAATTTTGTCTCACCTCCCCTCCACCCCCCCATTTTCTTAAAGAGGGTGAATTCATCAATATTAAGTAAAAAAAAAAATCGGTAATAGCAAATTGGTAAGGCGCTCTTTTGTTGGTCAGATAATTTTCGTTCATATATATGTTTTTATTTACGAAGATCCCGTCGGAAAATAGTCCACACCAAAAATAGAAGAGGATGCTGAGAGATGCACGCCCAGAGGAGGAAGTAAACAAAGTAGGCCTATCAAAGATGGTGTTAACAAGCAGCCTAGAACCAAGCAATGAAAACACCTCGGGATAAATATACGTCCTCTATGCATCCTGTCTAAGGATTTGACGTGCCAAACTCGTATCCATATTTCTATAAAATTCGGTCATTTTCTTTATCCACGAAAAACATTATCGTGATTTTGAGATACGAATCCATTGTACTCGTTATTGACACGTAAATGTACAAATACATTCTCAACTTGCATATGTACCAGGACGTAATGTCAAATGCTTTTTTTAAGTACAACCTTGAAGGGCGAAATCAGTGGTTTTTTATCACGTAATAAAATCTTGTTTTCCTTTTTAATATCTAATTAAGCCTTTGGTCCGAATAAACTGCAGTAAAACTTATTGGCCTCTTATTAAACAATCCCGCCTTTTTCCGAGACAAATCTCATCATCTGAGGAACATGTAACTTGTCCTCTGTAAATGCTTTCAGTTTGAACAAGTCTTAAATTTTGTCGTCTGGGAAAGAGTTTAAGTCATCGTTAGTTACCCACAGTTCTTTGAAAACTTTACACTTCATTTAAGTACCGTGGGATTTTTCGCTGACAAAATCTTGTGCACGTACATAAATTACTGAAGCATTTCCTTGGTTCCGTGATGATCTTTCACGGAATTTCGACCAATGAAATAACACGTTACAAATTATCCGTACTGAGACATTTTACTGGTCAAATTTAAGCAGCAAAATCCCAAAGTTGTCAGCAATGCTAGACCATTTGTTGAAGTGATTATAATTGAAATAACTTTGATTGTTTCAACAGTCACTCTTTGTGTATAAATATAAATGAAAACAAAATTGCTACAGCTAACGTTCCCATGGCTAATACGAAGTGTGACAACAGACTAATAAAACAAGTGAAGTATGCTGAGAGACTGTTCAAGTCAGGGCTGACGCTTGGTAAAAATATGCAATTAGGATACCAGGTAGAGAGGTGCACAAAAGTATTGTATATCTCCGGCTTGAAGATCTATGTCAGTTGGATGCAGGCTTTTGAAAACATTGTGAAACACAAGAGAAATTAGAAATTCAGCACTTATCGCATTAATTTTGTTTTATTTTCATTCAAAGTTGTCTATTTACTAATATTTCATTCCTGATTTATTAATTTATTATTATTGTTGTTGTTGTTGTTGTTGTCACCATCATCATTGTCCTCACCACCCCCAACATTCATTATCATCATCATCCTCGTCACTACCACAATTATCATCATCATCATCATCATCACACAACCCCAACATTCATTATCATCATCATCCTTGTCACTACCACAATCATCATCATCATCATCATCATCATCAGTTCATTTATATTATCTTTTAAATCATTTTAATCATATTATTACTTAGGTCGAATAAAATGAAGTTTCCCAAAAGTTGTCAACAAGGAAACTTGGTCAGTGCATTTTTGACGTTTATCTGTTATCAATATACGTCAAAATGTTACTCAGCCTTCGCAACACAAACCCGAGCTTTTACTACGCATACCTAGAAGACTTTTGAAAACATCGTGAGAAAAGGAGAAAATGCTGGTAACCAGCATTTTCTCCTTTTCTCACAATGTTTTATACCCCTTCAAAGAAAAATCTTGTTGACCGAGACAAATCTATATTTTCGTCGGCAAAAGCTTCGGATTTGGACAGGTTTAAAATTTTGTCGTTAGCTAAAGTGTTCAGATATGATACGAGTAAAATGAACTATTGGACAAGGAAGTGAGCCAACGTGACCCAGAAAATTTAATCAAATACGTTAAATCTTTATATCGTCATATCCTCGTCTCGTATCTTCTTCTTCTTGCTTGAAGGATGTATTTCATTGCCAAATGCGCCTCTCTCTCTCTCTCTCTCTCTCTCTCTCTGTCTTTTCATCTTTCCCTTTTCCCCTCTATCTTCTACTTCGTTTGTTTCTGTCTGTCTGTCTGTCTCCCTGCCTCCCTGCCTCCCTCCCTCTCTATTCATTTTTTCTCATCACATCTGTCCGTCTGTCTGTCTGTCTGTCTGTCTGTCTCTCTCTCTCTCTTCTCTCCCTCTCTCCCTCTCTCTCTCCGCTCTTTGTGTCTCTTCTCATCTTCTCTCTTCCCTCCTCTCTTTCTCTTCCATTTCTGCTATCTCTGTCTATCTGTCCTCTCGCTCGCTCTCTTTTCTCCTTTTTTTTTTTTCATTCAGGTTCTTCGAACGTTTACCGCATTCTATACTTTCTAATAGGTTTTTTTTTTTCGGTTAAAAACAAGGTCTGCAAAGTGTACAGTGTAGAGTTAAAGCGCGGACCTTTTTCGCTCTAGCAGTCAGGGTTAAAAACCCTTGTTAACCCTTTACTCCATAGATACTCATTTTGACGTATCAACAACAGACAGCTTTTGAAAACATTGTGGGAAAAGGAGAAATTGCTCGTAACGAGCAATTTCTCCTTTTCCTACAATGTTTTCCACTCAATCAGATATTTGTATCCTCATTTGTCCATATTTTTGACATCATATCTTTATTTGCTGCTGAAATGGAAGAGCTTCAAATTGGCATATCAGGTAAAGAGTTAAGCCGACGAGACAGTGTCCTTGGCCATGCCAATTCCACCGAGTCCTAGCTCTAGTTCTGGATAATGACCGATCCTGAATGCATTGGTGAACGTAAAAAAAAAAATATGACTCAAATGGTGTTATCTTTAAAGGGGGGTGTATATATTTTGCCCATTTTTTAAATCTTTAGGTTGCCAAGCGCGACTCAATAACATTAGCCCTGATAGCTCAGTTGGTAGAGTCACCGAGTTTTGGTTTTTAAGGTCGTGGGTTCGAGTCTCAAGGAAGGTAAATAAGATTTTTTCTTTGCTGTATCCCTGACCCCCAACTAAGAGTAAAAAGTCGCGCCCTTATCGACTTTCTCCCTCCCTTGTCAAAATGCTTAAAGCCTCTTTAACATATTGGAAACAGGAAAAATTAAATTTTGACAAAAAACCAATACCTCCCTTTAAGTCTCAACAACACTAAAAAATTTAAGGCTTGTCCAAATTGAAGACATTTGAAGACCACAAATTGTATGTGACACTTATGTTGAATCTTGTCGGTGATAGGTTACCGGCATTTTCTCCGTTTCTCACAATGTTTTCCAACGCTTTATTCCCCAGGGTCGTTCAAGCACGGGACGGTGTGGTAGAGGGTTAGTATCATCAAATAAAAAATGATAAACACAGTTGACATTTGACCAGGAAGTAAGCATTTTTATCTCCTAAAAATTGACCCAGAAATATGATCGCACAACCCTTTACTGGACACGGATAATTTTGTGTAGCTTTTACAGATAGTGCAGATCAAGACTGGACTGCAAAGAACGCGCAGTCTGAATATAATCATATAAAATATCTGCTTCTTAAACTGCGACGGGCGCTGTTTGATTTGCATGGATTTGTTTGCATTTTGTTTGTTTGATTATTTTTATTTGTTTTACTTGTTTTTTTTTTCAATTGTGCTTTGCACCGCTTACAACAATGTACCAGTCGTATCACGTCGAGATGTCTTTTATTAATGTCTTTCATTGGTTTATCAGCACTTGGCTGGCCTGCGTCAGCAATGCCTCCAGCCGCAACCGGTATCAGAATTTCCGTATGCCGAGTCGAAAGCCTTTTTAATTAAGCCATGGGCCCCTCATTTGTATTCGAATTGTCTCCTTTACCGTCGGGAAAAATATCATTGAATAAATTATCGAAAGTATAAAATAATATTGTAAATCTGTTCATTTTTTTTTTCGATTAGGATCATCCTATCCGTTCGAATAATTTGAGTATTTCGGATGATCGATTATCACTCGAAACTTTGACATCCAGTCAAACCTCTACTCAAAGACCATAAATTGAAAGTAAGATAAATCGTCTTTTTTACCTGATTGTTGGCTAATGCAGGTTATATTAATTTGATTAAAGAAGAAATGAATACTAGAAATAGAGAATACATATAACGACGGTTGGCTTAATACTAGCGATCATAAGACATCTTCGCCTGTATCGTAGGCCTATAAATTACTAGAAATGTGTCAACGACACGGGTTCCCTCGCAAGCAGTAGACACGGTTGTTGCAAGAGATAGATTGTCTATTCATGGTGATCATTTTGCCAAATTATTTTAGAATCGGACCATGCACCTGGAAGTCATTGGCCTCACACGAACAGCACTGTTTGCCGAACATACATACATACACGGCTATACATACATAAATACATACATACACATACAAACACAACACACGGACAGGGGTAACACTCTATGACCCTCCACCCCCCCCCCATTTTAATGGCGGGGGTCTAAAAGGAAATGACAAAATCTAAGATCCACATACATCTACTATAACGCTCCATACCGGTCGAGCAATAATTACCATTTCCATGGGATACGTTATGCATAAAGGGGGTAACAATGTGGCGCATTAAAATCCATTAAAATCTATCTAGGGAAGCGGACATTAATGTAAATGAAGATAAGTATTACATGTCTTTCTTCTTATAAAGTCTGACTAGCATACTTGAATATTAACCTGGAACACTTGTACAAGTGCATCCTTGAGGGTATCTCATAATAAGCTCTTTGATTGGTCGATAGGATAACCAATCAAAAGGCTGAAAATCAAAGACCGTTTAAACAGTAGTAGAATACAATAGTAAAGCATACGTGTGCTTGGAAAAACTCTTTTCTTCATTATGGCTAAATTGTTACACGATGGCGCTGTTTCTCACGTGATACATGCCCTGCGGTGGGACGGATTTTAACCCATCATAGTTACCAATCAAATCGCTGTAAATTAATTACCGGTTGAAGAGTAAGAAGGGCACTTAGGGATATTATTTATAAATCCATAACTTGTTCTTAGAAAACGTTGCTATGTGATGACGACATTCTGAGAGCATGGTTGTGTTTCTCACAGTTTCCTTCCCGAGTAAATATATATGATCCATGCTCTGTATAAACCGGGTTTAATAGATCTCCGTGATGAATTGTACCAAGCAAGTCATTATATAATTACAGATCCATAAAATTCAGTTTGTCGTCCAACCAACAGAATCACAAAGTAGAATAGTTCTTTGATATGCAGAAAATTGACTAATAGCAAAAAGTTTCGATCTAGGTCAGCCTGCGCGAAGTGCGCAGGCTGACTTATGTCGATACTTTTTGCAGATGCATTAAGCCCTCTTTTCACAGAGCATAGCTCATATGAAATATACTGGACAAAGTATAACGTGTTGAAATAGTACCATGCCAAAATGACAAAATCGAAAGCGACAAAATGAAATGGGTTATTACCCGTGATTGTTTTGCACTGATCATGGTTTTGTTTGTTTCTTTTTACGTTGCTGTCAACATTATTTTAGTCATATTACAATAGCCGCCAACGTTTTATATCCGTTTCTTAGATTCCACTATTACCACAGTGGGTGGTCATAAATATTTCATCAAACTCCAAATTCCCATGGACTTACATGCGTTTTTGGGTGTGCAAGAAAATTAATTACTCTGCTTCTGATCATTCGTTCAAAATTCATTCTGATCATTCATTCATTCATTCAAAAGGAAAACTACGCTGGTAGAAAGCGAGGTTACTGAAGCTATTTACACTTATATACTACCAGTGTTCGTCGCCTGACATTAAAGTTGAAGCTCTCTGAAAACTAGTGGTTGTAACTCTCTACTAAATTTTGACATTGTCGCCATTGACGTCAATGTAAAAAGTGTTTTTTTGAAAATACTGCTCACTTTTGAAACAACTACAGTTTTATCACATAACCTTCCTTGTTTTCACTGTAATATACCCATGACGAATTTTCTTATCTTATACAGGTTTGATATCACAATTGTGTGACATCATTTTTGACGTCATTTTGACCGTCTTTCATATGAGTGAATGGGTTTTATTGATATTACCGCGGGTGCATCTATAGATGGTTTTGCATCTTCCGATCTTTATTTTTTGAAATATCGTTATGTAATTATTGTGGTAAAAAGAATCTGTCATTCATTAAAGGTTGAGATAGAATTTTATTAAACTCGTCAAAAAGTAAATGTTATTGGACTCGCCAAAGGCTCGCTTAATGACATTTTTCCTAGACTTGTTTAATGAAATTTTATCTCAAACACCAACTCATGTCAGATCCTATATTTATCACAAAAACTTCCTTGTTTTCAGTGCAATCTACCAATCACGAATTTTCTCATCTTACAGATCTACACATTTGATATCACAATTCTGGTGCGTAATTTTTGACGTCATTTTGAACGTATTTCAAAAGTGAATGTAACTTATGAATATTACTACGCCTACATCTGTAGAGATGGTTTTGCATCTTCTGATCAATAATTTGTGAAATATCGTTATGTGATAAAAAGAATCTGACATCCGTTGGTGTTTGAGATAAAATTTTATTAAAGTCGTCGAAAAAAATGTTATTAAGCTCGCTAAAGGCTCGCTCTATAACGTTTTCCCTAGATTCGTTTAATAAAATTTTATCTCAAACGCCAACTCATGTCAGATCCTGTATATGTGGTATTACGTTGTATCTAGTCTGACAGTAAAAAGACTATTTCATTGGAAAAAAAATCATTTTGCTTTCATTTCACGTAAATTTCATAATTATACCGTCATTTTTAAGCCAAAATTAATTGAAAAGCAAAACTGGAAATAGATCTACTTAAAAGTCAATGAGTATGCGGACTCTGATGAAACAATTTCGGCCACTGCCTGTAGACTGGGGCTTTGGAGTTCCCTACCCATGGACACTCCTATATGAAAGGGGCCGCCAGCGTGAATCACCTGATAATAAATTCACTGCTTTAACCCTCAGGCTACTATGCGCGACTCAATGACCTTTTGCGGACAGTGTAGATCAAGATCAGACTGCACAGAACGTGCAGTCTGATCTTTGATCTATACTGTCCGATAAGGACATATTGTACCTCAAAAAATTACCTTTGAAACAGCAAAATTTTGGTTTTTACTATCGGCTCAAAAATTTCATTTCACTTATTTAACGGGATAAGGGTTACCTCTTTACCAAATAACACCGTGACAGAGAAGCCGTTTGGAAACATTGTGTTAAAAGGAGAAAATACTGGTAACCAGCATCATTTTCTCCTTTTGA
The DNA here is from genome assembly GCA_946811185.2 of Hippopus hippopus. Classification (NCBI taxonomy): domain Eukaryota; kingdom Metazoa; phylum Mollusca; class Bivalvia; order Cardiida; family Cardiidae; genus Hippopus; species Hippopus hippopus. Next base: position 30,089,963 of record OX328108.1, on the reverse strand, counting down.
CACAATATTTTACACCGTTGCAAAACTAAGTTCCATCGTTTGAGCTTTATTTAATCTTTCGCCTGCTGATAACTTTGATTTGGACGAGTCCAAAATTTTTGTCGATTAGTTAAAGATAAACCACAGAGAGTTTTATGGTCACGAATTGGTTGTACTTCGCTTCCTTTCAGTACAAAATGACAACATAATGCTAGAGGGAAACATAGATTTGAGGCATGCTCTGGCGAAAAGGGGATTTAATGCATGACCGTGATGCATTATACCAAGCAAGTCATCACTTAATTATGGATCCGTAAAATGTTATCTGTCTCACAACCGATTGAATCACGAAGAAGAATGGTCCTTGAACATGCAGAAAATTTAAAGATAGCAAAAAGTATCGACCCAGGTCAGCCTGCGCGGACTGCGCAGGCTGACCTGAGTCGAAACTTTTTGCAGATGCATTAAACCCCCTCTTCACAGAGCGCGGCTCATACAAAATGTATGCGCATTTTTTTTTTCATTTCAGTGTAAAATGCTTTTGCAATCCAATACAGTTGTGTGCAAAAATAAAGACCACAAAGATATAATCGCGCAGCTTAGATCGAAGATCAGGCCACACTTCCTTGTACAGTCTGGTCTTCATCTGTACAGTTTGCAAATGCACCTGATGATGTCCTTTCATCATGAATGAAAAAAACGAAATGAAATACAACAGCTTGAATTTCACAGATACAGGAAAACTACCAGTAAAAAAGTGGTCCCACATGTATCATATTTCCCTTATTACACCTATTTTAACCTTTTACGATTGAAGTTGGATTTGCAGCTAGTGCAGATCGAGATCATATTGCACAAAAAGTGCACTCTGATCTTTGATCTACACTGTCTGCTGTGCTAAAACACTATGTACAAAAAAAAGCAACCACAAAATTGCAATAACCGAGGTCTTATTCTAGACCGAAAATATCCATTGGGTTTATTCAGCGCTTTCAGGCTTTAACAATTTCCCTAACAAATTCGCTTTAGCACTTGAATGCCATTGGCAGCATAGTTTTTGCGAACAGCGTAGATAAAGATCAGACTGCACATAACGTGCAGTCTGATCTTGAATTTACACCGCCCGTTACTTATTTCTAAACAATAATAAAAATGTACCTTCATCCAGTAGGGTGAAAAAGTCTGATAGCGAAAGAGTTAATGTATAAAATATCGTCTGATGAAATATAAAGGGTTTGTTTGTTGCAAACAGTGCAAAACACGGAATAAAAATGTTCTCTTCAATAAATCAAGAGCAAGTTACGTGATGAATGATCGATGTCGGCTAATGGACATGATGCTGAATTTTGAACCTGGCAAGCTGATTGGTTGTAATTGTAACCAATCGCATGGCTTGTTTATCTTTTACGTAACAACTTCGTGTTTTCACGACCCCGTGGCAATGTACTAATTATCGAATTCATCTGGTGAAAAGGAAAAAATGCTGGCAGCCATGGTCAAGGAAATCTGAGCCAAATTTAATTTGTAGTCTGGAAATGATTTTATTGTGGTCCGGTCTAAACTTTTGCCGTTTGATTCTTAGATTTAAGGATGAAAAATCAAGTTTGGATGAAAACAGGATCGTGACGCGAGTGTCGATCTTCTTGTAAGATTACCCCTTAGAGCATGGGATAAACTCGATACACGTTTCTGTCCCGAGGATAAGATTCTAATAAAAAGAATTTCAAGGTTGCCCATGTCCAGGATCGTCAAAAATCGGGTCGGTAAAAGGTTTAAACATTGCAAGTCTGCTTTCGATTGAATAATTGTGCAACAAAGGCTTAACTCTGTAGGCGTCAAATAAATAAACTCTACCTCTTTCGATGGCTCTAAATACAATCCATTGAAACTTACAAAGATTTTGATTGTATAGGCTTGACTACACAAGCGGACGGTATAGATCAAAGATCAGACTGCACGTTCTGTGCAATCTGAACTTGATCTATGCCGTCCTCAAAAGTCACTGTTTTCGTCTATGGCGCCGAAAGCGTTAACCCTTAGGCTGTCAAACGCTACTCACTGACCTTTTGCGGACAGTGTAGATCAAGATCAGACTGCACAGAACATGCAGTCTGATCTTGGATCTACACTGTCCGATAAGAAGAAATCTGTCCTCCAAGAATACCTTTGAAATAGGAAAATTTGGTTTTTTTTTATTATTGGCTTGAAAGTTTCATTTCTTTTATTTAGCAGGATAAGAGTTCAGCGCCAAATAAATAAACTCGACCTCTTTCGACAGCTCTCAATACAATCCATTGAAACTTACAAAGATTTTGATTGTATAGGCTTGACTAAACAAGCGGACGGTATGGATCAAAGATCAGACTGCACGTTCTGTGCAGTCTGATCTTGATCTATGCCGTCCGCAAAAGTCACTATTTTCGTCTATGGTACCGATAGGGTTCAGAAATATCGGTAGCCCTTGCAGCTCCGAATAAACCCACCAGACACTTTCAGTGTTGAAATAAGATCCAAATAATAACAATATCATGGGCACTGTACTTAGTGTTTTTGCAAAGCGGACAGTGTATATAGAAGATCAGACTGCACGTTTTGTGCAGTCTGATCTTGATCTACACTGTTTGCAGAGGCAACTATATCGAAGTAGTTGCTCACAGGAGATAATTTCACTATTTATACCTTCGGTCCACTCAAGTATTTCTTTTTAATCCATTACTACCCTGTAAACCGACCAAAATCTGATAGGAAACAAAAACGATAGACTGTTTTGACAGTGTTTAACGCCGTTTTCAATATCATTTCAGTTATATCGCTGCGACCACTGCACCCATCCATGCTTTCCTAGAGTTTCTGTTACTAGTACGAGGGGTGAATGCAAAACTATTCCATCTGCGTTTTTTTTGAAAAATTTCAGGAGAGGGGGAAAAAAAGGTTTCATTTCTGCGAAAAACATTGTTAGATCTTGTACAGGTATATTGCATTGAATTCATTCATACAATATTCAACAGAACATATCTGAACAAGATCATCTCACCAGGCTTTTCACAGAAATGGGATGGTTTTTGCCTCACCTGTAAAAAGTACTGTACTTAGCACAATATTCTTCCCAAGCCACTGGCTGCTTTCCCTCATAACCATCGTCGGAACAATGATCAGCGGAGAGAGAGGAATGAGTCCTGTCGCAATGACTATCATCAATCCTCGGAAATAAATTGGCTTAGATGAGGATTCGACGGCGCTACCGGGACTCGGCGATAGGAAAAGCAAAGAAGGACCGTAAAACATTTAACAGAAATCCCTGTTTTATACATTGGTATCAAGAACATTGTAGTAAAAGGACTGGTTGCTTCTTTTCATAAAATAGGCCCACTTTGCAAAAACTTCGACTGCAAGGGCGTGAAAAAATTGCATCTGTGCAGTAATAAGTCAGGTGTAATGTACGTATGAATGTTTCTTTCACTCTACCTTTACATATAACTGTTCCCAGCCAAACAAAAAGAGCCAAGCTCAGGTTTGGAGAAAAAAATAACATTTCAGCCATTTTCTGACAAAAGGGGGCTTAATGCATCCCCGTGATGCACTATAACAAGCAATTCAACATACCCATTTTGTCCAACAAGCGGCTGTATTCTAGGGTAGAACAGTCCTTTGACATGCAGAAAAAGGACCAATAGCGAAAAGTTTCGACCTGGGTCGATACTTTTCGCAAATACGTTAAGCCCCTTTTTGCCAGAGCATGGCTCATATGTATACGGGCAGACTGTAGATTGAAAGAACTGTCGTGCGTAAAAATGCATTGCACGTCTGTCGAATCAACCCTTTCACCATACAAAAACACATTTAATACAAGTTGTTATATAGCTCACCAAGAAAAGAGAGAGAGAGAGAGAGAGAGAGAGAGAGAGAGGGGGAGAGGGAGAGAGAGAGAGAGAGAGAGAGAGAGAGAGAGAGAGAGAGAGAGAGAGGGGAGGGACGGACGGACGGACAAACAGACAGACAGACAGGAAGGCAGGCAGGAAGGCAATGAAAGAGTCAATTACCATACAAGAATTTTCCCACACACCAATACAGTTGAAAACTTTTGAAAAGGAATACGAAAATGAGAACTGGTTTTTTCTTTTAAATATATAAATAGGCATTTATATGTAGATCGTGCATTCACAGCCTGTTTGATCCAGAAACTTCAGAAATTTATGCAAAGATTGATACAGATTGATAACGCCCTGATTTAACTAGAAATTTGTTGAAAATGACGTTTAACACATTTGTTGAAAATGACGTTCAACACATTTGTTGAAAATGACGTACAATACATTTGTTGAAAATGACGTTTAGCACATTTGTTTAGAATGACGTTCAACATATTTGTTGAAAATGACGTTTAACACATTTGTTGAAAATGACGTTCAACACATTTGTTGAAAATGACGTACAACACATTTATTGAAAATGACGTTCAGTACATTTGTTTAAAATGACGTTCAACACATTTGTTGAAAATGACGTTCAACATCAAACAAAGAAACAAAAGAACAATTCTACCGGAAATTGTTTGCATAAAATAAAATACTCACAATTGGAGCATACAGGCAATTAAATTGCACTTACTTGCGTTTGAAAACCACCAGGAAGAAATCGTCTGCTTTCATTACAAATTCCAAATGCGTGACTTTACCCAACCTTTAACGAGACCATCCTGCGTGTATTTTACGACGAACAGAAGGCTTTCGAAAACACTGTGGGAAAAGGAGAAAATGCTGGGTAACCAGCATTTTCTCCTTTCCCAACAATGTTTTCTACCTTTCAAAATAATATTTGAAGAAAAATCCGATCATTTTAGCAACATTTGATTTATCGTCTGCAAATGATTTCAATATGGACGAACCTAAAATTCATGTCGTTTGGTTAAGAGTAAAACCAAGAAAAAGCTCGCTCCCATTGGATATCGATAATGCATTCACATTTCCGTGATCTTTCCGGATATTGGAAGCACACCGATTGTCGCGTATTACCAATGCACTAGTAAATTTCTAACCTCATATTGTTATTATTAAGTGCTTTACTATAAAAAACATGCAGTACAATACGATACAAAACAATAGAATACAATGCCGCCACACACACACACACACACACACACACACACACACACACACACACACACACACACATATATATATATTTTTTTTTTTTTTCAGGTACGTCATAAGATATATAGACAACAATCAGGTTTATATAAACACGAAGAAAATTCCAGAGGTACTGACGGGTGAAAGATGGATTGAATATCGATTATAACGTTCATCGATGCACAGAAAGTTAAAACATTTTTTACGCGTACATTAATTAAGATTTGAGGGTACAAACGTTCGTAAATGTATCCTTGTCCTGTGGCTTTTTTTTTTTATACTTAAGCAATCGCTATATATTAAAGTTTGCAATCGTTCGAAAAAAATCCTGTTCAAAAAGCTTTTCCCATTACAATGTATTTAACGATCCTGAGAAAGAAAGCCTTAGAAAACCTTGATGGTAACCAGCATTTTTTTTCTGTTCCCGCACTGTTTTCTACTCTTTCAAACAAAAATTTTCAAATTTGTGCAACATTTACTTTGTCGTCTGCAAACACTTTGAATTTCGACCATACTAAAATGTTGTCGTCTGGTAAAGAGTTAAGCTCCCTAGCTAGGCGCATTCGTCGTATTTGTTTGTCTAAATTGTCTTTGGCGCGATTTACTGGTTTGTACGTCACCTTAAAATTGCTTTATGTTGTCAAAAGAAAGAATTCTTTACATTATGCAGAAAAAGATTTTACATCAACAAACCGTTAACTCCTGTGAAGATGGGAAATGTTATAGCTGGCGTAATTGCCTCCCTTTAAAATTTACACAAGTTTGATAGGCTTGGAAAAGTGTTGGGATACTTGTGTAGGTATATTAGCTGAAGGACATCTCAATAGCAAAGAAAACCAGCCCGCATAACTCTAGATCTATTGGTAGAGTGTAGGACTTGTGAACGTCATGTTCTGGGTTTGATTCTCACCGTTTCCCATCTAAAATTCCTGAGTCTTTCGAATGAGACGTTAATCTGAGGTCTCGTGTGACAGTGCTAAACGCCGAGCTCGTTACAGAAGCATGCATAACTTAGAATGGGTTTCGTCCTGTATCTGCACTATCCCCCGTAACAATATTAACAGTCTTCAGGGGGCGTTGGTGATATGAGCAACCGGTGGCAATCATAAAAAAATGCATATTCAATCAATCAGTAGAACAGTCGGATACATAAACCCGTTTCTCTGTTATGGCTGCCAATTAAGTACATTCGTGGTTTAGCCTATCTGATTTGCGGTTAATAATGCTAAACCAGTTGTTACACTGAACATTAATGTACTTTACGATACAATATAAAACAATGTCGTTGAATTTCAGTTCGTAACACTAATTACATAATGTATGCATCTTAGGTTTTTTTTTTCCGTCTTATTCATTAAATATGCCAAAGATTAATGACCTGGTTTAAAATAATTATGCATGCTTTTCGTCTTATTAGGGCAATTCATCAAGTCTTTGACTCTTTTAGCGCCAAATATATGGGAGCCATACTCTGGCAAAAGGGGGTTTAATGCATCTCCATGATGCATCATCAAGCGAATCATCATATAATTATGGATCTATAAAAGTTTGATTGATTGATCAATTGACTGATTGATTGATTGATTGATTGATTGACTGACTGACTGACTGAATGGTGTTTCACGCCGATTTCAACATTATTTCTGTCATATCACGGCGACAGCTCATGTATTTTGTCTAACGACCGACTGAATCATGAGGTAGACTGATTCTTTGACATGCAGAAATTTGACCAATATCAAAAAGTTTCGACCCATGTCAGCCTGCGCAGTCCGCGCAGGCTGACATGGGTCAAAACTTTTTGCAGATGCATTAAGCCCCCTTTTCACAAAGCATGGCCATATGATGACAAAATGAGCGAAATGTGGATTAATCGTTGAAAAAATGTTTCCAAAGAAAATTCAGTAACATATGCATAAACTTTATATATTCCCCCCCCCCCCCCCCATCAACAGCATTTATCAAATTTGTCACATGTTTAAACTCTTTCGCTGCATCAGGCAGAGGCCGGTGTTGATCTAAGATTAGACTGCTCATTCTGTGCAGTCTGGTCTTTATCTGCACCGTCGGCAAAGGTTACGTAAGTCGCTCTGGGAGTTACAGAGTCAATCCATGAAACGAAAATTTCCAATCAATAGTAAAAAACTCAAGTATTGCGATTTCAACGTTGATTTCAAAGGGAAAAAATACTGAATCGGGCAGTGTAGATCCAAGATCAGACTGCACGTTTTGTGCAGTCTGATCTTGATCTGCACTGTCCGCAAAAGCTCCCCGAGTCGCGCTTAACAGCCTAAGTGTTAATAGTTTCGGTTAATGATCATAAGCATAACTTTCATTCTTTACTCATAAATCATTCCGCATGAATATTCATATAGCCTTTCTCTTCATTAGACTTTGAACCAAACGTCAAAAATTTAGACTAGACCAAACTGAAAGTATTTGCAGACGAGAAAATTAAATATCAATACTTTGTTTTGTCTTGAAAGGGTAGAAAACATGGTATGAAAAGGAGAAAATGCTGATTACCCCCATTGTCTCCTTTTTCCACATTGTTTTCTAACGCAATTTTCCTGATGGTAGTTAACACAGGATATTATTTAGCAAAGGGTGAAGAGCGGATACCGGTTTTGCCACGCCTTTGACAAGAATTTAATGTCAAACTGTAAGAACAATCAAAGCACTGAAATGACTGTGAGTCACGTGGTTTTTTTTTTAATCGTTCACCACACAACCCCGAGCTTTGACAACCCTGAGACAGAGGGCTTTTGAAAACGCTGTTGGTATAAGATATAATGTAAGTAACCAGCATATTCTCCTTGTCCCATAATGTTTTCTGTCCCTTTAGAAGCAAATTGACTCGTTTGAGCCACGTTTAATTTTTAATTTGTTATCTGCATATGTTTTCAAAATAAGCCGTTCTAATATTTTGTCATAGAATCTGATAAAGACTTGATTCATGGCCTTCTTATATTTTGTATAATCACTGAATCAAAAAAAAAAAAAGAAAGAAAAAACCCGATGGATGGATTGAAGGATGGATGGATAGATAGATGTATAGATAGATAGATAGATAGATAGATTGATAGATAGACAGATAGACAGTATGGAGTTTAACGCCGTTTTCAACATTATTTTAGTTATATCGCGGCAGCCAAGTGCAAACACAGGGTTGTTTTATAAACGTTTAAACATGCCCCCTAGTCGTTCGTCTGCTTGTCCTTCGAGAAGACATCCCCCGCAATCAATTTGTCTGTTTGAATTTTAAAAAGACGTCCCCCGTAATCTATCTGTCTGCTTGCCTTCCGAGAAGACGTAGGGTTCTTTGGTAAACGTTTAAACATGCCCCCTAGTCGTTCGCCTGCTTGTCCTTCGAGAAAAGTTCCCCGCAATGAATTTGTCTGCTTGAATTTTAAAAAGACGTTCCCCGCAATCAATTTGTCTGCTTGAATTTTAAAAAGACGTCCCCCGCAATCAATTTGTCTGCTTGAATTTTAAAAAGACGTCCCCCGCAATCAATTCGTCTTTTTTATTTTTAATAAGACGTCCCCTGCAATCAATATGTCCCCAGCAATCAATCCGTCTGCTTGATTTTTAAAAAGACGTACCCCGTAATCAATCCGTCTGCTTGAATTTTAAAAGGACGCCACGGTCCCCCGGTATCGATTCGTCTTCTTGACTTTCAAGAAGACGTCCCGGTTATCGATTCGTCTGCTTGCCCTTCGAGAAGACGTCCCCCGTAATCAATCCGTCTGCTTGAATTCTGAAAAGACCTTTCCCGTTATCTATCCGCCTGCTTGACTTTCAAGAAGACCTCCCCCATAATAGATCTGTACGCTTGCCAATGAAAAAGACATCCCCCAGTGTTCGATTTGTGTGCTTGCCATTCAAGAAGACGTCCCCCATAATCGATCCATTTGCTTGACCTTCGAGAAGACGTCCTCTGTAATCGACCCATTTGCTGGATATTCAAGGAGACGTCCTTTGTAATCTATCCGTCTGCTTGACCTTCAAGCAGACATTCGATAATGGGGTTGGGTTGTTAAACTCTTTTCCAAACAATCCCATAGTTTCACAACCCTAAGAAAGAAACTTTTTGAAAATACGAGTAGTGCGTTAACAGCAGGAAATGCAAGAAAAAGGCTTTTTCCCAAGGCTTGTTAAAAAGCGGGATTATTTTGTCAAGAATTCAAAATGAAAGTTGCTTCCTATTCTTCGACAAAATATAGACTATTGTTACGGAATGTTCGTGACTATTCACCCTCTTTGTCTTAAACCCTTTACCAAACAATCCTGAGTTTTAACGACCCTGTTGGACACAGCTTTTGAAAACATTGTGGGAAAAGGAGAAAATGCTGGTAACCAGCATTTTCTCCTTCTCCCTCAATGTTTTCTACCCTATCAGATAACTTGAGTATGTTTGTATCGATTTTGAAAATTTTGCCTGCCGACGTTTTGAATATGGATTAGTCCAAAATTTATCGTGTGGGAAAGGGTTATCGCTGTTTCAAACACTGTTTCAGTTTTGTGGTTAAATCACATTTGATGTTGTTAATTTATGGGATCGATTTGTTTAAAGCAAGTTAAGCAGACAACATGCTCTAGATATCGAAAGTAAACAAATCTAAAATATCAAGAATAAAATCAAAAAGTAAAAAGGTCTAAAATATCAAGAATAACTAATAATAAATAAATGTGAAATTGTCAAACCTGACTTTTACAATCCCCTCACAGTAAATCCACTGTAGTTTAAAACAAGTTAACGCGTGTTTAAAAAAAAAAAATCATACGATTTTTTTCCTTCTTTCGCAATAGATAAAAGGATAACAATGACGCTCGAGGTAAATTTAACCCACACACGTCACGAACTCTTTTCAAGTTAAGGAATCCCCATGTTACAATATGTTTTTTATTAATACAATGACCCGTAAACACATTTCGAAACACTCTACTTAACAAAAAAAAAAAAATGCGGAAAATGGGTAAAAACATTTAAAAATATATGAAATTATACAAACAGTCTAAAAATATTGTGGTAAAAGGCGATATTGCTCATTTCTCCTTTTATCTCATTGTTTTCAGAAGCGAATGCAGAAAAAAAAAAGCGTCATATTACGTAAATATTTGAGTAAAGAGTATAATTATATCTACGTTAACCTACTAGATAAATAAAATGAAACTTTCAAACCGATAGTAAAAACCAATATATATGTAATGCTGTTTTAAAGTTATTATTTATGAGGAAAAATATCTTATCGGACAGTGTAGATCCAAGATCAGACTGCACATTCTGTGCAGTCTGATCTTGATCTACACTGTCCGCAAAAGGTCCTTGAGTCGCGCTTCGCAGCCTAAGGGTTAACTCTTTACCACACAATCCCCACTTTTAACGACCCTGAGAAAGAAAGCTTTTGAAAACATTGTAGGAAAAGGAGAAAATGCTGGTAACCAGCATTTTCTCCTTTTCCCACAATGTTTTTTACCCTTCCCAAATCAAATTTCAATTTTTGACTCACATTTATTTTGTCGTCTGCAACTGCTTTCAGATTGGACTAGTCCAAAATTTTGTCGTTTGGTAAAGAGTTAAACAAGCACGTTTAAAACTTCCTAGTATAATGTTTGTCCTGATAAAAGCCACAGCTGACCTTACATAATCTTTTTTTTTTTCAGTGTAAATTCATTCATGAGTTTTTGAAGTTCCGTTTCTTTTACGTTCGTTCGTTCATTCGTTCGTTCGTTGGCTCGCTCTCTTGCTAGTTTGTTCGTTCGTTCTTCCGTTCATATGATCGCCTTTACTCTCAGTCGCTCAGTCATTCAAGCCTTCAGTCAATCGATCGTTAGCAAATTAGATTGATTCATTCATCCATTCATTTTGTTCTTTCGATCGTCCATTCGTTCGTCCGTTGGTTCGTTCGTTGATTTGTCCGTTTGTTTGCATATTTATTAATTCGTTCGCTCGTTCATTCATACAGAACAATTGCAAAATGTTCATTATATCTGACTCACATTCATAAGTCAGAATTGGCATGGTGGGTGAGTTACTTGATATAAGTATTACTTGATATGCACTTTTATTCCTTTGATTGATTGACTGAATTGGAGTTTAACTCTGTTTTAACACCTAAGTCTCATCACGGCGGTCAGTGCACTTACACATGTGTTTTCTGGCTTTCTCATACCAGTACTGACACAACTTTCTTACCAAGTCACCGAGTACCTCTTCACATGCATCAGAGGTGACAGGCGATAATCGCCGGAAAGAAAGTTTGCCTCAACAAGGAATCGAACTCACAGCTACCAGGTCACGAGTCCGATACGCTAGCCACTGAGCTACCCAGGAGGGCTTTTTTTCCCTTTACGCCTTTAAACATTTTACGGTACATTCCCGTTTCGTCTCGATCCTAAACCCATACGCTACTAAGCGCCACCAAAGGACCGTTTGCGGAAGATATAGATCAAGATCAGACTGCACAGAACGTGCAGTCTGATCTTGGATCATCACTGTCCGAAAAGGAGAGATCTTTCACCGCAAAATACCATTGAAATAGCAAAATTTGGGTTTTTACTTACGCCTTGAAATTTTCATTTCACTTATTGAGCAGGATAAAGTTTAAGGTAAAAGTTTTCAAAACAATATGAATACAGGAGAAAATGCTCGTGATCACTATTTCCTTCTTTTTACCTACTTTTTTTCACAAACAAACCATTTAAGGACATAAAAGTACCCATGATTATGCTTAATATGTCGTCTGCCCAGGCTTTCAGTAACACTGACGATGTGTAAACACTGGACTTGGAATCTCCTAAAACAGCAGACGACTTCTTTAAAAAATACATGTAATTGGCTAGCAACACGCGAAAAGGGACATTCGGACATTTGCGTAAAGTGTCGTCTCGGATCAGCCTGCGCAGTCCGCGCAGGCTGACCTGGGCCGAAACTTTTCGTTGATAATCAATTTTCTGCATGTCCAAGGACTAGTTACCTCAAGATTTATATCGGTTTTTAGACAAAATAGATTTTATAGATCCATGATTATATGATGACTTGCTTGGTATCGCGGATCACGGAGATGCAATAAGCTTCCTTTTGCCAGAGCAGGGCTCAATTGATATTGCTCATTCAGCAAGTTCGATGGAGTTATTTCTCTTTAAGCGCTCTTGTGAATATTAAGGTCTTCGACCCCTTAATCTCATATTAAAAGACGGGAGCTGCAAAGATTGGCCGAATGGCCTTCACGAAAACGTCGATGTTACACGATATTTACCGATAAGTTAGGGGTCGAAATTCTTAAGTAAAGAAAATGAACAAATTTCATGAGATAGCTGAATACATGTATTATGAGGACGTACACGGTGCTCGTAACATTGACAAAACGTTAATAACCACATAATGATAATAAACTAGAGCCCTTGACGGCCTGAATCGCTCTACTGGCAGTGATTTTGCTTGTTTTCTAGCATTCATCATAATGTTGGCATGGTGAATTGAATAAATGGAAAATTGATTAGAGTACGATTTCTCAAAACAAGTTGTTTGAAATTCAGCCAAATTTGATAACGTTTCAGTGCTCATTGTATTTAACAATCTATGCAAGTTTCAAAGAAATGTGAAAAATAATGTGGACTGTGTTGGGTAAATAAGACTTAGTCATCAAATAGCTGCTTTTCCTAAAGTAATGGCTGCATTTTCTTCAGTTTTGATAGGATTCAAGCCCTTGATATTACAAATGATCTGTGCAAGATTCAAAAGAATTAAATAAAAAATGCGGACTTTGTCGCATAAACAAGACATGTAAAATGTTCAACTTTGAACGGCTACATTTTCACTACTAAATGTTTTTTTTTTTTCTTCCCGAAATCAGTGGGGCTGAAGCTATTAATGATATGAAAAAAAGGTGTGTGAGTTTTACAAAAACCCTACCACAAATGCGGACTTTATCACGTTGACGATAAATGTAAATTTTCAACTTTGAATGGCTATATTTCCCTAACTTTTTTTTTTTTCAAAATCAGTGAATTCAAACCACTGATAATATAAGCAAACTGTGAAAGTTTTGCAAAATTCTGACAGCAAATGCAGACTTTATCGCGTAAACAAGAAATAGATCAATGGACAGCCAATGCAGACTTAATCGCGTAAACAAGAAATAGATTAACGAACGGACGGACGGACGACAGCAACCACGCCATGATATAACTAAGCCTGAATATACTTATTAGGAACTACATCGCAATGAAATGTGCGTCCGTACGTTTAGGGGGTAACATTTGATACTATTTCATATATTTTGTTTCAGCTGATTTTCGTTTGCGCCAGGTCTTGGTAGTACGTCTAAACGTGACTGTAACTTGAAGAGTTCTGATGATGTCTGCAGGATTCCATGAGCCTAAATTAAGTTCACATGATGTCACAATACCTTGTGATCATGCTCTTACACACACTCCACCATCCCATGGTTTTAGAAAGTGTCGTAAAAACACGTGATAACCCCTGGTATACACACTCCACCATCCCATGGCTTTTAAAGGTTGTCAAAAAGCATCGTCAAAAGCCATGTGATCGAGCCTAATATATACATCACCATCTCACGCTTTTTAAAGGTTGACAAAAAGAGTCGTCAAAAACCATGTCATCAAGCCTGGTACATATACCACCATCCCAAGGTTTTTAGCTATACAGGCAGAAAGCCAATGGGAGTAATGTCATGGCCCTATGTCCATTGTGCGCCCGTGAGTCCGTCTGTCCATGCGTTAACTTTTATTTCAAATATCTCCCTCTCTGACATAAGCCATCCAGTTTTGAAGAAACTTCACAGAAAACTTCAAACAATTTGCGAGCCCGATTTGAAATAAATTGAGCCGCGCTCTGTGAAAAGGGGGCTTAATGCATCTGCGAAAAGTTTCTACCCAGGTCAGCCTGCGCAGACCTGACCTGGGCCGAAACTTTTCGCTATTGGTAGATTTTCTGCATGTCAAAGGATCAGTCTACCTCATGATTGAGTCGGTTGTTAAAAAAAGTGGCTATTATGGATCCATAAGTATGTGATGGCTTTCTTGGTATGATGGATTACGGAGATGCATTAAGCCCCCTTTTGCCAGAGCATGGTTCAATTGTAAAATTTACAATGTTTAATCGAACTGATCTTCACGTATGGGTGGTCTTTGATAAAAGGTAATCTGTCACTTAAATTTCACTTATCGAAGGTTTTATTGTGTTTACTAATACAAGATTACGCTTGACTGTTTTCAACTTAATTTTGCGTTGTCAGTTTAAGGTAACGCTAGGAATTTTTGTGTTAAAATGTCTTATGGTCGCCATGGAAACTGTAATTTTGTAAAAATGGGAATACGTCAACCTATTCAAGAGTTCTTTACAGAAAAACGGAGAAAAAAAATCCATGGAAGGGTATTTTTGATAACTCAGTTTTACATGCAGAACTCTTACTTTTTCGACCTGTTTGTTTTAAAAAATGCGAATAAATGACCCTAAGAATGTAAATGAATATCATATTTTTGGAATGTCATATATAGATATAAAAATATTCAGCTCTGATTTTATATAAATATCGAGGCTGTCTAACAATATTATTATCATTTTTAAGCAAAAGTCACATTTTTTTTATTTTGAGGGTATACTGTTATCATGGAAACAGGCATTTAACAATAAAACGAATACTCCAGCAAATCATTTCATTTTATTTCTGTATCCATCATAATTTTTTTTTAAATATTATAGGTGAAAACAGTAAATTTATATGAAAAAATTAAAACTATAGAAAACGTCCTTAACAAAGGATAAGAGTAAAAAACAAGAGGGCCATGATGGCCCTGTATCGCTCCACTGGCTAATAAGTAATAACACTACAAGCCAAACATTACACTACTTGTCCAATTTGTTTCAAACTTGAAGACGTACAAATTTTTTTCTATAAAATCCTACGAGAAAGTTATGACCCCCGGGCAAAGCCATTTTTCACCAGAAAGCTGTATTTACTTGAATCCTGGTGGAGGTCCACACGATAAAGCCCCATAACAAATAATACAGGTCTAGAATGTGTGGTTATAAACAAGAAGATTTTCAAAGTTTCCTCAATAAAATGCCCTGTAAACAATGAGACCCATGAGACAGGGCTAAATTTAGTAGCCCTAGGTTTTATTATGGTTAGTAAACAAGAGGATTTATCAAGTTTTCACCACAAAAGCCCTTGTAAAACTTGTGACCCCTGGTGTGGGGACAAACTTGACCCCAAGACTATCATTTGGGCCCTCTTGGTAGAGGCCCACTAGATAAAGCTACATGCAAAATTTGGTAGTCCTAGGCCTTATGGCTAGGTACAAGAAGATTTTTAAAGTTTTCACAATATAAGCCCATGCAAAACTTGTGACCCCCGGGACGGGGCCAAATTTGGCCCCAGGGCTATAATTTGGGCACCCTTGGTAGAGACTCACTAGATAAAGCTATATGCCAAATTTGGTAGCCCTAGGCCTTATGGCTAGGTACTAGAAATTTTTTAAAGTTTTCTCTATATAAGCCCATATAAAACTTGTGACCCCCGGGGCCGGGCCAAATTTGACCCCAGGGCTATAATTTCGGCACTCTGGGTAGATGCCCACTTGATAAAGATACATCCTAAATTTGGTAGCCCTAGGCCCTATGGCTAGGTACCAGAAGGATTTTAAAGTTTTCCCTACATAAGCCCATATAAAACTTGTGACCCCCGGGGCGGGGCCAATTTTGAAAGAATTTGGTAGAGGTCCACTAGATAAAGCTACATGCCAAATGTGGTAGCCCTAGGCCTTATGGTTTCAGACAAGAAGATTTTCAAAGATTTTCAATATTTTTCAGTTTTGTTGCCATGGCAACCAGAGTTTTTGAAGGAATCAAATTCTTTCAAGAAATTCTGAAGAGGACCATGGCAGGATCATTTCTGTGAAGTTTCATTAAAATTGAATGGGTAGTTTCAGAGAAGAAGATGTTTGAAATAAAAGTTAACGCACGGACGGACGGACGCACGGACGCACGGACGGACACCGGGCCATGACATAAGCCCGCTGGCCTTCGGCCAGTGGAGCTAAAATGGCTATAAATTTTTTATATTGTGATTGAAATAAAATCCTTGTAGAGGTTCACTAGATAAAGCTAATTACCAAATGCTACATGTCTAAGCTTGACGGATTTAAACAAGAAGATATTTAAAGTGTCATAAACATAGAG
This sequence comes from Hippopus hippopus, assembly GCA_946811185.2. NCBI lineage: Eukaryota > Metazoa > Mollusca > Bivalvia > Cardiida > Cardiidae > Hippopus > Hippopus hippopus. The sequence goes on along the minus strand of OX328108.1, from coordinate 30,073,643 downwards.
TCCCTGAAAAACGTGTGACACCCAGGGCGAAATTTTGAACAAACTTGGTCGTGATCCACTGAATGAAGCCTAATGCAAACTTTGGTAGTAGTAGAATTTATGGTTGAGAAGAACAAGATTTTTAAAGCCCATGTAAAACTTGTTTCTCTTGGGTCGTAGCCAGTTTTGATCCCAGGACCATAATTTAAACAAACTTGGTTGATGTCTACTAGATAATGCTACAAGCAAAGTTTAGCAGCATTAAACTCTATAGTTAGGAACATGAAGACGTTTGGTTTCTACTATATAATTCCGAGGTGTTTGTGATCCCTGGGGTCTGGCCATTTCTGACACTAGGCCTACAATTTAAACAAACGCGGTGGAGATCCACTAAATAATGCTCCATGAAAAAAATTAGCAGCCCTGATCTTATCGATAAGAAAAAGAAAATTCGTAAAGTTTTCACCATATACTCGTAAGTCAATGTATAACTTGAGATTCCTGGAGCGGGGCCAATTTTAACCTGAGGGCTATAATTTGAAAAATATAGGCGGAGGTCCATTGGATGAAGCTACTTGCGAAATCTGTTAGCCCTAGGCCGAGTGTTTTCAAAGAAGACCAAAAATCGTCCATATTCTTTCAGTTTTATTGCCATGACAACCAGAGTTTTTACCAGAATACGATTAATAAGAGGAAAGTAGTATAGGAGGGTCGCATCCGGATCTGACGGATCCGTATTCAACCCTCCCTGAGAGCCCTACGTTGCCTACCCTACAGAGAGTTTATCCCTATTCTGCCTACCCTGAAAGAAGTTGCATTTTTTATAATCCCTATTCTGCCTACCCTGAGTGGATTTTTCTGCAAAAAAAGGCAAAAGGGGGGAGCATCTTGGGTGTCACTCTGGGGATAAAACCACCCAAAGAGACTACCCTGAGTGGAATTTTTCTGCAAAAAAGTGAAAGTTAAGGGAAAGTAAAGGGTAAGCCTGATCACTGAGTTGGACTTAGTTTTTTTCACCCTATGAATGATTTTCTCTCTTTCTAAAAGCCTGAGCACTGAGTTGGACTTAGTTTTTTCTTCACCTATGTATGATTTTTTCTCTTTCTAAATGCCTGGACATTGAGTTGGACTTAGTTTTTTTCACCCTATGGATGATTTTTTCTCTTTCTAAATGCCTGGACATTGAGTTGGACTTAGTCTTTTTCTGCAATTATGAATGATTTTTTCTCTAAAAGACTGAGCACTGAGTTGGACTTAGTCTTTTTTCTGCATCTATGAATGATTCTTACTCTTTGGAGTGTAACTCTTTGGAGTGTAACTCTTCTAAAAGAAAGAAGTTTGACAATTTGAAGAAATGACAATTTTGAAGAAAGATAGAACTTTCGTGGTAATGGTTAGTCCTGAAAAGGACTGTTGGGTTAGCTCTGAAAAAGAGCTGTGACAATTTGAAGAAATGACAACTTGAAGGTAGAACTTTCGTCTGACAGCTTGAAAATAGAACTTTCGTCTGGTATCTTGAAGATAGATCTTTCGTGGTAATGGTTAGTCCTGAAAAGGACTGTTGGGTTAGCTCTGAAAAGAACCGTTGGGTTAGCCCTGAAAAGGGCTGTTTTGTTTTGGAGGCTGTGTTTTTTTCGTCTCACGTTGTTTTTTTCCACTTCTAATGACAGCATCCGAAATTCGCTTGACAAATGGGGCATGCTTCAACTCTTTTTCTGATTACCATTGCTCCATTATCGAAAGTAATCTTCCTCCCAAATTCGATATCAACCAAAATGACATCCGGTGTTGTCTTTAAAAATAGTTGAACTAATCTTTCGCCGAGATCTTTGTATGGCTGTGTTATACGTTGTAGTTGGTTTTGTTCCTCCTCTCCTACGAAATGAGTGTTTAGTTGTAATAACTGTTGACCTGCATTTAGATATTCTTGGAGAGCCTCACGTAGTTGATAATTTATCTCCTCCATATTGATACTGCTTCCGAATATTGATACTGCTTCCGAATATTGATACCGCTTTCGAAGTGATCGTTAGCTGAGAGTCAAAAAATGATGAATGTATGGAAATAACGCTGGGTTTTATAGCTTTACAAGAGGACTGAAATTTTTAAAGAGCTCGGACCTGGCGGAAAGCACATACATTTTTCCCATCCTACGTTTCATGCTAATATAGCAAAAAAGTTATGACCCGTTGTATGGGAAAAAATGTAAACAGAACAAGTCTTTGGGGAAGACAGAATGAAGAAGTCTATTGTTTTTTTGAACTTTTATTTATTGAACAGAACTGAACAATGAACATATTTACAATAAGCATATTTTACAATGACCTGTAAAAAAGACAAAAATGAAATATTTACAATGAACTGTTAACAAAAAGAAGATCATTTTTCACTGTTTGTAGGGGTTGAGTCTCTGAAATTTCTTGTATAGAATTCCGTAGTGTTGATTAAACCACAATGATACATCTCGATCGTTTCGGTGGTATTTCGTTGAGAGGAATTTCTGTTGAAGATATTTCTGTATATTGTATCCTCTAGCAGCAGCATCCAATACAAAGATACAGTAAAGTCCACAAACTTTACCCTGTAGACTCTGAAGAGTTTGTCGATTGTATCTCCACGTTGAAGAATGATTGTCTAAAAAGTTAATGATTTCTGGCTCAAGTGGTGGTAGCCCATACGAATCAAAGTATAGCACATTGTCATTATTATCAAATATCACTGCCACCCAGTGTTCTCCTGGTCTAATTGATCTCTCTGTATTCACAATGTAAGCTTTCACATGATTTGGTTTCTGTCGAGGTAACTGGTCTTTTGCACAGACTTTCGCCTGTAGATTTTTTATCCAGGTTCCGTGATCCAATATGTATTGAATTTCAGAAGTATACATCACGTTTTTCTTAGTCACTTTCTTCCCAGGATTGTTTTACTTTGTCACACCAGTATTGTAAGTACGACTCTGTGATTTCAGATAAAATGTTTTGTTTTATATTTTGCCATATTCTGTAGGTTTCCACATAGTCACTGTCATCGAGTTTCATTTCCATTAATTCAGGGTACCATTTTTCCATGATTTTGTATGGATTTAATTCCATCATAGCTTTTTCTATGAACATATCCGTATGTTCTTGTCTGTTCTTGAATAAACACAGATCGTGTTGTATTTGACTGGGGTGATCCACTTGACATCCGTAACACTGGTTGCGAACTTCACTGACAATAAGATTTTGTAATTCTTCAATCATATGTTTTTCGAAGCTATTGTGAATGTCATTTATCCGAGTAGAGATGCACTTTGGAGTAGAATATTTCACTTTTTCTGCTTCTTCTCTCAGTGATATAGCAAATCTGAGTCCCAACATCGTTTTTTCTATATATGCTCTTTAGTCCTGAAAAGGACTGTTTTTTCTGATGTAATTTTTTCCAAAGTTAGTAATCTGTGATGATTTCTCTCAAACTGTTGATCTCGACCTGATTGTCAAATTCAGCAAAAACAATAACGTTGATCACTGCTGCCAAGGCTTGGGCGAATTGAAGCTCAATTCGAAGACTTCCAGTTTTTATAGGGTGAAGTTGACCTTCTTCACTGCCTTGATCGGCTGTCAAATCGTAACCCCACAAACAGTATCCACCAGCATAATCTTCTTTGGCAATATCAAATGTTTTATTGAGTCCGAAGGCTGAGACAGCCTGATACATTGACAAATATGATTTCAAATACAAACCATTTTCAAAGTCAGGCTCAAAGGGTCTGTTATGAATACTGTGACCATTACATGATACATCTATTTTTGACAGATTGAAATGTTGGAAGAAAAATGGATTGGTATCATAACCTCCATTATAACTAGCATTTGTTACCATTGCAATGAAAACACGTTTCGGAAGCTGTCCTTAAAACAAATGATCTTCAACTTTAGACTGAAGGCCATTGCCGATGGTAAAAGTCTTTACTTCTACTCTGCGGATAGGAATTTTCATGTTTTGCTGAGAAATAATTTGATTTAGATCATTCGCAATAACAGGCAACAATTCGACATTTCGCATATGTAAACTGACTGTTTCCAATACAATTTTTGCAGCTGGTGCACCAGTACCTCCCGTAAGACAAAAGTTTGATGAAGCTCTGTTTAATCTAAGTCTGATTTCAATACCGTTAGGTAAATATTTTTCTTGCTGAAATAGATCAAGATGCAATCGTCCGAAAAGCTCTGCAGTTCTGCTTAGTGTGATTACAGCGATTCTTCCTCGTAATCCTTCATTATTCCCATCATGGTTGAGTGCTTCGAATTGTCCACTGGTGTCTTCGATCCAAAGTACACCACCTTTCAAAAACGTAGTCTTGCAGTCGGCATTATATGACAGAAGATTTTCGATATATGCTCTGTATGGATAGGTGTCTGAATTACTGTTGATTAGTTTATTATTTAGGTACAAATCGATACTGCTAAACATACTGTGCATGAAATTGTTTACAGGGGCTACATTTGAGCCGGCATCTAAGTTGCTGCCATCTGCTTTAACGATTTTGAATTTGATATACAAATACGATTGTGATAAATCTGTCCAATGTTCGGTTTGAGGTGGTATGATGAATTCTATCGGTGAATTGTTTGTCAAAGATGATATTGGAAAATGTTCAACCCATTGACTTTCTTGCATCGTTGTCAATGTGGGTGGTACAGAAAGAACATCGAGTTCTGATTTACTGCATTCGCAAGATCCACTTTGCATCATTTTTAAAAAAGATTTTTTCTCTCAATCAAATGTATCAAGAGGTCTCGGTCTAGTGTAATGATTTCTTTGTCTTTTATTAATAATCTTACCCCTGTGAGATCGAGAAGATAAATGACTTGTCTTTTGTGATTTTCGTTTATTTATCCCAGGTATTAACTGTTGCGCTAAATTATTAACATATTGTTTTCCCCGCGAGACTGCAACTTTTTTAGGGTTTTTACCACGTAAAAGGATATCTTCTGCTGCACGTATTCCTTGTTTGATTCCTTCTTTTTTTATAGCATTAAAACCAGATTTGACCAAGGGTTTAAGCAATGGTGTCACTGTTTTAAGCGCTGATCTAAACGGGGAACCTAATCCATACCCATACTGATGTTTTATGCCACGATAAACTGGTAGCATTTTTTTTGTCAATGTATCAGTTTAATTATTTCAAAATATCAAATATTTCTTATTTTTTCTGTCTGAAATGTAACTTGACGATTGTCTTACCAGTAATGAAATGAAACGATATGCCAGAATCCCCTGTTATTTGAATGTGAATAGTATCAAAATCAGATTTCGAAACGGGGATATAATGCGGTAATGTAATATCATGGTTGATATGTTGGGTTTCATAATTATTTTCAACTGATTCGGTTGGTTTGAACGGTAAAACACGAAGTATGGGAGCAAATGTATCACCCACTATAGTGTGTTCGGCAATATCTGAATAAACAAACAGATGGTTGTAGCCAGCATCGATGTTAGGACTGTATTTAAATGCATTTAAAAATCTTCTACCCGGATAATCGCCTCGTTTTGAAATTCTGGCGATCCTCCCAGTTTTAAAAACAGCGATGAGTGGAATTTGATTCCGGTTTTTGTAATATTTCTGATTGCAAGTTTCGGACGTTTGGATGAGGTTGAATAGCTAATAGACAGTAGCATTGAATTCTTTTGAAGGATACCCGATAGGTTATTTTGAACCAAATCATCGATCACCTCTATAATATGCTTTGGTGAAGTGTAACTACCCGGTGGAAAGGTAAATAGAATTGACCATTTTTCTGCTCTAGCTTTATCGTCTCGCCTTAATACAGATATCTCCATATTATCTCTTTTTTTATCTACCGCTGCTACTGCATTGTATAAAGCGTTATCTGCAGTTATAATTTCGAACTTTGCTTCTTGTTCACTTACGTTTAAAAACTGAGAGGGGGTAATAAGTTGAACTAATGCAACTTCCCAATTTTCCCTATCAATATGAACTGTCTTTGGTAAATGAACTTTAAAACAGCACTGTGTGTTGTTCGGATAAAGGTTTATGGAACTATCGCTAGGTAGAGTAACATAAAATGAATTCATTTTTTAATATTTTATTTTTTACTGTCAATGAAATCAAGTCCCGGTTGTTTTTTGTTCTGTCTTTGTGAATTTTAACCCCGGAGATGGGAGAATATATCCGAGTGAACTACTTAACAGTATCAACCACAATTCACGATCCTGACTTTGAATACTTAAATGTACTATGGAGGTTGCAATAATTGCGTAAATGACTATTATCTGTGAAATATATGTAAACTGTTTCTTTGGAACACGATTTCCACAGCAGCTGTAATTTTTAGTACCAACACTATCGACACTTTCTGTCGCGCACTCAATGTTTGACTGTGAATTCATCATAAATGTACTGTCTTTTTATAAGATTTTTTATTATAAGATTTTTTTATCTATAAGATTTTTTTATCTATAAGATTTTTTCCCCTTCAAAGACACCAAATGCGATTCTGGTATCCAACTTTGAAATTTTTTTGGATAACCTTTCCAATTCACTTTTATCTCTTTGATTAATTTTTTGCCCTCACGCCTTGTACGTCTATCAAGAACTGAATCAATTTCATAGACTTCATCATCTTTTATTAATTGAAGTTCGTATTCATAATAAGTTCCCAAAATTTGTTCACCCTGTAAATCTTTTATTTTATAGGTGATAGGTGAAAATGTCTTGTTAACATGGGTGATTTCAAATATTTCTTGCGTCCAATTTGGTAAATATCCCTTATCAAATGTGCGTTTTGTTTTATTGATCCGAACACGATCTCCAATTTCGAATTTTGGCTTTTTCGTCATAGCGATTGTCGATAATCGAGGATACAGATTTTTCGAAACCTCTGCCTCATTTGATTTTGTTACTATTGCAGGAGATGTTTTAATACTTCTGTGAAAAGTATGATTGTAATTCTGAACTAAAGAATTCAATACGTCAATGTAACGTCTTGTTTTCTTGTACGTAAAGTATTTCCACATTCTCGATTTTAAAGTTCTTTGAAATCTTTCAACGAGGCTTGCTTTTGTCTCTGGATTTTCGGTGGTGAAAAAATGAATCTGACTCTTTTTCAAGTATTGTTGAAACAGTTTGTTTTTAAATTCCGAACCTTTATCTGTTTGAAGTGCCAAAGGTTTTCGTTTTGATTTCTGAACAATAGATTGAAATGCTCGAATCAAAGTCTTTCCCATTTTATTTGGAATAGGGACAACCCATGAAAATCTTGAAAACACGTCGATTACACAAAGTAAATATTTCTTGTTATCATTTTGTTTTGCTAAATGTTGCATATTGGCCAAATCAGCTTGCCATTGATAATCTATACCACTTACAATAGTTTTTCGTCTTTTGAAACGTCGACGGATTGGTTTGTGTAAGGTATAGGTGGATTCACCTCGTAACCACTCTTGAACATCTTTGTATCTTAGGCCTAAAAAAAAAATAGTTTGTTTAGGGTAACGTCTCCAAAAATGTTAGGTAGGGTAGGGACGAATTTTTTTTTTTTTTTTTTTTTTTTTTTTTTAACTCCCCCCCCCCCCCCCCCCCCAAAAAAAAATTTTTTTTTTGAAATGTTGGTATTTGCTTTCGAAAATTGAAGAAAAAAAGAGAAAATGGTGGCTACCAGAATCTGAGTCCCTTTTCTTATTATGTGTTCAAAAGACCTCTAGTCTGTCACTAACTTTCTGATTGTGCGGTAAATGGTCAAATTCTATCTAAACTATACTTCTATATTTGCATCTTTTTTCCCCACTGAATGCTGTCCACTTTTGTTTAACTCTTTTCTGAATTGAAATTTTTTAGACTTGTCCAAATTAAAAGTATTTGCTGACAACAAAACAAATGTAATTCACAAATTGAAAATTGTTTTGGGAAGGGTAGAAAACATGGGAAACAAAGAAAATATGGGTTTATAGCATTTTCTCCTTTTCCCTCAATTTTCCCACAATGTTTTCAAAAGTTTTTTTTTTTAAGGATTGTTAAAACTGTGGATTGAGTGGTAAAGAGCTAAAACAGCTGAAAAAGTGAAAAACATTTATTTGCAAGTTTCTAAATAAACTGAATAAATACTAGAATGTTTCGTTTGTTTTTATGTTTAATACCCTCCCCCTCCAGAACACTTTAGAGGACTATATATATTATACTGATTTAAAGTAAACATTTTATCTGTAGAAAAGTTGGGTTTACAAAGGTTATGCATATTGTTTTTTATCTAGAACACACATTCTTGACACAACTTTGAAATTACAAGTATCCACTTTTGTTGTCCTTCAGAGTTATAATGTGAAACAAGAGTGTCGTCATCACAATATATGCCGCCACATGGCTGCTATTTCAAGCAGCTAGCTTTAGAGACTAAAGTGTTGGAATTTCTAGCACCTACCTGGGTAGCTCAATGGATATATTGTGTTACTTGTGATCTAAAAGTTTTACGCATGGACTGATGGATGGACAGACGGACGCACAATGGACTCATTGGTCATTGGCTTTGATTAAGCAATAAAAATATGAAGTTTCATGAAATTATGTCCATTAGTTGGAGATACATTGATGAAAAATATTTTTTTTTCCCATGACACAGCAATAAATTCCAAAACCCTGACAATATGCGCTAGGTCACATGATCTGTGAAAATTTCATCCAAATCCGTTGAGATATGTCAAGTAATTAAAGAGATATTGGTGAAAAATGAAATATAACATGAAGCCCCCTTTTTCCATGATGCAACTATAAATCGCAAAACCTTGACAATCTGCACTAGGTCACATGATGAGAAACATTCTATGAACATTTTATCCAAATCCGTCAAGAAATGTGGGAGGAGTTGCGTTCACAAGAAACAGACTTTTGTAAGGACGGACGCAGTTTAAATTTGACATGAAGCCCCCTTTTTCCATGACACAGTAATAAATTCCAAAACCCTGACAATATGCGCTAGGTCACATGATCTGTGAAAATTTCATCCAAATCCGTTGAGATATGTCCAGTATTAATTAAAGAGATATTGGTGAAAAATGAAATACAACATGAAGCCCCCTTTTTCCATGATGCAGCTATGAATTGCAAAACCTTGACAATATGCGCTAGGTCACATGATGAGAAACATCCTGTGAAAATTTTACCCAAATCCGTCAAGAAATGTGGGAGAAGTGCTGCTGCTCCTCAATTTTATATAGATAAGACACATTTTACCTGGAAACTAAAGTGGCATCACTTGCCGGAAGTGTAGGAGAGATTAGAAAGCCTTGGAAAATTTTTGCATAGCGGCTCCTAGCCTAGGCAGTTTCAGGTTTTTCTTTAAGACCAGGTAGGGTAAATCAAGCTGAGTGAAGGGGGGGCGGGTAGAGCGAGAACAAGGCAAGTTTGGGTAGATTTATATTTTCCGAAAGAAATTATAGTTGCCTCATTGTAACAGAGATAGAAAAAAAATATGAAAATACCTGTCTAATATGAAGACCTATCGACGCTTGATACAAATCTCAACTTCTATCTTTGCCGTCGTCTAGTTTAGTCCACAGTCCGTCCTGTCAGATAAGTTGCAAGAGAAACGTCCATTAAAATTTTTCGAATGTTATATCTGCATTGAACACCTTAATTGTTCGTAGTTCTGGAGCATGCTAGCACTTTTGCCGAATCAATCTGAAATCTAGCAAACCGAAAGTAGCGACAATGCACTACAGAACCGGAAATGCGGTGATGACAACAGAGATGACGGGATCCAGTCTATATTTTACGCGAAGAAAAGCGAAAATCACAAGTAAAAGTTTGTTACACAGTCTGTGTAGTACCGCAGTATTTCGGGCGTGATTTGTTGTAGAAGATAAAAACTGGTACCCGTTTGTCTTTTGTAACCGTGCGATAGGATACGAACGTTCGATAAACAGAAGTTCCTGTGTGGAGTTAGCGAAAAAGCCCGATCTCTCCGCCTGCTTGTATGTATTTTTAGAAATGGAAAACCCACGTTATTGCGTTTGACAATTTGTGTTTAAGGTCGGTTCAATATACTCCGATACACGATAGCTTTTGTACAGGCGTAGGAGTTTTCATGCATAATTATGTATGTAGTAGTACATGATTGTACATCTATAATATAATGCGCAATATTTGCCGAAACAGGCGTCCTGTGACACAGTATGATAAAAGGCTGATTTTTTTTTTATCGGAAGACAAAAAAAAAAAATTAGGATCGGGGCAAAATCTCCAGGTAGGGTCGGGTTACCCGAAACAAACTATTTTTTTTTTTACGCCTTATTCCTTTCAAAACAGATTTTGCAGCGTGATACAATTGGTTTATTCCAGTAAATGCGACAGTACTTTTGGGATCATAAAATAACTTTCTTAACACGTAATCAAGTTTAGGCTTTACCAGGGCTCCCATGACTGAGCCGTTTTACGACTAGGGGTCTTTTTTATAGATTCTGGTGGAGTTAACAACTCTTTAGTATAGAATTGCTTCAGTCTTTCTCTTTCTTCAGGTTTCATGTATGGAGTTTTCATGTATGGAGTTTTCATCGTAGATTTTTTAACACTTTTTGCAGGCGATTTCCTTGCAGTTTTTTGTACACTTTTTGGTGTGTGAAATAAGTAATCAGACTCACCATGGGATTCTTCATCTTCACTCAGCGGCTTCTCATAAGCTTTATCATAAGTTTTATGCATCCACCTCCATCTGCTTGGATTGCCAATGACTTCTTGCGGAATATTACTTTCATGTAATGCCTTTGAAAAAGTTTTCCAGCCTTTGGGTTCAACACCTTTTCTTTGACGTATTGCATCATTGATAAGATCGATGATATTGGAACCATGAATGCGTCCGCCTTTATATGACACAACTCCTTGTTCATCCCAAGTTAAATTATTATTATCTTTTATCATATTCAAAAGTAACTCGGCTTTTCTTTTCATGGTTTTTGGTACACTTTACAAAATTTGATCATGCAAGGTAACAGATGTTGATTTCTGTACACTATCATCACTTTTTGTCGTTGAAAGTAAATTGTTCAAAGTCGGTCTTGCTTTTTGAAGAGAATTTTGTAACTTAAACAAAGTCTCACCATACTTTTGAGCTTTTTCCGATTCTGATAAATTGGTGTTTTGTAAAATATGTCCCATGTCCTGTTGAAGATGTACTACATCTACAACTTGTGGATTGGGTGGTAAACGAGGTCTTTGAGCTTGTTCGGCTTTCCAACGATTCATATTTTCTAAGGTTTGGTAAGGCACAATAACCATTTTTTTAACAGACATAATTTAAAAATTATAAAATTACAAGGCCTTAAGAGCTCCTCCTATTCCTCCGATAACGGCTTTTCCTAACAATGGTAATAATGCAGGACCAAGCAATTGAAGAAATCCACCTTTTTGATTTAATATTTGTTTTTTATTTTTTACTGAGACTGATTTCGAAGCTAAACGTCTGAGATGCTGCCTACTTGAATACAATTTCTTCTTCTGAGGTGATGATAAATGTACATTGCCTTTTAAAACATTATGACAGCATTCCGATATGCATTTTATCACTTCAGGTGATGAATCTTTTACAAGTTTTTTACGTGCTTTTGGTTTAGCCTGTATCATAGCCATAACCATTGAACCATGTTTTTTTATCAGAGGTGTTTTCTTCTTCATGTTGACTTGATCTCGATTTCGGATTAAATGATAATACAAGTTCCATATCACTAACATTTATAGCTAATATAATGTTTTTTGTAGACAAAATTTGTTGTTAAAATTTCTTAAGAAAACTGTGAATAGAGATCGTCGGCTAATGTAGTGGCTGTAGATAAAGATGAACCCACGGGAACAGATCTTCCTTTCCCAAGGTGGAGCACCTCATTTTTGTCGTCAAGATTATATCTCCCTGTATCAAGGTTGTGTTTCACCATATCATAAAACAGTCGTTTATATTTTTTTAACCCTTTTTTATGTTTAGCTAATGTCTTTGGAGACCACGTGCTGGAGGGGATTTCTTGAAACGATAATTTTTTACCTGGTAATATGAATCTTGAATACTTTCTTTCGTAATCCTGCAGTTTTTTTCTCATTCTTTGCTCTTCGGATTTCGGATACTGTTGATGTTCTGAAATGTTGCTTCCTACAGAACTTCGTTTTCGGGTAGTAACAAATCTTTCATCAATCGTAATTGGGGCATGCTTCTTTGGTGGTGAATTCTTCTTCTTTGGAGATTTTTTCTTTGGTGGAGCACGCTTTCTTGGAGTAAGCTTTTTTGGAGATTTCTTCTTTGTTGGAGATTTTTTCTTTTTCGGAGACTTCTTCTTTTGCGGAGCACGCTTTCGTGGAACACGTTTTCGAGTTTGTCTTTCAGCTCCAAATTTTCTGATGGTTTTTGTTCCATCCCATCTCAGCAAACTTCTGATAATCACACCACCTAGAAATCCACCCCCTCCAGGTTTTAAAATGATTTTACGTTTACTTTCCTCATCTATGGACGGATCTGCTAGCTGTTCAATATCTGCTCTATGTTTTGTCATGTACGTTATGGTTTGTTTTGGTAATTTGATTTTATTTTCGATGATGTTTTGCGCAGCTAATGTAAACCATTTTAAAATTTCTTTTAATCCTGCTTTTATCACAGCTTCTCTTTCATGTTTATCGGTTTCTTGACTTAAATTTCGCAAAGCAGCTAAAACCGATCTTGGTGTAGGTGGTAAGTCCATGTTTACTCACGGATGGGTATCATAAAAATGATTTATATTTAAAAATGTAATTCTCTTTTAAAGCAAGAACTTTTGCATAAAAAAACTTTTCTTAAAGAAACTTTTTTAAGCAGAAGAATAAATAACAGGTCCTCTTTCATTACCTTGTGTATACCAACGGTAAAATATATCTGTTCGGAGTCTTAATTCTTTGTTTGTTTGTGAATGAAAATCTACGACTAGATATCCATGGTCCGACAATGTAGCATCTTCATAAGCAGGTACCAAATGTGGGGCTTGCATTTGTCGAGCTAATGTTTTAATCTGATTCTTATCTCGTTCATTTCGAAATAAAATCATATATCTAGAATTAAGGCTAATGGTTCGACTCGATTTCGATTGTTGAAACATATTTTGCGTGATGTAAATCACACTTGCATTACGATGATGACCTTTTCTTGTAAACCAAAGTTTAATTTTTTCCTCATCTTTTTCCCCCAACATGTCATCAAAGACGATTGAATGTGGTATGGATACATCACTGACAATTTCGTTTTCGTCGTCAGGAATCCCCTCCACGAATTTTATCAATTCAACTTGTGAATTAAACTTTTCCTGCATAACACTGTAGGCATGTTGCCATTCTTTGTAACACCAAACAACTCTTTCAGGAACGATGTTGAACAAGTCTTCTCGATACTCAATTAATTTATGAACGAACTCTGTTTTTCCACAACCGCTCGGCCCTGTGATGAAAATATTACAAGGATGTTGAAATAATATGGATTGTACATCCATTTTTTACTTTACTTTACTCTTTAAAGGCTAATGATAAAATGATAACATCGTTGAAAATGAAAGCATTTTTATTGAACAGAACTAAACAATGAAACATTTTTTGCAATGCAACATAAAAAATTTTCTTGACAATGAAAAAATTCATAAGGAAACATTTTTTTACAATACAGCGTAAAAAACATTTTCTTGACAATGAAAAAAATCACACTGAAATATTTTTGACAATGCAAATTCGCAAATACCACGAGTTTCACATTTGTCTTCATATTCCGTAATGTCTTTGTGCAATTGCTCTTTCTGAGTCTGATTGACACCGATCTGGATAACCACTGGCTTCTTGCTTAATTTTCAAGAAATTGTCCACATAACATTTAAAGAACTGATCTGATACAGAATTGAAATGCCAAATTTCATACACTTGCAATAATCGATAACCGCAGTCAAGAGCCTTGAATAATTCAAAAGTAACCCAAATTCCGACCAAAGCCCTCTCTTCTTTACCATGGCTACAAATACTTGAACTTTCTTCTGCACATTTCATACAGAGTGGAAACATCATTTTGTTGTTACAGTGAACTGGGAGAACGGGGTGAAACAAATCAGTTGGAGGTAAAACTTTGCATTTGATTAAGTCCTCATATTGTCGAATATTGTTCATGTCAATATTCTCAGCAGACAAAATTTCTGGCTGACCTACAGGATAGGATTTGTGTTTACAAACATAAGGGTACAGAGAACAGATATCAATGTACTTGATTTCCTTCTTGCTTTTTTTTCATCAACATCAGGAACGCAATAATAGGCCACGGGAGCTTCGCATTTTTCCTGCGATCTCTTGGTACTCTGGGAACTTAAACAACATCGTGGCAACTCAGTGGAAACGCCGTTTAGTGTGACAGGGGCTTAGATCACAATATGCTAGCGTCTGTTGCTATAAATAGACCATAGGGTAGAGGTACACTACGTCAGCGTCTAGTAGTAAAGCGTTTTTTTTTTATAAATAGCTATGGTGGCATATTTCTGCCGCGAGATACGAGATAGCTATCATGATAATTTAAGAGAAAAATTCACGATAAAAATATCGCAATAATGCTAACTCTTATCATGATTTTTTTTGCTTTCGTGCCCACAACTGACATTCATGATACCTATAATTAGATACGGTTTCGGAATACCTTCGTATACAACCTTATGAATTCTCCTTTCCCCTGTACGGTTTCAAAGTTGTTTGTAGGAGGCATTTCGAGTCGTCTTTGTGATTTTACAGACCTCTGTCATTCGGGCATTGTCAAAATTTACCAATTAAGCTACAATTGTTAATTAATGATTCGAAATTTTACTGACCGCAATCTTATTAAAGGGTAACTCCACACCAAATTTTTCATTTCAAAATCGGATAAAACGACACTAGAGTATGTTAACAAAAATCTTGTTAGCGTTCTGTGATGCTTACTCCACGAGATATAGAGGTTTAAACTTTCGGATTTTCACCTGTGTGAAAGTCGTTAATAGAAAAAACCGTGACTTCCGGTAGTTTGCCGCGATCTCACAAGTGTGAGAAGATAATTATAGTCGCTATATATGAACTAACACAGAAAATTGAGAAAACTGCATGATATTTATAAAGATATAAATCGCTATTTCACGTTTCAATCACTTGTGTACTGCAGAGTTTCAATCTCTATAGGCCCCGTCACACCAAACTAGGTCTTACAACGTCTTAACCCGTCCTGACATAATCGGAAAACGGGTTACGGTCGGGGATGAACGTATAATTTTGGCCTGATAATGGCTGAAGCCCCTATCTCACCAAACCTATTCCCAGAAATCTTAACCCGGTCAACAAAATCGAAAAACTGGCTGGGATAGGACATGTAATTTCGGTCGGTAAAATGCAAACGCACTGCAGGTTATTGCCCGACCGCACTGCGTCTCTAATAGGATCGAAGTACAGCAGTTCCGTTCGTAGTACGTCCATCTCGCTTTAAGTACGTTGTTACTCCGTCTAATCACAGGACGGGATGGATGGCAAAAAAATTTGAGCAGGCTCAAAGTTCTGGAGCACCCTTCGTAAAAGGATACTAATACGCCCACTTCGTCTGAAGACAGTTTCAGTCCGATCAGCAAAAAAATTCGGAACAGAGTGAGAACAAGTTTGGCGTGACGGGGGTATATCGCTCTTACATCTACAATCATAGGAAAGAAATTTTGAATGAATTAGCTTAGTGGAGAAAGTACTTATAAAAAAGGAATAGTTATTCTTCTGGTAACGAACATGAATATTTTGAAATTTATTTCTTGATGTTATTTCAATTGTACCACTACCTAATCAACGAGTTGTAATAGATAAATATAAAAAAAGAAATAATAAATCAAGATAATTGAATCATGTCAAAATTCTCTTCTACTAGGTCGTAGAAGGAAGAAGGAACGTTACAATGTGAAAAGGAAATCATTCGAGTTAATTTCTAAGGCTGTTTCTACCAAATATAGAACACCGTCGATCATTTAACGGTCTTCAAGTCCTGCGCAGTCTGATCTTGATCTACACCATCAGTGTCAGCATTTTACATGTCTCCTTCTGCTTGGAAAGAATTAAAAGCCTTGATCTGCCTTAGAAATCTTATCCTCTCTTTAACATTCACGAACACCATTAAATCCAGCACACATCCTGAATTTGCTGTTAATTTTTTTTTTCACTCGATCTTCATTTATTTTCCTACGTGCTTTTTTTTTCATAATCTCAAATTTGTTTCTTTCATCAACAACAACGTTAAAAGATTGTCTGAATTGCCTCCTGCCTTCCTGTCCTCCATATCATGCAGTAAACATTTTTGATCGTCTGCAAAATACAGGGTCAGTCCATTTCCTAAATACTGAGGCATGTAAGGCGTACAATTTAAAAGGAAATACCAACGTGGTCAAAAATTGTTTAACTGTCTTCTCCCGTGTTTCTCCCTGTAATCATATACGAGATAAGAGATGCTGACCATGAAAATGCAGCGTAAATTAAAAATTTATAACTGCGTACAAACTTTACACAAAATTTTAGTGCACCAACCTTTTATTTTGAGAAAAGAATTGTGTGTTCCATCCATGTACAAGGACAAAGGCTTAATTGGGTGCCTCTTTTGTGATGATATCGCACCGTTGTGGTCTGACATATTTTTTTTTACCCGGCTTGCAGCTTGAGGTTAACAAGCACTTGTCATAAACATGTCATGTACAAAGTTACTCTTCTGTTTTCACGACCATATTGAACCCTTTTTCGTAAATAATGTAAATGGAATTTGGAATTTTACAAAGGTTAAATGGGTAAGTCGAACGTCATAACTTTTGTATTTTCCTCATTCATACGATCTTAAATTAAAAAAAAAACAACGCATAATCTGCTTGTCGAATTTCTTTTTTAACCTATCTCTCTCTCTCTCTCTCTCTCTCTCTCATGAAAGAGATGGATAATCAACAGTGAATTTACCGTTTATTGCTTGCCTCATTTAAATTTCTGTGGGGCCCCAAGGCTTCTGAGCGCGACTCAATGACCTTTTGCGAACAGTGTATATTAAGATCAGACTGCACAGAACATGCAATCCGATCTTATGTACAGTGTCCAATGCGGAAACATCTATTTTTGTTTCTCCAAAAACTAGCACTATTCAAAATTTTGCAATCGGCATGAAGGTTTATTTAACCTTTTGAGGATTAATGGTAGATCTGATATTAAGCCATGTCATTTAGTTCAGACAGACAGACAGACAGCAGACTGACAAATAAATAGTCATCTCCTGACTCGAAATAGTGCTTAAACTCGGCACCCGGCATACGATAGGGATTTTTGTGACGAAAAAAGTCGTCTCCTGACATGAGGGAGGATAAGGCTGAGAGAAAAAAAGTCAGCATCAGAGCAAATTAACAGTACACAGAAGCCGAAATGAGTGGCATCACATCCGGTTTATCGAACATTTCACAAACTCGCACAGGTGTGCAAACCACATCTTCGCTTAAAACTCTCTTTCTACGATAGACATTGAAATGCGGTTTTTCTATTTTAAGATGGTTTTCATTTAAGGATTCATATATCCAAAAAAGAGATTTTGGCTGTAGTTGCCCTTTAAGTCAAAACTACCGAGTTCATCCAAATGATGAATTTTCTATTTATAGATATCGAGAAACGGATAAAACTATCACAATAATTTTATCTCGCATGTCAGCTTCGAGCACTGTGGAGAAATTTTGCGATAAAATATTAAGTTTATCGTGATATTTTTATCATGAAACTTTTCACGATCTTGATAAGATTTCCAGGAAACGTTTAATTTATCGCGATAATTTACCAAAATTATCATGATAGCTATCTCGTATCTCGTGGCAGAAATATGCCACCATAAATAGCTCTATACGCTGTACTATCAGCTACAGAGTTTTAGATCGAGCGACGCTCGACAAACGATGTCGGATGAATGGTGAGAGAACAAATATTTGTTTTACGTGCAACGAAGCAGGACATTGGTCCAGAAATTGTCCAAAAAAGAAAATCAGACAGGAACATTTGTTTTTTGTCTACGTGAACCCACACAGTCATGACATCGAAATTTCACCATCGTTTTACAACGTTGTCGGTCTCCAACATACGAAATTCGTCGGGACACTAAATTCATTCTACAACGAAAATACATGGAAAACAAGTTCACTACAGACTACAATATCACCGGTTGAAAATCAGACCGTAGACATGCAGTCCGACACAACGGATATCACCGATTCAAAAATCTGCAAAATAACAGAACAGGCAGAGAAAAAAATATCTACAAGCGATAATCTAAGAAAACAACAAACTTTGGATCTAAAAGAGGAGAAAAAGCAAAACAACGAAAAGAAGAAAAAACGAGTAACAAAGAACTGTTTCTTTTGCAAATCAACAAAACACAAGGGTAAAAAAGTATGGCAAAACATTTCCCACACTCTATCAGACATCTGCTTGCGCAGTGGGGGCAGACAAGAATTCGAACCATACTGGAACAAATATGATTTTATGTAAAAATATCGCTGGGTTTTATAGCTTTACAGGAGGATTGAAATTTTTAAAGAGCGCGGACCTGACGGGAAACACCAGGATTGTACTGTGTGACACTGAGTTAGGAGTGGTAAAAACAGCATGAAACGCCGACGCGGGAAAAACATAGGAAAAAATGACGTCATGGGTCAACTAGTTCAATCCGTCTGAAAAACTATAAATCTCTGCGATTTATTTTCCATACATTTCATTTTTTCACAATGGCTTCAAGACCATCACTCGACATGCGGTTCACTTGGATGGATGCTGCACGAAAGATAAGAAGAGTTAAGAGGCAAATCGTTTTACTGCAACAACGCTTAGTTGGAGTGAGAAGACGATACGAGAGGGCTCAGCTTGCTAATAACAGGGTGTTCTGTTATAACCTTCGGATGAAGGAACTCATTATTGAGGGCATGCTTGAAATGTATTTTCAGTATGTTATTTCAAAAACAGAGCAGGTAGACCGTCTTTTCCGCGAGCAAATCGCCGCTGAAAGGACTGAGTCAGACAGCGAATCGACTGATGCTGATACTGAATAAACATTTTCAAAAATCAGCCCTTCTCAAAAACAGCCCTTTTCAGGGCTAACCATCTACCACAAAAGATCTATCTTTCTTCAAATTGTCATTTCTTCAAATTGTCACAGCTCTTTTCAGTGACGTATAAAACCCAGCGTTATTTCCATACATTCATCATTTTTTGACTCTCAGCTAACGATCACTTTGAAAGCGGTATCAATATTCGGAAGCAGTATCAATATTCGGAAGCAGTATCAATATGGAGGAGATAAATTATCAACTACGTGAGGCTCTCCAAGAATATCTAAATGCAGGTCAACAGTTATTACAACTAAACACTCATTTCGTAGGAGAGGAGGAACAAAACCAACTACAACGTATAACACAGCCATACAAAGATCTCGGCGAAAGATTAGTTCAACTATTTTTAAAGACAACACCGGATGTCATTTTGGTTGATATCGAATTTGGGAGGAAGATTACTTTCGATAATGGAGCAATGGTAATCAGAAAAAGAGTTGAAGCATGCCCCATTTGTCAAGCGAATTTCGGATGCTGTCATTAGAAGTGGAAAAAAAACAACGTGAGACGAAAAAAACACAGCCTCCAAAACAAAACAGCCCTTTTCAGGGCTAACCCAACAGTTCTTTTCAGAGCTAACCCAACAGTCCTTTTCAGGACTAACCATTACCACGAAAGATCTATCTTCAAGATACCAGACGAAAGTTCTATTTTCAAGCTGTCAGACGAAAGTTCTACCTTCAAGTTGTCATTTCTTCAAATTGTCACAGCTCTTTTTCAGAGCTAACCCAACAGTCCTTTTCAGGACTAACCATTACCACGAAAGTTCTATCTTTCTTCAAAATTGTCATTTCTTCAAATTGTCAAACTTCTTTCTTTTAGAAGAGTTACACTCCAAAGAGTTACACTCCAAAGAGTAAGAATCATTCATAGATGCAGAAAAAAGACTAAGTCCAACTCAGTGCTCAGTCTTTTAGAGAAAAAATCATTCATAATTGCAGAAAAAGACTAAGTCCAACTCAATGTCCAGACATTTAGAAAGAAAATTCATTCATAGATGCAGAAAAAAAGTCTAAGTCCAACTCAGTGCTCAGTCTTTTAGAGAAAAAATCATTCATAATTGCAGAAAAAGACTAAGTCCAACTCAATGTCCAGGCATTTAGAAAGAGAAAAAATCATCCATAGGGTGAAAAAAACTAAGTCCAACTCAATGTCCAGGCATTTAGAAAGAGAAAAAATCATACATAGGTGAAGAAAAAACTAAGTCCAACTCAGTGCTCAGGCTTTTAGAAAGAGAGAAAATCATTCATAGGGTGAAAAAAACTAAGTCCAACTCAGTGATCAGGCTTACCCTTTACTTTCCCTTAACTTTCACTTTTTTGCAGAAAAATTCCACTCAGGGTAGTCTCTTTGGGTGGTTTTATCCCCAGAGTGACACCCAAGATGCTCCCCCCTTTTGCCTTTTTTTGCAGAAAAATCCACTCAGGGTAGGCAGAATAGGGATTATAAAAATGCAACTTCTTTCAGGGTAGGCAGAATAGGGATAAACTCTCTGTAGGGTAGGCAACGTAGGGCTCTCAGGGAGGGTCGAATACGGATCCGTCAGATCCGGATGCGACCCTCCTATACTACTGAGGAATTCTAAGAGGATCATGGCAGGATTATTTTTGTGACGTTTGGTAAAAAAAGAAAGGGTAGTTTAAGAGAAGTTTGGACAAAAAGTTAATGCACTCAAGCACAGACGGCCACACGCACGCACGCACAACGAACACGGAACAATGAAATAAGCTCACTGGCTTTCGGTCAGTGGAGCAAATGGCCTGCAACACGCGAAAAGGGGCATTCGGACATTTGCGTAAAGTGTCGTCTCGGATCAGCCTGCGCAGTCCGCGCAGGCTAATCCGAAACGACACTTTCCGTTTTTATGTAATTTTCTGTTTTGCATATGTCTACTGTATCACAAAATCTTATGTAGTCGTAGAGTGTCGTCTTGGATTAACCTGCGCGGACTGCGCAGGCTGATCCGATACGACACTTTACGCAAATGTTCGTAAGTAAAAGAACGCCAAACCTATATGGTCCCTCTAATAACTCTCTGAAACCGGCAAATCCTACAGATAATCTTACTTCCTAAAGTGATGTTTACACGGGTGAAACATTTTCAAACAATAGAACGGAAACAAATTTTGCAATGGCAAGAATTAATTTGACCAGAAAAGTTAAAAAAAGAAAAAGATATTGGACAATATAGATCCAAGGTCAGACTGAATATCTATGCATTCTGATCTTGGATATATACACTGTCCACAAATCGCTTTTGGGTAGTTGATGGCGAGAACTTTTATTGAGCATTCTTACGTGTTATTGACATTCAATTACAGGGCAGAGGACGCATACCCGGATATAATGAATTCTAAACGCGCTACATGCACTGAGTGCGTTGACATGCAAAAAAAAATATACGGTTTTTACTGGTTCACTTTTCAGTGTCAATAATTAAATCGACTTTGACACAAGCATTAACCCTTATCCTGCCAAATAAATAAAAAAAAACCAAACTTTTAAGCCTATGATAAAAACCCGAATTTTGCTATTTCAACGGTAATTATTTGGGGAAAATATGACCTTATCGGAAAGTGTAGATCACAGATCAGACTGCACGTTCTGTGCAGTCTGATCTTGATCTACACTGTCCGCAAACGTTCAGTGAGTCGCGCTTAGCAACCTAAGACTTAATTTTGTCTTATTCAAAACTCTTTATCGAAAATTCTGGACTCAACCAAATTGGAAGCATTTTCACAAGAAAAAACAGCTGTAGCTAAAATTATGATTCCTGTCTTTGAAAGGGTAGAAAACGTCGTGGGAAAAGGAGAAAATGCTGGTTACCAGCCTTTTCTACTTTTCCCATCATGTTTTCAAAAACTTAACCCATCTAGGTCGTTAATGCACGGAACTGTTTGGTAAAGAGTTAAACACTATAAAGATAGGGATTATGTCTTGGATCGAATTGAATGTCTATGCATTATCTTCCGCTAGATGGCGTTCTACAAATACACATCTATCTGATTTAGGCATTCTGGGTACAGATCCGGACTACTTTTCAAAACGACAACCGTTACATTGAATTTCAAAATAAAATAAACGTTTACTCAATAAAACGCTACCTGGTGCCATTCATTCAGCAATGATCAGCTAGCATGTAACCCATGCACCGGCCATTTATTAAAACAGCCCCTACAGGCTTGGGTAATAGCTTCGGTATAAGCTCTATTTTTCACATGTATATGGGATGGGTAATGCCTCATAGCAGACAGGTCGAATCTTCAAAGAATATGTTATGCGCAGACAACTAATGTCTATGACGAAATCGACCTTGAACTTGAACTTGATATTACCAACTATTGTTGAGTTGTGACTTTTGACGTACTCTGTTATCTTTTTGAAATCATTTTATAATGGAAAAGAAAAAGAAAGCTTGCAATGGGCAAAGCTTGCACCTTTTCCAGCATTTTTCCTCAGTATGCCAAATCAATATTATTTTCATTTTCTTTTGGATGTTTATTCTTTGTGAAATTCGAAAAAGTTTTCGTAGGTCCGAAAATAGCCTGTGACGTAAGCAGCATGCATTCGGAAATGTTCTGATGAAGCCCTTGACCGATATTTACAAATTAATGGTTACAATAAATTTTTAAAACTGAAAAAGTTAAACAAATCCTTTAGAATTAAAAGAAAAAAATCAGTTCTAATAATAAGATCGACCTTAATATTTTCTACGTTTCCCACAATGTTTTCACAAACATATTTTCGTCAGGATTGTTTGGGAAAGGGTTAAAGAATTAAACGACATACCAGAACGCAGTATTAGACTCCATTAATAGATTGGATTATGTGACTGGGTTACCATAGTTACACGGGCCCGTATTCACCAACAATTCTCAATTTCGTTCCTCGTCCATTTCTAAATAATTTTCTAAGTTTCGAAGTTACGCCATTCCTAATTTGGTCTGGCAAATCAGAAATGTCGTTACTATCTTATTCTAGAATAGAATTAAGAATGCAGTAAAGAACTGTTGGCTAAAACGGGCCTTAAGGTGGTGGAGTTGACTGGGGTTGCAACTGTGAACTTTTCAGTATGGAACGTTATTGCTTATATCAGTAAATCTCGAGAATGCTCCCTACACTTGAACTTTGCAGACAATCACTTTCTTTAATCTCTTCCTGGTGCACGTGTACTTGGTTATCGTGCAGTGGTATGATTAATACACCGAACAACCTTTAAGATAAACATGCAAACATGCACCATCTGATAAGGCAACACTGCAGTATTTCTCGGTTGGTGTCACCCATACAAATTACTAAACCTCACTAAAATAGATAAACTGACTCTCTGACACACACTCTCTCTCTCTCTCTCTCTCTCTCTCTCTTTATCATCTGCAACTGTTTTACTTTATTAAGAAAATTTTAATTAATAATAATAACAATATCATATCATATCCCATCACATCACATCACATCACATCACATCACATCATATCATATCATATGTCCGCCAAATGAATGATTGGTTGCTCAATCCAACTGGTAGATCGACTGCTTCGTCGATTGATTGAAGTAAATTTCCTTTGCTTGTTCAATGGTGACAATCAACCGCCCCCCCCCCCCCCATATCTGTATTTTACCACTGAAAATATCCACTTCAATTTATTACTTATTCAATATTTGATTAAAGACCGTTTGAAATTGGAAGAAGAATCCCAAGAGAAATCGAAAGAATTAGGCATATTTTAGTATATATACAATATGTATGACTATAGATTATGTAAAGTTTTGTCATATACACGACGTTTGTTCTGTTCTATATTACTAGTATATCATATCATCTTTTATCTCAAAACAACATAGAATTAAAATCTTGAGTTTTTTTTCCATAAATACTTTGCGCACAACTACTTGTATTAGTCCTGATACACACTATAACTGTACAATCAACCAGGCAGGGATTATGTGTGCCCTTTCCTGTAGAAATTCCCATTTGTCCCACATCGAAATTTTGTTCTAAAAACAAAACGTGGGACAAGTGGGATCAATCAAATATAACATATAGCATGGTTTATAACTGAAAGTCGGAATATATTTCTACAAAAGAAAAAGTTGCTAGTTACAAACAAATTTCTTATTTTGACACAATGTTTTTACATATATTTATGTATTGCACCTAGTGATGATGAATGCAAAATTTATACCATCCAAATTTAATAACAGTTTGTTTTTTTTTTTAATAAATCAAGAAAAAAGAAATTTTGTTTTACATATTTTTTGAAAGGGAATTATGGGGATTATAAACTAATATAGTAATGTTTAAGGTTAATCTAACCTATTTAAGAAAGTCTGAACATGAAAAATGTAACGTAAAACCAAGAAAGCAATTGCCTTGGCTTTCAACGCGAACACCAGTCACACACCAGGAAATCCAAGCACTTGACATCTTCACAACATATATAAAGCCCTACAATCAATCCTTAGCATGCCATACAACATATGTTGCTTTTGAAAACAGTATAGATCAAGATCAGACTGCACAAAACGTGCAGTCTGATCTTAGCTCTACACTGTCCGATTTTTTAAAGATACAAGAGCCAAAAGCGCTTCACAAATGGGTAAAACTAAGTTTTGCCTAATGCAATAATGAAATAATTTCTTTTACTTGACCCTTTGGCTGCAAAGCGCAACTCAAAGACCTTTTGAGGACAATGTAGATCAAGATCAGACTGCACAGAACGTGCAGTCTGATCTTGGATCTACACTGTCCGATAAGGAGATATCTTTCCCCCAAAATAAATATAAAATAGCTACATTCGGTTTTTTTTACTTTCGACTCGAAAGTTTCATGTCCCTTATTTATCAGGATAAGTGTTAAAGATCTAGGACTTAAATCCTTACACCAAACGTTGGAAACGTTTCTGTAACTCTGAGAAAAACACCCATATCAATAAAATTGTGTGAAAAGAGAAAATGCAAGAAAAGTTCGACTAGCAGTTTCCCCCTTTCCAACACTGTCTTCTAGCACACGTTTCGAGTCACGTGTAACTTGTTTCTGCAAATGCTATGAAAATGGTCCTGTGTAAAATTGCGTTGTTCTTACAGCGCCGAACAAACCTGTCTGACCTTTTCATCCTAGCAATATGACTCAAATAATTGTAATTTCATGGTTGCTTTTGTCTACAGTGTTACAGCAAAGCGGACAGCGTAGATCAAAGATCAGGCTGCACCTTTTGTGCAGCCTCATCTTGATCTACACTGGCGGCAAAGGCAACTATAGTCGTAAAAGGCGCTTTAAGAGTTATCTACTCCTTCCAGCGAGCAGTGAAGACCAGAGTATTGTGATTTTAAACTACTGTTCACCTAATAAAATTCGCCATGTCGAAAAATGTAGATCAGACTGCACGTTCTAGAACTATACGGTCGGTAAAGTGTTCGAAATTAACGCTTAACAGCCTAAAGGATGTATATTAAAAGAATGTAAATACAGTTCATACATATTAAAATGCAAAAACAATGGTTGTGAAGAGCTGATAAAATACATGTACAATGCTTCCACAGCCACAAAATTCGGACCTTTCATCTTTAAGGCTACATGTGAAGACGGAACATATACACAGTACATGCACTATAACAAGTAGGAAACAAGGCTTGTGGCGAGCTCTTCAAATACACTGCTTCTAAAGCACATTCTGTGTAGTCTAATCTTGATCTACCCTGCCCGCAAAAGGTACAAATTTTGAACTGTTCAGTTTAAAGGCTGTACGTACAAAATTCGCACTCTTCAGCTTAAAGACTTTATGAGGAATGTATACACAGTGCATGCACTCTAACCAGCAGAAAACAAAATTTGTGGCAAGCTGTTCAAGTACATGTACACTGCTTCTACAGCGCATTCTGTATAGTCTAATCTTGATCTACACAGTCCGCAAAAGGTACAAAATTCGTACTCTTCAGCTTAAAGGCTATGTGAGGACGAAATGTGTAACACAGTGCGCACTCTTACAAGGAGGAAACAAAGATTGGGGCGAGCTGTTCAAGTACTTTGCTACTTGTGTTGGCGAGCCCAGAGACAGTATGCCCAGTCGGTCAAGAGTCACGGAGTATGTATTTATGGTACATGCATTGAATTCTTTCATTACAACTCTAGAAATTCGATTTTTCTTTGGGTCTGAAAATGGATTTTCACTGCCACTGAAGATGAATTGAGTCATATTCTAGCATCAGGTAGCGGAAAGTGTAGATCCAAGATCAGACTGCACGTTCTGTGCAGTCTGATCTTGATCTACACCATCCGCAAAAGCTGCTTAAGTATCATTGGTAGCGAAAGAGTAAATGACGTTTTTGTGATCATTATTTCAGTTATATCGCGGTGGCAACTGTACCTATCTATGCTTTTCTGGAGTTTCTTTTACCAGTACTTCGCACAGTATTTTTAAAAAGCCACCAGTTGCTTTCTCACATACTAGTAGCAATAACTATAGTCGAAACGGTGGTCTACGGTGAGAAGAATAAATCCTCTCGTTATGACTATCATGAATCCTCGGAAAGAAATTTTCAGAGCTGATGTTTGGAATCAACGACCCGATGGTTTCAAGCCCTCTGGGGTCACGATTCTGATCTGGACTTAGTGGCGTGAGTTCCAATTCGGAGTTGAATAATAGTACATGTAATTGGAATCATTTCTTGTGTACCGCTGAGTATTTTCGACACTGTTTATCTGGGAATAAAGCAAGTCGCTTGGAATATGTGTTGCACATGATACGTTAAAGAAACAACGGGAATTAGTAAATAGGTGTCCTTGTCGCCGTCACATAGCTAAAACACACACAGACAGACAGACAGAGACAAACTGAGGGAGACACAAAGACAAACAGAGAAACAGACAGACAGACAGGCAGGCAGACGCAAGGAGAAAAAGAGTCATTTATATTATGCCCACATTACAGGAATAATCTCATACACTTACTTTTCTTTGTTTCTGTGTTATCTACCGTATTACCTTCCTCGTAGACAGCTAGGTGGTTTATGATTGCGAGCCTTCACTAAACCGCCACAAACCCATAAAAAAAAAACAGAAAAACGCATTAAACATTATTCTTTTTTGTTTTTGGACGAAGCATTGCGAAATATGGTATCAATTTCTCATCATAAATTTACCTAAGACATTTCTATCATTTATTTACCTTTTTCATGCTGAATGTGCAAAAAATTTAACACCAGATGCTATTGGGTAAACTATTCCCTAATGGATTAATTTTCGTTCTAGCATTACGACTTTTCTTTTTAAACTGTAACATTATATAATCAATTTTCCCATACATGACATACCTTTTCATTTTTGGGTCAGAAATGAAAAGTCCCATTGGCTCATTTTTTGTGTCATTCTTACATAGGATAGCCCAGGGAATTATTTTAATTTTTATAATTCTTTTTTTTTAAGGGGGGGGATTTAATGCATCTGCAAAAAGTATCGACCCAGGTCAGCCTGCGCAGTCCGCGCAGGCTGACCTGGATCGAAACATTTTTGCTATTTGTAAATTTTCTTTTGTGTCCAAGGACCATTCTACCCTGTGATTCTGTCATTTGTTAGACAAAATGGGTTTTATGGATTCATAATTATGTGACTACGTGGTTGGCACATTCAACACGGATATGCATTAAGGATATGGCACCCTAATGGGATTGGTGTAACATCGCCTTTCATCGCCGAAAAATGTACGGATTCGGCTAAGACTCGGGTAGTCCGTAATCGGTCAGCCGATAGACGCTGCATCCCCGCATCGATTACGGAATACCTGAGCCTTAGCTGAATCCGTGCGATTTTGGCGATGAAAGGCGATGTTACACGAATCCCATCAGGGTGCCCTATCCTTAAACCTCTTTTTTTTTTCAAAGAGCGTTGCTCAGATAGAGATATGCTGTTTATTTGGCAATGCCCTTGAGCCCAGCACTACAGTACCCTAGCTCTATATAGATGAAAAGAAAGAAACACAACATCATGCAATCTACCGCACTGATATGACAAAATACAAAAAAACGATTTTAGACTTTTTTTACCCATTGAGTTCCATCCACATTTCATGGCGGATTACTGCCAGCAAAAATGTATAAATGCGATGAAAGAAGTACCATTTCTAGGGATAGATAAAACTTAACCTTATCCTGCTAAATATGTAAAATAAAACTTTTAGGTAGATAGTAAAAATCCGAATGTTGCTATTTCAGAGCTATTTTTTGAGTAAAGATATCTCTTAATCGAACAGTGTAGATCCAAGATCAGACTGCACATTTCTGTGCAGTCTGATCTTGATCCACACTGTCCGCAAAAAGTAAGTGAGTCGAGCTTAGAGGCCTACGGGTTAAAACTTATAGAAAGAAAACGAAAAATCTTAGTTTTGTCCAAGTTAAAAGCATTTGCACGAAACAAAAATTAAATGATATTAACCAGCATTTTCTCCTTGGCCTACAGTATTCCCACTCCTTTCGTGGATGAATCCCAACATTTGAGTCACATATATTGTAGTTCTTATTGACTGCAAGTGCTCTCCGTAATGGCGTTGCCTTAAATCTAAACTCTTTTCAATAAATTAATCCTAGCATTCAACCGCAGCAATTTCAATATCTACACTATTTCTTAAAATAATTTTCTGTATACAAAAGTTGATGATATCATATTTCAGTGATTAGTTAAACAGAATAATAGCGGGAGAGATGGTTCTAATAAGCAAAGGTTGTATGTCAAACGAACTTTAGGACTACATGCTCCCCAGAGAGTGCAGTTTGTTTTGACTCAGGGAACTTCCGGCAAATGACATAGAAATAATCAATCACAACCGTAAGTATTTCTAGGTTTTCATTATGACAATCTTTTATTAATATTGGACTTTATAATCCTGTTTTCGAATATCAAGTTAAGGAAACGAACGTGGAAGAAAACTGTTCCCCTTTGGTCCTTTGATACGATTCCAAAATCAAATCAAATGCTCTAACCGAATGTTCCCTATGGCGTGCAGACGTTTTGACTGAGAGAATTTCCGGCAAATCACATAGCAATAATCTACCGCAACCGCAACTATTTCACGGTCTGCACGAAGGTTTAACAGTATATAATAAATATTTTACCCCTATATCTCGTTTTCGGTAACTAGATTAAGAAAATGAACTTGAAAGAAACCGTTCCTCTAGGATATGACTTTAAATCCAATAAACTGCATTGATCGAATGCCCAAAAGAGGGCGTATTTTGTTTTGACGCGAAGAACTTCCGGCAAAACAAACCGCTACAATCAAATGCAACTATTTCAAGATCTGTATAGATGTTTTATCACATACATTCGACCCCAATATCCTGTTTTTGTTAATCAGTTAACTCATTGTCTTTTGCGTTGTACCACAGACCACATCAAAACAAAAAAATAAAATAAAGAAAAATGTGACAAACGGAAATATTGCTTTTAAGTGCAATATTTCTTTCTTTTTTTTTTTACATCTTTCTTACCTATTCATTTTCATTAAATAAATCATAACTCGAGAAGCTTGTTTCAGGAAGTAATGAGTTTACGAAATGAAAGTGAATTATGATAATTAATGAAGTATGGTTGACAGATAATGAAGTGATGAATGAGGTATGTGCAGTAAATGAAGTGAACAAGTAGAGTTACAGTATAAACTTAAAGCCTCATGCCCTCTTCATTTTTCCATCTCCCTAGGATGGTATAAAATGATAAAAAATGAGCGGGAAAAATCGAAGAAATCGGTAATAGCAAACTAAGAAGGCACATTTTGTATTTACGGAGATTATGTCGTAAAAATAGCCAACGACAAAGATGAAACAGGAAGTGAAGAGATGCGCGCGCATAATAGAAAGTAAACAAAATATCAAAAATGGTATTAACGAGCAGCATCGGATCAAGCAGTGGAAGTAATTCGGGGTAAATGGACGTTCTCCGTGCTTTTTAAGACACCCAAGCAATTTGCAAATTACCTCACACCCAATTACCATATTTCGGGTCTTGCCTCGAAATAAAGGGGGTTTTCCATTCTATTTATTACAGCTTCGGTGAAGTAAACAACGTTCTGGAGTCTTTTCTGAAACAGTTTTCTATCTATTTAACGGCTTACCTTTTTCTTTGCAAAGAGGGCCTTGGGCTTTAAAAATATTTAAAGAGGCCCTTATACTCATTTTCAGCCAGTTTTAACTCATTTTGTCTTTATTTTATCAAACTATAGTCATTCTTATACCTTCATGCCAAATATTGCGCCTGACGGTTGCAAGGTTGCTTAGATTACGGTCGATAGAAAATGCATTTCGCTGAGTTGCGGCCTTCCATGTAAACAGACTCGTCGTTTCCGGTTTTTGAATCGAAGATTTCGATATATCCGTTATACACTCGGGTAGATTCGTATAAGATCATGCATTCTGTCACGTGACTATATATGACCTTCGCCCTGCGTCTAATGAGGTAAACAAAGGAAAATGGAGATTTCTCTGTTGCAGCCTCGATTTTCAGACGGAGGTCGCGACCTATATGCAAATTACACCGTATCCGACTCTAGGCGGAAACCAACGATAAATTTCCGTGACGCACCGCCATTGTTTACAGCTTCGATCTTCAGCTAGTTTTCTTCTGACCAATGTTCGGTTTCTGATACAAATCTCCGTGTTTCTTTTTTTTTTCAATTACACCATATATGTCAGTAATTTATCCATGTTTACACAAAGGACTGATTTCTGTACCATTCTAAATTGTTTGAAATTTAACAGCGTTTTTGCTTACCGGCTGTAGACGGGCATCTTTAAACTCCTGACTTCTTTAAACTTGGATCATTCATATGCAAATGCGTATGCCCTGGATATTTTGCTTATCTAACCTATGACTTCACCCAAACAGAGGTATTTATATACAGTGCACATGACGAGTCACTCTAGACATCTCTTTAGTAAAAAGTAGCCATTACATTTCTCGCAATATAGACTGCGGCTACTTTAATCAAGATTGGCTATGCCACATTTATGTAAACATCAACGTCAAGAGGCTGTTCGTATGCTCCTATGCGGAAGTTCGCAGTGTCACGTTGCTAATTGTTTAAGAGTACAGAAAAGTAATATTATTTAGGTTGTATTAGCGTTTTGCAAACTACTGGGACAACCTACAACCGTCCCAGACCTAGCAATGGCCGAGTAGTGTCACGTAAGAATGACGTCTTTGTTCGTGTTTCACACCAACGGAATATCGAATCTAGCGACAGTTCATATACAATGAATAACTTGCCCCGATTAACTAGATTTCATAGGGATCTTTTTGGCTCATTCGATACTTGTACATTATTTCAGTTACATGGTGGTGACCAGTGCACCTATCCATGCTTTTCTACAGTTTTTTACCAGTACTTTTGCACAACGTTCTTTCTAAGCCACTGGCTGCTATCCCACATAAACATCGTGGAAACAAAATTCAGCGGCCTGACAGTTATTCTACAAGGAAGTTTTGCTATTAATAAGCATGCGTAAAATCAAGACCGAACAAAAAATATCAACATCGTCTATTGTATTTAATGTTAGAATTGGTATGCATGAGTAGCCGGTGATTATGAAATCTTCATAAAATAGCGACAGTGACTTTTTTCCACGATAATTTCAACAAAAAATTTAGTTGCCTTTGCAAACAGTACAGACGAAAGATCAAACGGCACAAAACGTGTATGACAATGGCCTGCAACACGTGAAAAGGGGCATTCGGACATTTACGTAAAGTGTCGTCTCAGAGTAGCCTGCGCAGTCCGCGCAGGCTAATCCGAGACGGCACTTTACGACTACATTAGATTTTGTGCTACAGTAGACTTGCGCAAAACAGAAAATTACATAAAAACCGAAAGTGCCGTCTCGGATTAGCCTGCACGGACTGCGCAGGCTGATCCGAGACGACACTTTACGCAAACGTCCGAATGCCCCTTTTCACGTGTTGCAGGCCATATAATAATGGGCGCAAAGAATTCATTTTGTCCAACAGCCGACCCAATCATTTGGTAGACTGTCCTTTGACATCAATAAAATTGACCAAATGCAAAAAGGTTTCGACCCAGGTCAGCCTGCGCGAACTGCTCAGGCTGACATGGGTAAACACTTTTTGCAGATGCAATTAAACCCCCTTTTCACAGAGCATGGGTCGAATATTAATTTCAAAATAACACATTTCTGATTGGCTGAACCATTTAGAAAATTCTGAATCATTCGACTGAGAATGCTTTTAAGAACGGTTGGTGAATAATGACCAAGGACTAACCCTTACATCACGACGTCAGTGTTTACAGTTATATTAAATCCAGGCTTACAGAAGCGTCGCCGTTCAATCATTTCTGTATTCCATAGTTAGCATTCACAGCAATTCCTCTTTAGTTACACCACAAGTCAGAACATACGTGTCCGTGTAAATAGGTAAAACATGTATTTGTTAAATTACCAATGCAGGAATCCAATGCTACGACGTTGAATACCCACACAGTCATTCCAGCCAATTTAGAGTATGATACTAAACAATAGCTCTACACAAGTTCTTAAATCAAAGATGGCGCATTATTGGAGCCGTGCAATGTTTTACAGCCCCTTAACTGTGGACAAGTTAAGTTTCTAACCCTTTACCAAACATTCCTGTGCTTGAACAACCAAAAAGAGGAAAGGCTTTGAAAACTTTCTGGAAAAAGGAGAACATGTTGGTTACCAGCATGTTCTCCTTTTCCCAAAAAGATTTCTACCCTTCCCAAGACAGATTCCATCATTTGATGCATAATTAAGTTGAGGTCTGCAATTACTTTCGATTTGGACATACTGAACATTTTTTTGAGTGGTAAGGAGTTGAAGTACACGTCTAAGTGCCTGTGGTTTATTTATATCCCATGAATGATTGACACAATTGTTCATTTGCTATACATCGTATGAGCTATGTGCTATATATACGTAGTCTACATCGTATATCAAATTCACGTGGTATTCTTCCCCGTAATCAACGCATCTCGGATAAGACTATTTTTGGACGACGTTAATGACTGCAGTTAAAGGGGGCTATCCAAAATTTTTATATTGTCACATTACCTCCCTTGTTTTCAGTGTAATACAACTTTTACGAATTTTCTTATCTTACACACGTTTGAGGTAAGATTTTGTGACGTCATATGAACATTACGTGACGTCATTATTAATGCATAATCTGTCCTGTCCGATAATATCAGAACACGTCAAACACAAATTTTTCGATGAATTCAACGATCAAAATTGATTATCTTTGTAAAGCTCCTTCGGAACCATTTTCAAGGCAAACGTCCAGTCCTGTCCAAACAGTTAGTCGGTCTTCTTCAAAGACATGTAGGTTTGCACATAAATTTTATAATTACACGTGTAATTATTGAGATAGGCCTACAGTCATGAGATAAGAAGCATCTGACATTCGTTGGCGAGAGAGATAAAAGACATTCGTTGGCGTGAGAGATAAAATATTATTAAACTCGTCAAGAAAGAATGATATTAAGCTCCCCAAGGGTTCACTTAATAACATTTTCCTAGACTCATTCAATACAAATTTATCTTAAACGCAAACTTATGTCAGATCCCTTAAATCTCAAAAAATACAAAATTGATGATTCATCACTGACAAACCAACGGTAAAGGAAAGAGGCCAATATAAGAAAGAACTGTTTTTCAATGGTAATGTAGCATCTAAGGGTATTTTTGTTTTTTTCGCGCCACCAAGGTATGTTGGAATGTCATTTAATCAATTAATTACACGCTTTGATTATGTGGTATCGTTTTCAAATAGGTACGATGACGTCATACTTGATATCGTAAGTATAGACAGTTTCCGGTTGCAAACCGACCAGCGCCATATTTGAACGCCAATTTTGCACCTGCTGAATATTACCAGTCTCATTTTCTACATTTGCAGGAATTATTATGTCTTGCTCTGTTTATCAACATTCAACAAACAATTTAATACACGGAAAAAAAAAAAACAATAATGATAATAAAAAAGAAAAGCTCCTTTAATTTGATCGAATTAATGAACAAAAATAGACAGCTAAAATTATTGCCTTCTACAACCGATGAAAATTCGTTTAAATTTAATCTGTCTTATTATTCTAATGTATTTTTGTAAACTTCCACGAAAGGATGGGTAATACAATTTACTTTTGTAATGAAAAGTTAACGTAGTTTACATGTACTTATAACGATGATCAAAAGACAGCAGAGTTTATGCGGAAAATGTTGCTCGGTTAAGCTAATGTAATTGGGTCAAATTCTAAAAAAAAAATCATATTCTTGAGGACTCCATTTTAAAAGATATAGCTGCTTTCAATGTTGAGTAAAATTCATCATTTATTTATTTTACTTCGCAGTTTAATCTTTCACTAAACAATCCCACCTTTCAACGTCGATTAGCAAAATGGCACTGGAAAACATTGTGGGAAAGGGGAGAAAGTGTGGTTATCAGAATTTTAGCATTTCCCGTTTTTACTCTTTCAAGGACGAATCCAATCATCTTAGCCGCAATCGATTTGTCATCTATCATACTTCCAATTTGGATGAATCTTAAACAATCTCATCTAGTAAAGAGTTAAATCTTTACAGCACGACAATAATGTAGGCTTCGCCAAAATTGAAAGCATTTGCATACAACAGTTTAAGTGTGGCTCAAATGATGGAATCTGTCGTTAGTAGGGTAGTAAAAATTGTGGGAAAAGGAGAAAATGCTGGTTAGCAGCATTTTCTCCTTTTCCCACAATTTTTTCATAAGGTTTCTGCCACAGGTTCTTTAAAATTCGAGATTGTTTGATAAAGAGTTAAATGTAAATGTTGTTTTCTTCCTCGTAACCGTTACCTCATCCATGTTCATGTTGTTTTTAGCCGTTACACTATCAAGGGCGTAACCATGAATAAAGAATCATAACGCTACCTAAGTCGAGATATCAATGATAAAAAGAAAAAATCCATGGAAAAAAAGTTCAATTTCTTAAAGGTCACACAACGAAATTATTTTTTTTTTCCTGGATCTTGATTTACTCGTAAAATAGTACAATGTCTGACTGGCTAAACCAGAGAGAGACAAAGAGAAAGAAGGACAGAGAGAAATACAAATACAGGAAAAGAAATACAGCGAAATTCACAGAGACAGACACAGGGACGTGTAGATAAGGACAAGCAGAGAGAGAAAGAGAGTAGAGATGGAGAGAGAGAAGGAGAGAGACAGACAGACAGACAGACAGACAGACAGACGGACAGACAGACAAACAGAGAGGGAGAGGAAAATTAATATTCTGAATTCATACCTTGTTGTCTTTTGTATCAATGGTATTCAAGTATCAGGAAAAACTAAAAGAAAAAAACTTTCAGTTGAACAGCATGGGTGAGTTTGCGCACTGGTGTAAAAAGCATCACTTATGCAGCTGATATACTCAACTTTTTCCATACCATAGACGACACCAGAAGCTTTTGTGGACAGTGTAGACCAAGATCAGACTGCACAGAAAGTGCAGTCTGATCTCTGATCTACACTGTCCACTGCTGTATTGTGAATTTTTACCAAATTGTCTCTTGATCTTGCAGCGGAACTGTATTTGTAGCCTTTGAGAAAATGCAATCTATTTATTCAGTAATGAAAGAGTTAACTTTACGTACATATACGAGGGTTGTCCCAAAATTCCGTGACAATTTCAATAGCAAAAGAAAATGAAACTCTACTCGTACATTAACCCTTCACAGAACAATCCAGATTTTTTTTGACCCTGACGAAACAGCTTATGAAAACATTGCGGTAAAACGACAAATACTTGTGACCAGCATTTTCTCTTTTTCCCACACTTTCTACTCTTTCACCGATAAATCACATCATTGAAGCCATATTTGACTTGTCGTCTGCAGATGTTTTGAATTTGGACGGGTCTAAAATCTTGTCGTCTGACAGTAGTAGAAAGACTTTTTTTCGCGATGGTAATTATACACTTATGCTACTAGTGCGCTATATTTTGCATAATGATGCGGAGCCCCTTGAAATGAGAGTTTAATACATCTTAGTTATGCATTAACCCAAGCAAGTCGTTGCATTATGTGGGCAAGATTTGTCTTTAGATTAGCTGAATCATGAGGTACACTGTTCCTCTGACTTGAAGAAAATTGACCAATGTCAGCCTGCGCGGACTGCGCAGGCTGACACTGGTCGATACTTTTTGCAGATGCATTAAGCCCCCTTTCACAAAGAATAACTCTCTCACACATACAGAGAGAGAGAGAGAGAGAGAGAGAGAGAGAGAGAGAGAGAGAGAGAGAGAGAGAGAGAGAGAGAGAGAGAGAGAGAGAGAGAGAGAGAGAGAATGTTTTCGCAATCTAGGAACACTCTATCGTTGAATGACAAAGCGAATTTGTATAAAGAAAACAAAAAACTCTTATCACTTTCCTCCACCCACCTCCTCGCCGCCCTTTAACCTTCAGTCATCTATTATATCAATATCAAATTGCATCTTCTTTTTTTAAAGATACATATATACTCGTTTTCAGGCAGTTTTCAGCCAGTTTTTATTCCTTTTCATCCTTATTTTATGAAACAAGAATCATTCTTGTATCTTCATAACAAATGTTGTCCCTGATGGCTGAAAGACTGTACAGATTACGGCGGATTACAACGGATAGAAAATGCATTTCATGTTTCGAAGACCTTCAAAGCAATCGCTGTTGTAGTTTCCGGTTTCAAATGAGAACAAAGCCCTTATGTTTTATATCTCTTACACCATATATATTGGTAATTTATCTATATTTACACAACTGAATCATTCTACACACTTGCAAGTTTTAACAGCGTTTTTTTTTTTCTTTCGGGCTGTAAGGATGTATCTTTAAATGAACCATGCTCTGGCAAAAGGGGGCTTAATGCATCTCCGTAATCCATCATACCAAGAAAGCCATCACATACTCATTGATCCATAATAGCCACTTTTTTTAACAACCGACTCAATCATGAGGTAGACTGATCATTTGACATGCAGAAAATCTACCAATAGCGAAAAGTTTCGGCCCAGGTCAGCCTGCGCGGAGTGCGCAGGCTGACCTGGGTCGAAACTTTTCGCAGATGCATTAAGCCCCCTTTTCACAGAGCGCGGCTTAAATATAAGTATAAAGATGGTTTCACTTACGATAATCACCTTGTCTTAACCCTTTCAACACAAAAAGCGAAAATATGGGCTCATGCAGACGGCATATATCAAGATCAGACTGCACAAAACGTGCAATCTGATCTTGCATTTATACCGTCTGCTTGTAAAAGTCAAGCCTGTAAGATAAAAGCCTAAGTTTCAGGTGATTGTATTTTCAACCGTCAAAGAAATTTGTGTATGAAAAAGTTAACTATTGTCCACACAAACCCGAGTTTTAACGACTGTTGATTGATTGATTGATTGATTGATTGTATGGTGTTTAACGCCGTTTTCAACATTATTTCAGTTATATCGCGGCGGCCAGTGCACCTATCCATGCTTTCCTGGAGTCTTTTACCAGTACTCCGCACAATCTTCTTTCCAAGCCACTGGCTGCTTTCCCACATAATCATCGTCGAAACAATGGTCAGCGGTGGGAGAGGAATGAATCCTGTCGCAGTGACTATCATCAACCCTCGGAAAGAAATTGGCCGAGCCAGGGGTCGTAGCCAGGGATCGAATCCTGGACCCCGTGTTCTCAAGTCCTGCACGCTACCGACTGAGCTACCGGGGCTCGGCAGTTTTAACGACCCTGAGGAAGAAGGCCATGTTTGTTGATGTGCAAACTGACAATTAATACTATTCAAAGAAATAGCAAACTCACACCCACCTTTTTGATACATTATTAAATCAACATCAGAAACACATTTTAGACCTATAATTTAATCATTTCTGCAAAAATAGTGAAGAAAAAGTCTTTAACATGAAAATATAGGTTAGCGCAGATTCAAAGCCAGACTGCTTTTTGTGGTATTTGTCGAAGACAATACCACTTTGAATTCAATATTGAATTTTGAAGACCATGTATCGTATTTTGTGCAAAGCCGAAGGAAATAAACCAAATTAAACTCAATTTTTCTCTGACAAATGAGTTTTTCGGTAGCACTCAGATATATAATTGGAAATGGCATGCTAAAATACACTAGGTGAGGCCATCGATCATAGAAATACTAATTTTTTATTGAAAATACCTTCACTCGCTCATAGCCTTCTATTGGCGCAATGATATATGCAAAATTTGTCTACTGATCGCTTGGTCCTGGGCTTTTTCGTTCCAAAATCAGTTTGTCCCAAGGCTTGTTCGTCCCATGATTGTGCGCTACTCCATTTGATTGGGCATGAATATTTATAGATCGAAGTAATTGATTGTAATGTTGGGAATTAAATGTTAACGGCCAAAGATATTTCAAAATCATAGTTTTCAGGTACAAACTTATATATTCGATATATTCACATGGTTGCTCTCTCTATCCATCATGCATCCTACTGCCAAGGGACGTTACTTCTGACTCCTCCTAATGATCAACTGGAGACCACCAATACACAAATAATCCTAACTGTGTCATGAGTACTCTCCCTTCAACCAAAATGGTATTCATTTGCTTAGTAGGTTGATTTTCAAGCCAATGTTTGAATAATATTTCTCTTTTTCTTTCAAATTATTGATTCCACACAATGGCTTCCTTGACAAATACCACTTCAGCGTTCTCAACGCTTTGTTGTTGTTGTTGTTTTTTCAGTCTGTCTTTCTCAGCTGTCAGTTTTTCTACCTGCATATGAACCATGTTCTATAAAAAAGGACTGAATGCGTCTACATAAGGCATCGAAACTGGTCAGCCAACTCAGTCTGCACAGGCTGACCTGACACGAAACTTTTTGCTTTTGGTAAATTTACTGTATGTCAAAGTATCGGTAAATAATTCTGTGAAAATAAATGAAGATACAGGTAGATTTTTATTCATAAAACAATAGTTTAAGTCTAAGTTTTAATATGCATTGTTCAACCAGTGACTGACCTATCGTACTTTAACAGATCGTCAGACCTTTCGTAATCGCAAAACTTTTGATTGGTATGAATGAAATGTATAAATTTGCATTTTATAACACAGAAATGGTTACATCTAGCTGCTATTGGGCCTTTAATACTCCATAAAGAGGAAGTTGTAAACTTGTAACAAAGTTGACTTAAGCGAGCACAATCTTCTTTAACTACACTGACATTTGAGATAACGCCGTCACAAGGAAGTGAGGCCGAAATAAGCAGATCTATATGGTATGTATGGTGGCATATTTCTGCCGCGAGATACGAGATAGCTATCATGATAATTTTAGAAAACTATCGTGATAAAACAAAGTTTCCTGGAAATATTATCTAGATAATAAAAATTTTCAAGATAAAAATATCGCGATAATTCTACCTGTTATCATGATTTTTTTTTTTTTTGCTTTCGTGCCCATAACTGACATTCACGGTATCTATAATTAGATACGGTTTCGGAACATCTTCGTCTACGACCTTATGAATTCTCCTTTTCCCTGAATGGTTTTAAAGTGTTCGTAGGAGGCATTTCGAGTCGTCTTTGTGATTTTACAGACTTCTGTTCATTTCGAGTCTTGTCAAAATTTACCAATTAAGCTACAATTATTAATTATTCGAACTTTTACTGACTGCAATCTTGTGAAGTCAAAAACTACCGAGTTCATCCAAATGATAAATTTTCTATTTATAGATATCGAGAAACAGGTAGAATTATCACGATAATTTCATCTTGCATGTCAGCTTCGTGCACGATTGAGAAATTTTGCGTTAAAATATTAAGTTTATCGTGATATCTTTTTCAGGAAACTTTTCACTATCTCGATAAAATTTCCAGGAAACTTTAATTTATCGCGATAGTTTTGTAAAATTATCATGATAGCTATCTCGTATCTAGTGGCAGAAATATGCCACCATAGATCTACGTAGATCAATTTAACTATTTACCTCATTAAGAAGAGTTTTTCTTTTGACCCTTACGCGGCTTATCGCGACTCAAGGACCTTTTATGGACAGTGTAGATCAAGATCAGACTGCACAGAGCGTGCAGTCTGATCTTTGATCTACACTGTCCGACGCCGAGTCCCGGTGGTGCAGTCGGTAGCGTACAGGACTCAAGAACATGGGGTCGCTGGTTCGATCCCCGGCTTTGCCAATTTCTTTCCGAGGATTGATGATAGTCATTGCGACAGGATTCATTCCTCTGTCACTGCTGATCATTGTTTCGACGATGGTTATGTGGGAAAGTAGCCAGTGGCTTGGAAAGAATATTGTGCGGATTACTGGTAAAAGTAATTCCAGGAAAGCACGGATAGGTGCACAGGCCGTCGCGATATAAATGAAATAATGTTTGTGGAAGAAAGTGTGCGTTAACAATGCTCTGTGAAAAGGATGTTTAATGCATCTGCAAACAGAATCGATTCAAGTCAGCCTGCGCATTCCGCGCAGGCTGACCTGAATCGAAACTGTTTGCTATTGGTTAATTTTCTACATGTCAAAGGACCAGTCTACCTCAGGATTCTTTTTTTTTTTTTTTCTTAAAACGAAATGGATTCTATGAATCCATAATTTTGTGACGAGTTGATTGGTATCATGCTTCACGGAGATGCATTATGCCCCGTTTTTCCAAAGCTCCACATATATCTGTCATAGTGCCACTATTTCCACATTTTTGTGAAGGCAATTGGACATATATCCCATAGTTAGAAAAAAGAGACAAACAGATAAGAAACAAAATTTCCTATATGTCCGGGGAAAAAGCCATGAGTAGAGAGTCTAAGAAAGTTTTTTTTTTAATCTATTTTCAATGTACCGAAAAGTTAGCGGTGTGACATCACCATACAAAACTGATTCGCCAAGATTAATGGACAACCATTAGCCATTCACTTTTATACCTTTTGTCCTTATATAGCCCGGTCAATATTTCGTTTTCATACAAAATGAATAACATGGTCATTAAACAAAAGTAAATCGCCAGCCATTGTTTTTTTGCATTACATTACTTTTACGATCTTTATCGCACAACAAAATTTTAGACCTGTCCAAACTGGAAGCATTTGCATACAACAAGTTAAAAGTTGTTTCTATCTATTTTTTTTTTTTTTTTTTAAGAGAAGGTAGAGAAACATTGTGGGGAAAGGATAAAATGCTGGTTACCAGCATTTTATCCTTTTCCCGCAATGTTTTCTAAAGCCATTTTCCTCGGAGTCATCAATACGTGGGGTTTTCAGGTAAAGAGTTAACCCTTGAAGCGCCAAACAAGGGTATCGAACTGTATCTAACAGTTAAAAATAACAAAATAAAGCAATTGTAAGACTTTTCTAGTCAGAATAAAAAAAAAATATGAACACACAACATAAAAATCGGACGGCGTAGATCAAGATCAGACTGCACGTTCTGTGCAGTCTGGTCTTGATCTAACCCGTTCGCAAAAGCAATACAACCTAGCCTGACCATCAAAGGGTAAATAAGGTCATGAAAATTATAGATTTCTACCTCTAGTTAATGAAGAGCACATTACTGATCTTTTTTTCAAAAAGTAAATCATAAAATGTTGGATTATCGGGATTCGGGTGGATTCGTAGATCATTTGACTGGAATCGTTAAAATTGCTAAAAATTAATAGTTGACTCGTCCTGCGAAGTCTGATCTGAATCTACCCCGTCCGCAGAAGCAAAATCATATTTAAATTTTTACAGCATCAAATACATATACACTTGACCTCTTTTGAAAGCTCAAAAAGTAATCACCGGAAACTCAGAAAGACTTTTATAGTGTAGGCCTGACCTACGAAGCGGACGCCTTTTTTCAAGATTAGACTGCATGTTCTCTGCTGTTTGATCTTGATTTATGCAGTTTGCAAAAGCCCGTTTTTTTTTTATGATGCTTAAAAAGAATAAGCCAAAAGGGCTTGATAAATGTATTTTCCTAATTTGGTAATACATGTACTTACAAGTGCCTCTTTAACAAAATTGAAATAAATTCTGCAGGAAATGGTCATGTAATATTTAGGTAAATGCAAATACCCATGTGCTTGAAGTCATTTGCAAATGACTAAGATTTCTGGAAAATGATGATAAAAAAAAA
Source organism: Hippopus hippopus (assembly GCA_946811185.2). Lineage (NCBI taxonomy): Eukaryota > Metazoa > Mollusca > Bivalvia > Cardiida > Cardiidae > Hippopus > Hippopus hippopus. The sequence goes on along the minus strand of OX328108.1, from coordinate 30,031,394 downwards.
ATGTGAATACGGGAAAAAAAAATCCGTGTGTGATGTGTGACGGAGGTAAAACTACCAATATTTTTTTTTATATGTACTTTAATTTGTTGAAATCTACAACAACAGTTTCTTTGAATACAAACAAATATATTTTTAAAAAAATGAAAATTCAAGAGCAATTCTTGCGCAGATAGTGATGATACCGTTTGTAAGAACCCTGGTTGGTGTCTAAATCTATAATCTGAGTGGAAATATGAGAGTGCTTTATGGTTATTCTGAAAAAAAAGAAAACCTTTATTGTACAATTCAACCAAGATCAACATCAAACAATACGTAAGTTCGTGTGTCTTTGACCATTTTCTTGTAATGGGTCTTGGCGTTGTTCTGTAGTTATGTAGAAAGACAAAGAAAGAACTTTGTCATTACTGAACTGAGATACATCATACTTCGGCATACTCTTTGGCCGTTTCCGTGAGGACGTGTTATTTATTGTTTTTCCTGGGTCAGATCGGATATTGTAACAAACGGTAAAGCAAACAAGTGCGGAAGACAGACCGTACTGAAGTAGAGTTGACGGAATGTGCAGATATTATATCTTGTTAACCAATAGAATGTTATTTCCGAATGAATAAGAACAAAAATGTTCATACACTGTGTCATTATAATGCTTGTTCTACAGGAAGTTTCAAGTGCTGCAACTGTTATTGAAGTGAATGTGTCATCATCCGTCAGCTCACTAAACGTCACCGCATATGGTGGTAACTCCCGTCTCGATGGCATGTTTTTTGACGTCGACGTCACGTGGTTTGACGCGGCTTACCGATGTTCTCTTGCCGGTTTTGGAAGGATGGAACATGCGTCGAAGAACTGGCAGCGCTGGCACAACATATTCCAAATGTTAAGAGACAGGAATTACAGATACCCATTTAACGTATGGCTCGGAGCATTTCGTGTCACCAATGATACCACATGGTATACCGGTAATCATACATGCGACTTACTTTCGGGTGGACACACTGTGACAGGCTCTGGACAATGTCTCACGGCTTATATAAGTGATTTTTTCACGACCCCCTCTATGGAAGCACGTGACTGTTTGAATAAATATCCCTTTATGTGCTACACTAGGTATAAATTCGACGTGTCCCTTCTTTACAAAGGATTTAAAATTCAAAGTTTCTCTAACTTTACAGAGCAAGTCATCAATGAAACAACTTCGGAAGAAAACTGTATGGCGGAATGTAACACTTTCTCTTATTGTGTCTCTTACGAGTACAATATTTTAAATCAAACTTGTAAAACGTTATACTTTAAGAAATTCTATGGTTACGTGACCTACACGTTAACTCGTACAGCAAATATCAACCACGCAGTAGTTTATGGTTCCGATTATATTTATAGTAACACTAGTATAGGTAATATCCTCGACCCTTCGCAGTATAAGTTCTCAACTTGCAACTTTACTTTCGTGCCTTCAGGATTTTGCTTGCATGGAAATGATACAGTTTGCCATGGTTATCAGCCATCTCCATGTGTTGACTGCGAAACAGGAAATTCCACCGGCGAAGGAAATGATGACGTAACTAATTTTGAGATACAGAAAGAAACAACTTCTCGTACAAGGCGCAAATATACTAGTGCCGAAGACAACAGAATCTTTCCGATAATTCTGGGAGTCTTATCTGCAGTTGTTATTGCAATACCGTTTTGCTTGCTTGTGTTTATAGATGCACGAGGCTTTCAGGCCAGAATGAAAAGAGAAAGCGATAAGGAAAACAAAAAGAGAAAAAAGAAATTAAAGAAACTCAGAGAGGAACGGACAGAAAAAAAACCTGAGGCGTAGTACTTACTTTTTGTATGTATTTATGGACATGTACAATTTGCGCATCAGCTGCGCCACTCGTGAAAATATTACTGATGATGTTCACTCGATGAAATAAATTTCTATCTTTCACCGTAAAAAACAAATATTCTATATATTTCATGCTTTTAACCCTTTCTGGGGGGAACTTAATCAAAATCCAGTACAGTTCTTTTCGGTTATTCCCTGTGGCGTACCCCCTCCGCATAGCAACGCATTACAATATGACGTCAAGCGCGAGAAATGTACGGTAAATTACGTCATATTTCCATCGGGTTGTGAGGCACGCGCATTTTACCTAGGTAACTAGTGCGCGGGAACAACTGTTTCCGCCTTCAATTGAAGAGGTAGAATATAAAAATCGGTATTTTCACTGGTCATAACCATGAAATATCGAAAAGTATTTCACCGATATTACTCGATAATCTACCGCAAAGCATGAAATAATGGATGTCTATTTTAAGGTGTTATGTGATTAAGAGGTGTTAGAAACCATTTGACATATATCATCAACACATTGATCTTATCGTTGCTTGAAAACTTAATTTATTTATTTATTCATTTTCTTTAAATGACATATTGTAAGCATTTTCACATATAAAAGATGTTCGAGTACGAATTTCATAATCGAATATTCGGCTATTTTTACAATATTCGAACATTCGGTTCTATCCATAATTAACAGATTTTTGAGATCGGTAAAAAATGTGGACATGTTTATTCTCATGGTCGTGCAGGCCCATTTGCGGGCAAATTTAAACGGTCTTTCTTCTTTTTAAATTATATCTCTTGTTTTTAAGTTTGAGCAATCCATTCCTTTCTAAATACGGTTTTGTACGCCCCTGCGATGTACCAAGACAGATCTTAAATATAGATCTGAAGATAGGCTAAACAGAAAATCTTATTACAACATTGTAGGAAAAGGCGAAAGTACTGGTTACCAGCTTTTCCTCCCTTTTCAAAAATGTTTTCCGCCTATTTATAGATAAATTTCACCATTTTAGCCATATTAAAAATTTCGTCTGCAAATACTTTCAGTTTCGCAAAGTCTAAAGTATTGACGTTTGATAAAGAATGTATACAAGGCATGGGTAATAGAGAACAGCTATGTCTGTTGTGACGGCATCCTCAAGAGTATGAGAGCCATACTCTGTAAAAAGGGGGCTTAATGCATCCGCAAAAGGTATCGTCCAGTGTCAGCCTGTGCAGTCTGCACAGGCTGACATTGGCCGAAACTTTTTGCTACCGGGCAATTTTTCGCATGTCAAAGGAAAGTTTACTTTGTGATTCAGTCGGTAATTAAACAAAATAGACTTTATGGATCCATAATTATGTGATGACTTGCATGGTATAATGCATAACGGAGATGCAATAAGCCCCCGTTTACCAGATCAAGGCTCATGATATCATCTAAAATTGAACCAGTTCCATAAACTTATACGCGCCGCATTTTATGAGTTTATCGCACTGGAAGTTATCGTTTTTAAAAAAAGACTGTGGTATATATATAGATATAAGATACCATAAGCAAATAATTGCTATATTTTCATTTCAAAGGTGCACAGTAGTTACGTCCCTTTGAAGTAAGTAAACAAAAATACATATGAATAATAACATGAATTTAAACAATTAATTGTTAAAAACAAGCAAAGTTGTAATTGTTCTGTTTCTTCTCATTGATACAGTAAAATGTTTTTATTTATGTCATGAACTAGTATAGTTATTTAGTCCAGTAATTGTTGTTTTTTACGTTTTTGTTGTTGTTTATGAACTGCAGTTTTTTTTATGCCTCTAAAAACCTTGGTTATTTGCCTATTCCATTTAAAACCCTATTTATTTTGTACTCAAGTCGCTTAAATCACGTTTGTTTGCTTATGACGTTTGTATTCTTGAAGAAAGAACCTGTGTACTCTTTTCAAAGTCAATCAAGTTCAGTTCAGTCATTTCCAGATTGATTCTTTTCAGTTTCTAGTGGTTTTTACTGCTATGCGCGACTTTTTTGTGGACAGTGTAGATCAAGATCAGACTGCACATAAAGTGCAGTCTGTTCTTGCATCTACACTGTCCAATAAGGAGATTTAAAAAAAAACACAGCAAAATTTGGGGTTTTAATATCGACTTGAAAGTTTCATTCCTCTTATTTAGCAGGTCAAGGGTAAAACCGGAAGTTAATAAACAGTAGGCTTTCCTTTCTTTTGAAGGTAAAAAAACAGCTGTTTCCGTTAACATGAAAGACGAATTAACGATTCAGATTAATGTAAATACATTTTAAAACATTTAAAGTGTTTCTTTTAAAAGCATATACTCTTTCAAAAAGAGAAAATGAATTGGAAAAAATAGATCTGGTTTTAGTTAAAATGTAAATTGAAATTATTAATCTATATAGGAAACATTTAATCTGCACAGGCACGCACGGTAGCCGATATTAAGGGATTGTTTTAAATGTTAATTGATTAGACTCATAAAACACTCTGAAATGAAATTGCAGCAGGCAATTTTGGAAACATCTTCGTATAATACGGATATGCACAAACAAAAGTTTAATACACTAATACAAGTGAAGCGTTTTATCAAAGGAATGTTGGTTCATTACTGGCAATTTTGATATACTAGTATTTTCCTAACTGAATTACCTTTCCCTGAGATACAAATAAAATCTTGGATAGTTTTAATCAGTTGGTGTCAGGTAAAACAAACGAAGCAAGAATTCGCGAAGTGGTTTGTGTAGTAAAAGGACAGACTTCAAAACGTTTGAAATTGATATTATCAAAAGTGAAATAAAATGAAACTTATAAACTATCCTAGTTCATGAAAGTGGTTCAAGACAATGAATTAAAGATAATCATGTAAACTTGGCGCATGAATACAATTTAGTCATATGAATCTAGAGCATGAATACAATTCAGTATGTAATATGAAAATAGCGCACGAGTACATTTCTATTATGTGAAAATAGTGCCTGGTTATTATATATAAGTAAGTGACTCCAGGGCATGAATACAAATTTATATGAGCCATACTTTATAAAAAGGGGGCTTAATGCATCTGGGAAAAAGTGTCGACTTAGGTCAGCCTGCGCAGTCCGCGCAGGCTGACCTGCGCCGAAACTTTTTCCTTATGCTTAATTTCTTGCATGTCAAAAAACCAGTCTAGCTCATGATTCAGTCAGTTGTTAGACAAAGTTGACATTTATGGATCCCTAATTATATGATGACTTGCTGGGTACAATGCATTACGGAGATAAATTAAGCCCCCTTTTGCCAAAGCATTGCTTAAATATATAAATATAGAGCCTAAATCAAAATTTAACAATGGACGAGTAATGAAACTTTCGGAATATCAAACTCCGCCTGAAGTCGAGAAACGATAGATATGTTCATTTTATTTACTATTTTCCTATTAGGTATGTTCACAAAGGCTTTTTATGTTATTGATCAAAACGTATCAAGCGAGGTGCAGTCTCTAAATGTCTCTGCATTTCGAGATAACATGCGTGTTGACGGCGTTCTTTACAACGTAAACGTTACTTGGTTTGATGCTGCTCATACTTGTTCCAAAAGTGGGTGGGGAATGGAAGACTCGGGACAAAATTGGCAGCGTTGGAATCACATTCTTCATTTACTTAGAGACAGTTCGTATAAACTTCCTTTCCATATGTGGCTTGGCGTGTTTCGAATTTACCCATATAGCTCTTCCTGGTATTATGGGGAAGATACCTGCTCCGACTATCCTGGCGCCTCGTACATTATCAACTCGGACAACACTACTAGACAATGTTTGACTGCGTTCATTACAGATTTCTTCATGAGCCCTGTGTTTGACGCCAAATACTGTTCAAACAGATATCCATTTATTTGTAAGAAGACGTATAACTGATTTGATGTCTTTCGTTACGATGGATTTAGATCAGAAACTTTGCCAGAAACAACATGGGCACAAGTTCATGACAGTGATTCAGAGTATAATTGTTCAGAACAGTGTAACACTGCAAACGGGTGTATATCGTTTGAATACGGTCCTGTTGACCAGACCTGCAGAACGATGTATTTGCTGAAAAATTACGGATATACGAATTACACATTGAGCCGATCCCTGGACCCCACGACTCATACAGTTTTATACGGCTACCATTATAAAATGATCAACGAGGCAAATGTAAGTCATCTACATCAGTTGCAATATGGTTTTTCTACCTGCAGCTTCACTTTCACCCCGGACGGTTTCTGCCAGTACAACGGTACCAGATCAAACCAAACGTGTCAATGTGATGATTGTGACATACAGAATAGCATGAACCATGTAGAGCAGATTGACTTTGTTGAAATTCCAACGAAATCAACTTCGAAAGCAAGACGAAAACTAACTCCTGCTGATGACAGCCGCTTGGTATCTAAAGTGTCCGAAAACGTTGCTTTTGTAATTCTGGTAGTCCCGTTGTGTTTGTGTTTCATCTTTGACAAAAAGAGGATCTTTATACACAGCAAGGAGAGAGAGAAGCAAACACTATAATGCACGTTTTTCTCAAATATATCTGGGAATTCTGCAGTCGCAAATTTAGTGCATCCCTCGTAATGTTTTATCAAATGACGTGAAAACTATATTAAGGTATAACGCAAAACGAAAAGAGAGCAGTCACTTTAACAAATCCAATTCCAAGCCTAACCTCAAAACAGACCAAGTTGGAACGACGTATGGCATCCTTTGCTTTTTTCTTTTGGCTTTTTGTAAGGACAAAGTATCAGTAATATTGTAACTAAAATGTAAATCAGCAGCAAACATTAAATTTTGTTTGTTTTTTGTTTGTTTGTGTTTTACGCCGTTTTCAACGTTATTTCAGTTATAGTGCGTTAGCCGTACACCTCTTAGGTTTCTTTAACCGATACTGCGTACAAATTTCCTCCTAAGCCACTGACTGTTTTCGTACGTAAACATTGTCGAAATAATGCACAGCAGTGAGTGAGGAATGAATCCTGTACAATGACTATCATCAATCCTCGGAAATGATTCGTACAAGCTGGGAGTCGAACAAACGACCTCCGGGTCTCCAGCCCTGTACGCTACCGACATAGCCACAGGCTCAAGCTACCGACATAGCTTCTTCTTCAGGGATTCTTTGGCAAAGAGTTAACGCCTAATTTCAAAAACAAACATCCATTGTCACCCCATCAGGTCACAAAAAGTTTCAGTTACTTTCAGTAACAATTCGTTTAACCTTCAAAGCGCCGAATAAATCTATCATACATTTTAATCCTAGAAATATAACCCAAATAATTGCAATTTCAGGACTGCTTTTGTCTACAGTGTTTCAGCAAAGGGGTCAGTGTAGATCAAAGATCAGGCTGCACCTTTTGTGCAGCCTGATCTTGATCTACACTGCCGCAAAGGCAAATATAGTCGTGAAAGGCACCTAAAGGGTTAACTCTTTGCCAGACGAGCCAGTTTTGACAAGTCCGTATTAAGAGTAGCCTAGGCCTGTTTGCAGATGACAAATGTGGCCCCAGTGATTGGATTCTTCTTTGAGAGTATAGAAAACATCGTAGGGGAGGGTTTGGGATAAGGCATTTTGTTCTGCTTTTTCCATGATATATCTAAAAAAGATTTTTTCTTAATCTTAGGGTCGATGAAATACAGATTGTTGCGTACACTTTTACTTATCCTAGAATTTTCAAGGCTTTTTTGATCCGAAAGTCTCAAAAAAAATTGAAAGCGATTCAAAAAATTGCCTTTTTCTGCCGAGAGTACGAAGGGACTGGACCATTAACCAATGATAATTGATTCTGCAAGTATTCAATAGGAATTTAACACTTTTTCCCCTTTTGAAAAAATAATCGATTATTTGTAAACAATTTCTGAAAGTAGATTTCCACGGACGTTGAATATGATTTCTAATCATAGTTTAACGTAAAAAAAGGCATACAAATTATTGCAATTGCAAAATATGCCTTGATTTGTTCGCGAACAGTTCACATCAAGATCAGATTGCACATTATTTGCAGTCTGATCTTGGTCTACACCGTATCGTAAAGAACCTTTCTTAAAAGCTTGTATCATTCTGAAGATTGACAAAAGATAGAAAATTTTAGATTAACGTTTTAACCAGACGACAAAATGTTAGACTGGTCCAAATTGAAAGCATTTGCAAAACGACATAATTGGCCTGCAACACGCGCAAAGGGGCATTCGGACATTTCGCAGTCCACGCGGGCTAATCCGAGACGGCACTTTACGACTACATTAGATTTTATGCCACAGTAGACTTGCGTAAAACAGAAATTTACATAAAAACGGAAAGTGTCGTTTCGGATTAGCCTGCGCAGACTGCGCAGGCTAATCCGGGACGACACTTTACGCAAATGTCCGAATGCCCCTTTTCGCCTGTTTCAGGCCATTAAATTATAGTTGTGACTCAGATGAAAGGATTTGTCTAGGTAAAGGATAGAAAAAAATGTGGAAATGGGAGAAAGTTCTGCTTTCCAGTATTTTTTCCTGTTCTAACAATGTTATCAAACGTCATTTTTCCAAGGGTCGTTAAAACACAGGACTGTTTTGGTAAAGGGTTAATGGTTGCCATCCATTTAACACCGAAAGAATTTAATTGATTCGTCCTGTTTATCTTTCAACCCTACACCAAACAGTCCCGTGATTTTTCGACCCTGAGGATGTAAGTCTTTGAAAATATTTTTAGGTGATTTAATCAAATCGGGCTGTTCAACAAAATGTTCTGCTGTTTTAAAATCGTTTCTTTTCTTTAGATATCTTTTTGAAATGTACAACGCAATATTTGACCCACATTTAAATTATTTACTCCAAGTGCTTTCGATATGGAAACACCTAAATTTCTGTCAAAGGGTAAAATGCATTAGTCTCTATTGTTTAACAATCCTTTAGTTCTGTGTAAAAGTTAGAAAATCGCCCATAGATGATATCTTATTTATTATTTATCATTCTAACATGACACGTGAATTCGGCTCTATAAACACCGTGCAACGAAAGCGTGGTAAATCTACGTTATTCTATGTAGAGTGACGTCATTCTATATAGAGTAAGTAAGTTATTCAATGGAATATAATCTTCATCCGCGTTTTTACTCTAAGTATGAACTTGTTTTCCTTTGATTAAGAGTTGGCCATGTTAGAATCGAAATAATCTTCTTTCTATCGTGGTTTATCGTTCAATAAACCACGTTGTGAGTTATAAGGCGCAATGAATAAACCACTCGGGCTATCGCCTCATGGATTATTTATTGTGCCTCATAACTCACAATTGTGGTTTATTGAACGATAAACCACGATAGAAAGAAGATTATTTCTTAGTTCTAACATGACACGTGAATTTGGCTTTATAAACACAGTGCAACGAAAGCGTGGTAAAATCTACGTTATTCTATATAGAGTGACGTCATTCTATATAGAGTGACGTCATTCTGTATAAAGTAAGTAAGTAAGTTATTCAATGGAATATAATCTTCATCCGCGTTTTTACTCTAAGTATGAACTTGTTTTCCTTTGATTAAGAGTTGGTCATGTTAGAATCGAAATAATCTTCTTTCTATCGTGGTTTATCGTTCAATAAACCACGTTGTGAGTTTTAAGGCACAATAAATAAACCACTCGGGCTATCGCCCTTGTGGATTATTTATTGTGCCTCATAACTCACAACTGTGGTTTATTGAACGATAAACCACGATAGAAAGAAGATTATTTCTTAATTAAAAAGAAAAAAAAGTTAACTCTTTTCCAGCGACAAAAATTTAAACCAGTCCAAATTCAAAGCGCTTGCAAACGACAAGTAAAACATGGTTCAAATGATAGAATTTGTCTTTGGACGGATTGAAAATATTGTGGGAATAGGAGAAAATGTTGATTTCCAGTGTTTTCATAGCGGCTTCTCCCTCACAGTCGTTATAACCCAGGATTGCGTTATAAAAGTTAAATAGAAAAAAAAAATAAGGTCGTTATCATTGCTCATGTTTTGAGAGGAATTTGATGAGATGAGATGTGAAGAAAACTTAGAGTACAATTCATACAACAAATTCCGATTATGGAAAGTATGAATATTAAGATCAGACTTCATGGAACGCTATTCTTTTTCCTCCGAATATTGGACTGCACGGACCGAAGATCAGACTGCACTGAACGTGAAGTCTAATCTTGGATGTGCTTTGTTCAGCATTTTATGAGAAAATTTCAACGGGAGGTTTGAAAATGTAATATTGGTTTATATTATATTTCATGTGTCTATTTTTAGAAATGTTATGGGTAAAGAAATGTCGTAATTTAAGCTGGGGGGAATTATTTCCCCGTCACAGTGAATATTTTCCTCCTGCCGAAAATCTGGAACTACTTTTTTAAGTTTTTTAAGTTTTTAAGTTTTAAAAGTGGCATTCGTTGACAAAATAATCAGAGGAAATATAATATATAATTTATTTCATCAGCTTGTGGTTAATATGGGGAAATATTTGCCTCAAAAGGGAAAGGTCAGCGAAAATAACTCGTGCCTTACGGCACTCGCTATTTTCGCATACCTTTCCCTTTTTCTGCAAATATTTCCCCATATTAACCACAAGCTGATGAAATAAACTCTATTTCTACAAAATGATAAAGTGCGACTCAAGGACCTCTATCGGACAATGTAGATCAAGATCAGACTGCACACAACGTGCAGTCTGATCTTAGACCTATACTGTCCGATAAGAAGATTTTTCTCCTTCAAAAATACCTTTAAAATAGCATCATCTTGGTTTTGACTATCGACTTGAAAGTTTCATTCAGCTTATTCAGTTGGATAAAGGTTAATCTGATACTTTACGGACTGATCTATATCATTGGAACAAAGGGTCACACTAGGTTCACAGATTGATACAGAAAATTATTTACCGGTAAAATGCATATCGAGACCACTTTGGTCCTAATCAAAGGGTGCAAAACAACATCAGATTTCATATTTGTGCGGTCTGATCTTGTTTTAAACATTTATTTTGCAAATCAATAAGTTGGTTCAAAAGAATGATTGGGAACGTTGATTGTTTAAATTGAATTGTATTGACTCTTTACTCGAGAGGATAAAAATTTAGACCTCTCCAAATTGGAAGCATTCGCAGACCACAAAGTAAATGTGACTCCAACGATATGATAGGTTTTGTCTTGGAATAATTAGAAAACGTTTTGGGAAAATACAAAAATATCGGTGGCCAGCACTTCTTTTTCTATAAAATTTTCACAAAGCCTTTCTTCTCGACGGTTAAATGAAGAGGTAAATTACTTTTAAAAAAACACACACGCACAGAGAATAAGTTTGAGTTTTGCCATTAGTAGTGAAAATATTATTGATTCAATCTGTTAGGTTTATTGTAACATGCCCGTAATAGGCTGTGACACCAAATGATTCTCAAAAGTAATCCACTTAGCCTGAGAAAAGGCGCACCATCGATGGAATCTGTGTTTGTCTTTGGCTTGGTCGTGACTTCTTTCCGAGTGGACAGTTTTCATCTCGTGGTACAAAATATTTCGGAGGCGGAAACGGAAGTAGATGTGACGGGACATGTTGGTACGCATCATAGTCTGGTGACGTTGTTTAATGATAATTCCACGTGGTTTGACTCGCGTGAAAAATGCCCGGATCTGGGGTACTCGAGACTTGAAGACGCGCTGCATACCTGGTACAGATGGCGTACCGTGGCACAGACCTTCAGACAATATGACATACCTCTTAACTTTACCCTCTGGATTGGAATCTTTCGACCATATTTACACACAACATCTTGGTACAGGGGAAAAGGCGGTTCTGCCTGTAATGACGTCACAAATGACCTCATTTTAGCCAATGACGCTATAGATAAACAGTGCATTTCCGTTCGGTTTCTTAACCTATATTCAAATCCGGTGTTCACAGCGGACAACTGTACGTCGCTGTATCCTTTTATATGTTACAAGTGGTTGGGAAATGTGACTTTTAACATGTATTATGGTTTTGACATGGATTTGATACCATCTAATCTAACCAGCTCGGAGGTTATGAATATAACATCGATTGTAGACTGTGCTACAGAGTGTAAAAAGAAAGGCAAGGCTGTTTCTTTTACATATAACTTTACAAGTCTGGCCTGTGTTTTATTTGAGATGTCAGATTTTTACGGCGAGATCACTTACAGGATTGTTCGAAGCACAGACAACGTGACACATGGCGCAAAAATAGCATCCATGGCGGATTATAGCACCAACGTTACTAATTCTACTCTAAGTCCGGACAATTATACCTTACCAGACTGTACCACTGAACCAGTTCCGGATAACCATACTGTGCAGGACTGTACTTTGGAATCCGTTCCAGAAAATCACTGTTTATGTGAGGTTCAAAATTACACATCGGAGGAGCTAGAGGCTGTAGTGAATGAACTCATTAAAAATCTTACCATAGATTCGTCCACAACTTTTAAGAATAAACAGAAATATGTCAGTTTAAAGGACGAACGAACATCGTCAAAAGTTAGTGGGTGCGTTGCAATAGCTATTATAGTTACAGTGTTGGCCGCTCCAGTGATTTCTGATGTTTTGTTATTTATTCAAAAGCAAGAAGAGAAAAAGAAAATGCTGAAAACAGATATGTCATCCGAAGAAAGAATTCCGGGATGGTTTAGTAATAACACGAATCTCGAAACCATACCACTTGATTGAAAATCGAAACCGTGGAAAATCTTCTAATTCGATTTCGAAGAATACAGATCTGTCGGTTCAAACTTCTGAAACGTAAATACTTCGACAACAGATAAATCATAAGACGGGTTTTAATTTGTTTGTTCGTTTTTGTTTGTTTTTTGTTTGGTTTGTTTTTATTTGTTTGTTTTTTTCCTTCTCTCTCCCTCTTTTTGTCTGTCTGTCTGTCTGTCTCTTTCTCTCTGTGTCTCACTCTCTCTCTCCCCCCTCTCTCTCTATCTATCTCTCTCTCTATCTATGTATCTTTCTCTCTGTCTGTCTGTCTGTCTGTCTGTCTATCTGTCTGTCTCACTCTCTCTCCCCCCTCTCTCTCTATCTATCTATCTCTCTCTGTCTATCTTTCTGTCTGTCTGTCTGTCTGTCTGTCTGTCTGTCTGTCTCTCTCTCTCTCTCTGGCAAAGTTAAAAATTCCATCCATGCTGAATCCAGACTTTATTAAACCTATACTATTCGGAATGTAATTTAGGTCAATTTTAGAAAGCCGACTTCTGCCGTACACAATTTTACACTATTTTCAATACTTGTAATGGATCCACGTTCAATTCTGCAGCAAGAGAGTCCTGAAAAGAAAAGAAATTAATCCCCAGGCTGCTAATCGCGACTCACTGACCTTTTGCGGACAGTGTAGATCAAGATCAGACTGCACAGAATGTGCAGTCTGATCTTGGATCTACACTGTCCGATAAGGAGATATTATTCTCCAAAACGTACCTTTGAAATATAAATATAAAATATTTGGGTTGTTACTATCGAATTGAAAATTTCATTTTGGCTATTTAACAGAATAAGGGTTCAATCTATACCAGACGACAAAAAATACGACTTCTCCACTTGGCAGCCATTATGTCAAAAGTGGTTGAAATGACAGTATTTTCTCTTTAACACTTCACCAATTAATCCAGTGGTTTAACGACCCTGACTATGAAGGCGTTTAAAAAAACAAAGTTGGAAAAGGAGGGGGAAAAAGGAGTTGGAAAAGGAGAATATGCTGGTAACCAGCATTTTCTTCTTTTGTATCAACTGTTCCTACCCTATCAAAGACAAATACCATCTTTGCAGCCATATTCAATTTGTTATCTGCGAATGCTTTCAAATCGGGCAATACTAAAATTTTGTCGTTTGTAAAGATTTAAACGGGGAAAAGAAATAAGGAAAAACGAGAACATCCTGGATCCGTATTCCCAAACCATTTTAAATTTCATTTTATCTCTAATTCTAGATTTAGAAATTAACGCAACTTCTGATTGGCTAAACCATTTAGTTCAGCCAATCAGAAATTATGTTACTTTCAAATTTTGAAAGTTCTCGAGGATAAGACTAAGACTATTCTTTACCTTTAAGCTCATGTGCGCGACTCACTGACCATTTGCGGACAGTGTAGATCAAGATCAGACTGCACGTTCTGTGCAGTCTGATCTTGGATCTACACTGTCCGATAAGGAGATATCCCCCCCCCCCCCAAAAAAAAAAACAAAAAAACTTTGGAATAATATTTAGGTTTTTACTATCGAATTGAAAGTTTTATTTCATTTATTTAGCAGTTTTTGGAATACCGACCCTGAGTCTATCCGAGTGCGATGCATGTGCTTCAGCCGATATATAGTAGATTGATCATAAATATTGGTACTCTTTATCGTATGTGTAGTATGTGCCTATATTTGTATACATGTATGTACGTTACATGTTTTCAAGTAAATTTAAATTTAGACATACCGCTCGTTTCATTTGTGCTGCATCATACAAGATTCCGCCACGTTCGTCACATTTCTTCATATTGTTCTTTTCTGGATCACCAGGAACTAGCACCTCCTTTTCACCGTCGACCTGTTAAGTATTAGGTTAACCATCTCTCTCTTTCTCTACCATACAAAGTCTTGTGCTAATTCAGAACGTCGTAGCCAACAAGTGGGTCCGTATTTACCAACCATTTTTAGAAACACTCTTAGTCTTATTCTCAAAAAAAGTTTAACCCTTTACCACACAACCCCGACTTTTAAAGAGCCATAGAAAAAAAAAGCGCTTTGAAAACATTGTGGGAAAAGAAGAAAATGCTGGTAACCAGCACTTTCTTCTTTTCCCAAAAGGTTTTCTACACTTCGCAAAAGAAATTTCAATACATGTACTTGAATCACAGTGAATTTGTCGTCTGTAAGTCTTTTCAATTTCAACAAGTCTAAAATTTTGTCGTTTGGTAAAGACTTGAATTAGAAAGTAACACAACTTCTGTCTGACTAAACCAATCAAAATTTGTGTTACTTTCTAAGTCTAGAATTGACTCAAGAATGGCACAGACTATAGCGCGCCGAATTCTTATCAAAGTTCCGGACATAGCGTCGAAGCCTTAATTGGTTCAAACTTGTGGTAAAAGATTAAGTTCTAATATGACATGTGAATTCGGTTTTGAAGCGTGGTCAAATCGACGTCTTTCTATATAAAATGACATCATTGTATGTAGACTAAGTCGCCGTGGCTATTCCATGTCTCCGCCCTTGGATATTTTACCAATCAAAGTCACTTGACGTATTGTCACTTGATGTATTGTATTGTATTGTGTTGTATTGTATTGTATTGTATTGTATCGTAATCAAATCGTCGTTTTCCGCGACTCGACCAAGGAGACAGGAAAACCTCAAGGAAGATCATTTCTTAAAAGGACTTCTGCTTTACACAATTCCTTCCGATATACGAGGGATAGGGGATGAAATGTTCGCGAAAAAGTGCTCTTTTTTCTTTATTTAAAGCAGTAGGTAGATAAAACTTTACCATAATAAAGATAAGATGATTATCGACTGACTTGCGATTCCCTACTTTTCTGTCACCGGTATGTTGCAAGGACTCTTTTCTATAGAAACGTAAGGGTCGCTGAGGCGGCCTAAAATTTCTAAAATTCCCATCTAAAAGATTTATAAAAAAAAAAAAATGACGGCTCTTTTCGACATTTTTTGTTCGCACGTCAACGAAAGTGAGTAATGCTCTCCACCAACGTCTAGCATGATGTTCATGGTGTCTTTTTTTATTTTTGCGTCGAACAAGTAAACAAACAGAAGGCAGCCAACGCTAAAATCGAGTAGCGGAAAGCCATAAAATGTTGTGTTAAAAATGGGATTTCAAAGGTGAAAACTTTTGAAATGCTTAGACACAATCTCGGTGAACCTACAATGATCTACAAATAGTATAAACGGTTTCAAGAGGGTCGGGAGAACATTGCCGATGATAAGCACGGCGGACATCCAATGACGAAAACGTCATCTGATGTCGAAGCTATTAAGATGTTGCTCGAAAAAGACAGACACATTACCATCTGCGGTATTGTGAGCAGAACAGACTGTAGTTACGGACCTGTATTCAGTATCATTCATGGCCAACTTACATGTAATATGCGACTTTATTGTGACCAAACTGTTAAATATAGAGGAGAAATAGCTTAGAGCATGTTCTTACGAACAGTTGTTGTAGAGGTGTAACAGAGAAGGAGACGACTTCTTGTAAGGATTGTACCTGTTCACAAAACCTGGATCAGTTTGTATAAGCCAGAGACAAAATCACAATCAACTATGTGGAAAACCCCTGGGTCTCCGTGTCCGATGAAATTCAAGCTAGAACACTCCGCCAAAAAGCAGATCTATGTTCTTTGATGCAAGGGGTGCGATACTGGCCCACGCTGCACCATCTAGACAAACGGTCGATGCAGCTTATATATTACACAAAGGTGGGTTTCTGGTAATCATACACACCATTCTCCATCTAAATATTTTACAAAAATGCCAGAGTTATGCGAAAACAACTCGGCATTGTCCTGTTCTTAGTGACCCTCTTGATATTTTCAGATTCTGAAGAGAGATTTCCTGAGGGCTATGCAGAAAAGAGAGCTGAACATTTACCATCCATGATATTTCACCATGACAGCGCTCCCTCTCACTGAACAGCTTCTACACAGCGGCGATGTAACAGATTGGCTTCGATTTGTTGAACCATCCACCCTATAGTCCCGACTTGTCACTGTGTGATTTCTTTCCCTTTCCCGTGATCAAAACAAAAATTACTTTCCTGGGGTCCAATTTGACACCATGAGTGAACTTTCTACCGTTGTACAAGTCAATATACAGACCAAAAAACTTCAGGAGATGTTCACGTAGTCATGGGTTGAGCGCTGCAGGAAATGTATCTTCTTTCGTGAGGATATGTTTTAGAAAAGACCGAACAATTTCATGCTAGCATCATCAGAGCGAAAACATGCTGACGTTGACGTCATTTTACATTTGGCCTGTATACGGTCCGTGACGTGCCTATAGTAACAGTAATTTAATGAGTATGAAAGCTAGAAAATTCAAACTTTGAAATCCAAACCAAAACACCTTCAAGTATATTCCGTGCAGAAATCAAATGTTTTGGATGCTAAATAAGAAAACTGAAACACTTTTCGGCGAATTTTTTACCCCTCCTCATAATAAAATTGACCTACCGGTTCTAAATTACGACAATAATTCATGAGATCGCTCATTCTATCTTCAAAACCGTCGGCAAATGCTTCTAAGTTTATAGCTATAAAACAATGACCCTGAAACAAAGAAAAACATGTGCAGAGAAAATTTGTCCAAAAACTGACCACGATGACATAAATGCAAGTTTCCTGGGAAAAAAGTATGAAAGTTGTGCAAATAATTACTCAGATCGTAAAGTTATGCAATTTAGTGAAACTTGTTTCCAGACATGTTGCTTGCTTACCTAAACTGCGTACACATTATTCGTCCGTGCGCAATTTAGTGAAAGGCAGCCTTGAAGTCCTGTTGTGATGTGTAGGTATGGTTATCCAGGGGTTGCATGCTCGATCCTCGGCTTCTCATAAGGCCGTTTACACGACTGGTGAAAACAGCTGTGATTGGATCCAATCTTCTCTCAACGACAAACTTCGTTGATGTAGCAAAGCAGTTAGTAACTATTCAAAAGAATGTTGCGAACTACCGGTAAAGAAACTCCGGAAACGCATGAACAGGAGCACTGAACGCCTTGATACGACTGAATTACGTTGACACAGTGTAAACCCTTCACGACACAATCCCGACTTTTAACCACCCAGAGAAAGAAAGTTCTCGAAAAACATTGAGGGAAAAGGAGAAAATGCTGGTTACCAGCATTTTCTTCTTTTCCCACAATGTTTTCTAACATTTCAGAATCAAAAACAACAATTTTAGCTATATTTGATTTGGCGTCTGCAAAGCTTTCAATAATGACGAGCCTAACATTTGTGTCGTTTGGTGAAGGGTTAAACACACACAAGTACCCTATCATTTATTTCACTTACACAAGTATCATATTACTTATTTCACTTACACATGTATCATATCACTTATTTCACTTACACAAGTATCATATCACTTATTTCACTCAATGCTCGGAACAAAGGATCGTACTTACAACATCTGTCTCTATGGTATTGTCTCGCCATTTCTTCACACGATGACCATATCTGGATCCGCTTAAAATACCGCATAAAACATCAACCATCATGGCAAGCCCGTAGCCTTTGAACCCAGCTGTAAAAATGAATACATGTATTTGTTTGCATTTGTTTGTTTGTATTTCGGTTTAACGCCGTTTTAAGAGCTTACGTCATATCACGGCGGCCAGTGAACCTGCGCATAGGTTTTCTTGCTTTCTCCAGTACTGACACAACATATCTCTTACCACTTTTCCAACATGAAGCAGAGGTTAGAGGCGAAAAATCACCAGGAAAATCAAAGCGCTGACATACTGAAGGCAGCGGGTTTTTTTTTTTTTTGCACTGAATACATGCCAATAAACGGGCGTGTTCTAGGACTTTTTCCTGGTAAATTTGAACAAACCAAGATCCATGGAAAGGTCCTAATACAGAATTCAATTGAAGCATGGCGTCTTACGTAAGAATTAAGTAAGCGTGGCACCATTACCTTGGATGATTTTTATTTTCCACGCAATAAAGTTTAAGCTTTAACAACAACTTGCTTCGCTCTCAAAGTGATGGCGAAATCGAAGTTCAAATAAATCAAAATACTAAGAATCTACTGTTTCAAGATACAGTAATTTCCTCCTTGGCTTTGTTTAATCTACAGTTTATTTTAAACCCCTACTCATAAGTGTGTGATCTCGATCTTTAAAAATTAATTTTTGCCTACACTTCAGCCTATTCTGCATACTGCAGATTGGTCATTGTCACTGTATTACATGAGAGAGGGAAAGTTTGTGTTTTTGAAGCATAAGCCCTATATCAGACAGAAGTCAGTAGTAAATGGAACAACAGATACTTATACATATTTAGTATATGTGAGTCTGTCATTTTCTTTCTTTTTATGTCATAACTGGACCTTACTGACAAACTGGAAAAGATAACAATTAAGTGAATTTGTCATTTTATCAATAAGGTTTGGTATCAGAAACCGCCATCTCAACAGATCAAGATTGTTGAAGAAGTGTATCAAAAACAGATGAGACGAGCAGTACACCTGTGGCGTTCTGGCAAAAGGGGGTTTAATGCATCTTCGTGAAGCATTATACGCACCAAGCGAGTCATCAGATGATTATGGAGCCTGAGATAACCACAAAGTGCCATCATTGGTCAAAGCTCTGTAATCATATGCCTATTCCTAAGATATCACTGACCAGTATTATCCCATCGATTCAACATACATGTATTGTGTATTCCTAAAACTCTACTAACCGGTATTATCCCATTCATTCAACAGTCAAAACGAGTACTCTTGGCAAAGCTATGAATTGAAATAAAGTTTTTAGTGCGGAAAGAAGCAAATAGGTCTTCTTCATATAAACTTCAATACATCCTTGCATGTTAGCCTATTTTTTTTTATGAACCATAATTCTTTAGATACATTTTTTTTTTTTTTTTTCATATAACAACATCTAAAATGCCAACTTATCTATTACATTTCTTTAATAAAAGATGATATATTTCTAGTATGATCTTCACATGTTTTCTCTGCACCGCCTAGAGGGTATAGTCCATTCACTTTTTTAGGGTCTGTTACTCCCTTTCCCTCAGTGTCCACCGCTAGACCCTCCGGTAACATGACGTTATTGCGGTCGGCAAGTAATACCTAGAAAAACGAAAGTCAATGAATACGAAACACCACAAAACCTTTAAATGAAAACTGATATAAAGTACAGGTACATACGAGGGCCATTTTAAAAGTTCTGATAATGGGTGCGGGTTTGTAAAACTGCTCTTACCTGCTCAGAATTGCCTATTCCAGTCCTTCGAAGTACTTTCCCTTGACTTGTACACATTTTTTTAAACGTTTGATCCAATCCAAACATGCCTTTTTATAGTCTGATTTAAGTAGAGTGCGTACTAGTGCATTGATTTATGGCGTGTCCAACAGCGGTGGGGGTCTCGAACCTCTGTCCTCGTAAACACGGTTTAATGCATGGGATTCAGCCAGAAATCACAAGGTGCCAGATCTGGACTGTATGGTAGGTGGGGAAAAGTATAACGCAGGGGCGTTATCATGAAGCAGTTTAAGCGCTCGCACTCAGGTTCGTAGGCGTGTCTCTGTGTGATTGTTAACAACAGCAGGTAAGATTTTTTCAACGTAAACCTTTCCAGTAACAGTGGTGTGTTCTGGGACTGAAAACTGGAGAACATTACCACGAGCATCAAAAAGTAATGCGTACAAACCCGCTCGACCCTTCTAGAACACCGGGCAAGGCGCATCTTCATCCATGGCCTTCTTCACTTGAATGACCGTCATTTTCACAAAATGCCATTAACAGACGTCCTGTACGTGGGTCATCTTTGACCGTTTCTCTTCCACCTTTGAATCGAGCTAACCATCGAGCAACAGTAGGATATGATTTCCATATATTTTGTCCAAATCCGCCTTTATTTCCTGTGCTGAGCAGTTAAGTAACGACCTTATTTTTGTCCAAATCCGCCTTTATTTCCTGTGCTGAGCAGTTAAGTAACGACCTTATCTTGACACAGACCCTGTGCTCTTCGTTTGCCATATTTCAAATCAAAACGCAATAATCGCCAATGCATAAAACTATGCCCTTTTTAAAGCCCAGCAGTAAAAAACCAGCATGCTTAGTACTAGGAAAACGGTACCAGAAGAATGCACCAATCCCAAAGGCTTTTATGTATATTTAATAAAGACCGATAAAGTATATGCAGAGTTATACCCCCATTATCAGAACTTCCAAAATGGCCGTCGTAAGTTACATTGTACACTCGGCTTTTCAAATTAAAAGTCTGCGTCTTGGACAATTGGATTTCAAAAATAAAACCACACATACATCATTCTTTAAAATGTATATATATACCTCAGTCTATAAGAAACAGAACGAGTGGCCACACAGAGACATTCTAAGGAGGTTAGGGACGTGTTTGATGAAAAGTTATTATGTAGGATTTGACATGATGCAGTATTTGAAAAAAAATTACATTAAACAAGTCTAGAAAAATGTTACTAAAAACATTTTTTGATGACAAGTCTAATCAAATTTTACCTCAAAAGCAAACGAATGTTAGTTTCCTTTTGTCACATAGCTGTATTTCAAGAATTATGTTTCATGATTTGTTGAAACCTATAGGCCCACATATACATGTGTTTATTTCATGCTTTCCGGTAGGATATCGAGAAATAGCGGTGAAAATATTTTTCGATATTCCACGGGTACGACCAGTGAAAATACCGATTTTTATATTCTAGTTACCTAGGTAAAATGCGCGTGACTCACAACCAGATGGAAATATGACGTCATTTACCTTGCATTTCTCACGCTTGACGTAATATTATAATGCGTTGCTATGCGGAAGGGGTACGCCACGGGGAATAACTGAAAAGACTGTACTGGATTTTGATAAAGTTCCTCCCAGAGAGGGCTAAAAGCATGAAATAAATAGAATATTTGTTTTTTTTTTGGTGAAAGATCGAAATTTATTTCATCTCGTGAACACCACCGGTAATATTTTCACTCGTGGCTGCGCCACTCGTGAAAATATTACCGATGATGTTCACTCGATGAAATAAATTTCGATCTTTCACCGAAAAAAACAAATATCCTCTACTGGTTCGCTACCAGTGGCGGCCAAGTACCAGTGGCGGCCATTTCTATGATATCGCGTTTGTGCATACATTAGCATATCAAAGCTCTTGGTCATGTTAAAAAAGAAGAAATGGTGTGTCAAATGACCAATAAAAGTTGAAATTTGACACACTGTAAGTAAAAATATAAACAAGTATCCCCTGTCGCCCCCCATGTGTCAAAAAATCACTTCTGGGGGATTGACCTCTATCACTTCTATCACCGATTTAAACCTTAATCCAACAGAACAATGTTTCAGTATCAAAAATGTCACATACGAGGGTTGTCGCAGAAGTAATAGGACTATTGCTGTAACATGAACAATTATTGGCGTATAAGCAAGAAAACTAACGCGGATTTAACTGCCATATCTCATGATTATTTCTCCCAAAAATCATCAAAATACATATAACAATAACGAAACTACAGTTAAAATACATACAACGCTAAACGCCACCCGGCGCACAGAATAACGTTCACTGACGTCCAACATGACGTCGCTTATCATACTTTCTCCACATAGTCCCCCCCAGTGCTAATGACGGCCTTCACGAAACTCTTTATGCCATCTGAACACTAATGAACGGCAACATTTATACTCGCCCGCTTCCTGAACAAGTTGGTAGGTCTTTGTAGATGTTTTACCGAGCGTTTGACAAAACTGGATTACCGCCCGCAACTTGACATCTCCTGTGGACGACATGACGTTTTTTCTCCGTAGACTCTGACGTGATGAAAAAACTGTATCTCAGCTAACGGAAATGCTATGGCGCTCAAATAAACAGGAAATGACGTCATAACGCCACATATTGTGCAGCCGAACTTTCGCGCGCAAAAACAAAACGTACGGATAATTATAGCGACATCTGAACAAGCAAATGTTATCTTTGCGTTATTGAAACCTGCGTGCGCCGCGTACCTTTACCGTTACCTTGGAACTTTGCATATTTCAAAGTCCGTCAGATAAAATTTCATTTGGAGTACACATTTCGGGAGCAGACATGCTGAACTGTATTCAAGCAAAAATATATGTGTATGCGCCCGACAATAAAGCAGCTACAAGAAAAGTCCTTTTATTTCTGCGACAACCCTCGTATACGGTGATTTTTCACTTACCTCATCGATTAGTCCATTATTTAAGTGTTTAAGAATTAAATCCAAAATATTCACAAGAGACACAAATCACGCTATGCTTGCAGAAGGCAAGCGTTAAATGACGTCATGCAGAGGCATAGCTACCCACTTCAGTCAGTAACTATACTCTTTTTCATAAACCTCGTTATTGCTTACCAGGTTGCCCTTGGATGGTGGGACAAAAATGATATAAGCTAGTACGATTCTAGATTACCATATAAATTTAATTTGTTCAAATTTCATATTTTAATTTAGATCTATTAATATTTAAAAAAAATACTATGTAAATCTACGACATGCACAGTATTCCTGTGCGACTGCTGAAAAGGTATAAAATGAAGTTTTTCGATTTTTAAACAGATGCCTGCAAAATCCTATTTAACGACAAGACTTCACATGGCTATATCTGGCCCATAACTGTCGGACAAGCAACAACAAATATTATAGGCCTGCTTTATTTCAAGGAAAACTGTCAACATGGGGGGTGTATAAATGAAACACAAGTTTGACCCAGCATGTCAGGGAGTGCGGTTATAAATGTAACATCAGTTTGACCAAGACAGAATGCTTTATGGTGAAGAAGTTGCAAACTGCATCAGTCAAGTAGATCTACCTAGAATACATGACTAGATGAGGTTTTTGAAGGAGCAATAATCGGAAAGGGGAGGGGGGGTAAATTAATGCAAAGAAGCAGTAACCTTGTTTATAATGTGATGTTGGCCATCCAACAAATGGTTAGGATTTTTTTTTTGGAAGATAACAAAGTCTCACAGAGAATGTTCTTGGGAAACTTAACAGATAAAGATCAAGGATGGTAAATGTAATGAACAACCACTTTGATCCTCTTGAGGACACACTGGATTGCGTTCGACACACAACTACAGAATTGAAATTTATAGACAACCAAGTTCATGTTAAATCAATTGCTGTATCTTACTCTTTACTAAATCTACGATACAGTTTTAGTCTTGTTCATATTAAAAGCATGTGCAGATGGCATTACAATGTGTTTCCAATAAAAAAAAAAAAGTTTAAAGTGAAGAAAACATGGTACGAAAACATAACAACGCTGATAGCATACATTTTCTTCTTTCCCACATTTTCTTCTTTCTCATCTGTTTCTGAAAGCTTTTTTTTTTTTTAATTTTTCACCTTTTTCAAAATTAATGAGCTGAAAAAAAAAAAGCAATAAAACTGTTTTTTTTTTTTTTTGTTTCAAAGCAAAATTAAGCTGAAGTTTTCAGTGATGGCTGCAAGGCCAGGTTTTAATGATAAGAATACCATCATCAGCAAAGCCAAGTTTCCTGCAGTTTGAAGCCACACAATGCACTATCTGTGTTCCACTGCTCAGTGCTGTCAACAAAGGTGTACATCTATAAACAATCAGACTCTGAGGGCCGAAAATGTTACTTTTTACAATATTTGGACCCATTAGAAAAAGTGTGAGCTTAAATATCACAAGTGCACAACCTGTAAGAATATGATTATCATGATCATAATAATTTATTTAACAAAACTCTAATTAAAATATCACAAACATACTACCAAATAATTACAAACAGTATTTAACACAATTACTTTTGCTCCCAAAGTTGATTGTATGAAGCAAACTTATAAATACGAGCTCGTATGTGTGTATCAAGGTCAAAGGCTCTCATCTGGGGTTCTTTAAAGAAGTATGAAATCCTTCTAGTCAACAGAGATCCATTTACATAACACATGTAATTCCATCATGGCTGATATACAAATGTAAAGACAGATCTGAGGAACAGGGGGCACCATCTGCAGAACAAATATTTAGACATACAACTGCAGCAAAGAAAGGTTAAATTTGCTCGGCCAGTTTGCACTTTTTCAGTCAATCCTCTTTTAAAGGAGGGCCTGATTTTAGAATCCTTCTCACATGTATTTCCACCAGCTCCAACCAAATCTGAAAATACCAGATCAGACTCTCTGTTACAGTTTTTAAAGCTTTCATTATAAAACTCGTACTTCTCTCATCTAAATATGAAATAATGGACAGGTGTTAAGCAATATTCAAACATGTTCACATATTGACGAAGTCAAAATATCTATTTCAATTTAAATTACCAGACCATAAAAAATTGTACAAAAAATGTACATACATAGGTGTACATGTCAAATCAACACCATATCTATTTGGGTTTCTGAATCTGTAGGAAACAGTGATAACATATTTATGAGTTCACAAGAGGCTGGAAGAAAACAGAAATGCTGAAGAAGAGAGATAAGAGCAGACAGACAGTAGGAGGGCAGAAAAGAAAAAGAAGCATTACATGTGTAACTTCTGAATGCACTAACAAGTACTACAAAACCAAATACAGAAGAAAAGCAGTCTTACACTGTTTTAGATGATAGTCTGATAAGTATGTTTACAAGTCTGTGTTTCCAGACTGTGAACTGCTTGCATTGAGTTAGAACAGAAACTTGTAGTTTCACCAAGACAGTGTGGGTTTATCCATGTTTTGGATAAAAGTTATTTTGTCTGTAGTAATTGTTGTCAGTGGGAGAGTTTAGCTGTAAAAGAAAAACATCTATTTTACAATTAAGATCTTTATGTGAAATATGATAATTCATCACCCTGCACCATTGAATTTTTCTGTTTATGCACCTGATCATATGGTGCCATCACCTGAAGTCACCTGACACCTTTCCGCTTAAAAAAGGTATTTGTGATTGTGAAATAATAAAATTTGTGATTGTGAAATAACAAAATATAATTTTAATCTGTCCAATGGGTCAGTTTCAACATCAGCACTTTTTATAAACTATGTGTTCATGAAATAATTGGCTTTTTTTTTCTTAAAATCCTAATTGAAATAATTGGCAGTATTTTACTATCGTAACCAAGTACATCAACAAATGAAATGCTGTCAGAAAACGAAACTGAGCTTATACTCACCTGAGTTCTGTTTTTCCCTCCACGTTTTCCCCTATTTTCAGGAAGAATGATATATGCAGTTGAATATTGATAAACTTCCAGTATTATCCTACCCCCTGTGCAACCTCAGCTGCCACAGTGCATATCTATTTTTGGCTCGCGCATGCGTGTATGAATTGTGATAGTAGAATATTGACCCAGCTGTAGGTTGCTCCTTTTTAACCGTCTGTAGGGATCGTATGAAACCTTAGACTTGCTAGATATTGCATAATTTCACGAAAAAATGATTTTCTATTCGATATCTTCTGGCGATTGTGATATTACAGTAATTCTGTGCACAAAATTCGGGTGGCCGCCACTGGTACTCTTCGTAACGTAAGTTCGTCCAATGACCGACCGGGTTATCCATAACGAGTTTCACTTATAGTCTATTTCAGATTTCCTCTCGTGAATTTAACAATATTGAACCCAAGTTTGCCCACGTAAAATATGCTTTGTCAACTTGAAGAGGATAAACTTGTAGATTAAAAAAGGTTTGAAAAAATGGCCGCCACTGGTCGCAAGCCAGTATATATTATTTGAAATATACATGAAGCCTTTTCGCTTCTTTGACAGAGTGAACATCACGGACAAAAATAGTTCCAACGAAACTTTCCTATAGGCTAGCTTTGAATCTAAAGATGATAAAATTTGAAGCTTTTTCACCATCGTCAATTTTGACAGTTAGTTTGAAAGACAAATGTGGTTGAGCAATGTTTTAAAAATGAGACGTATTATTGCAGAGCTTTGATTAAATGCAGCACTATTTGCTTATCTCAAACGTAAGATAACAACAACTGTATTACACTGAAAATAAGGGTAATTATGTGACAAAAAGCGATTTCACATGTTGTCTTGCTCTTACCTTGCCATTAGCTACAGCTGTGGTGGCCATATCCAGTTCGAACCTGTCACCATCTTTACCTGGGGCTGCACAGCTGATGGGGTTTGTACCTAGGACTATCTAATAAAAATATAAGTACGTTACTGGCAAGGGTTTCTGTAAGTTTACACGTGATATAATATATAGCACACATTCCAATTTAGATAATCGTATTCACCATTTATTCCAGATTGCACACCATTTCTTATTCTCAAGAATTTTCTAAATTTCACAGGAAAACAATTTCTGGTTGGCTAAACCACCCGGTTTGGCCTTTCAGAAATAGTGTTACTTTCTAAGTTCAAGATCAGATGTATCTAAACAGACAGGTGAATTGGTAATAGGCTACATATGACTGTCCCCGAATTCAGTTTATTTTTTAACGGGTCGCATCTCGGTACAGACAATCGCCAAAAAAGTGGGCGAAATCACTGCACAGATTGCTTGCGCACGTTTAAAATTTCATTTTCATAAATTGACGACAAAACTAGAGTTTGAACATACTTGTTGATTGGATATTTAATAACCATTCGTTACAAGTACAACCATTGTATACGCTAAACATAAGAAAAACATGATATTTCATCTTTCACTCGAGATGTGTACGTTTTCCAAAATAGACACAAAATGGCTGCCAAACACAATAAATTTCATTAGTTTTTTCGTGATTTGCAGGTTATAAACAACTTCTAAAAGCGCTTGAGGTAATGAAACTTTAAAAAAAATAAATTGTTCTTGGTCATGAGTGCTACTAAAACCTAATTGCATTTCGCTGCAATACAGATTAAACCGATGAAACAGAAATGGCTTGCAACACACGAAAAGGGGCATTCGGACATTTGCGTAAAACTCGTCTCGGATCAACCTGCGCAGTCCGCGCAGGCTAATCCGAGACGGCACTTTACGACTACATTAGATTTTGTGCTACAGTAGACTTGTGCAAAACAGAAAATTATATAAAAACGGAAAGTGTCGTTTCGGATTAGCCTGCGCGGACTGCGCAGGCTGATCCGAGACGACACTTTACGCAAATGTCCGAGTGCCCCTTTTCGCGTGTTGCAAGCCATTTAATTCAGTGTAGCGCTGAAGCTTTTCCCATGGAAAAAATCAGAATAGACTTAAGACGTTACGGTACACAATACGTCCAAATATGAAAAGAAGCATCGTAAACGTCTCATTATTGAGACTAGATGGACTGGTCTTCGTGACAGAACATAAAATACTAGAAAAGCAGTCAATCTAGAAACACGTAGATAGTTGAACTGGCCAAAGTGACACACATGTAGCACAAAATACATGTACTATTTAACACGGAGTTCATTACCTGACGAATGAAAAAATAAACAACCAAACTTTTTGCTTCTTTCCCAATCTTTCTTTCTTTCTCCCTGCCTTGCTTTGGCTCTCTCTTGTTCCCTCCTTTTCTCTCATACATGCGAAACTATTTTCTATTTTGCTTACCTCTTTCGCTCGGGTAGGCACTAATTTTGGGCTTGTGTTAGTCATGGCCATGCCCTGTAAGAAGAAGCAAACAGCTGAAATTATTAATTAACAAATTGTGTAAATGCATTTGAATAACGCAAGCGATCCGTTCAATACCAAATGACAAACTTGGCCAATATCAGCAAAGCTGGCCAATATTAAACAAAACAGGACCAAGATGACTCGGCCAATATGAAGTCCAAAACAGACGACAAATCCCGGATGTTAATTAATAAAATTATTATTAGTCAAGAAATTTCCATTTTGCGGAGTTACTGATCCAAAAGTCCTTCGGCCTCAGAGTGGGGTAGAAGCCCTTTGCCGTTGGCCGTGGGCTAATACCACAGACTTCGGGCTTGTAACTCGACCAATACGCAATTACCTGGTTAATTACATTATACAGTCCAAATTAATACTGTCGGGCTGTATCAGATTTTGAGTCTAATATTTCTTCCAAGGCTAGCCATTTAATTGGTTTAGACCTGTCTTCATTCCTCTGTTACTTTTACTGTACGTTTCAGAAATACGGAGTGAAATATCGAAAATGATTTAGAGTTGGATAACAGAATCGGTTATACTTATTATGTCATAAAAATAAAGAAAAGAAGTTTACCTTTTTTTAACACCTAGGCTGCTAAGCGCGACTCAATGACCTTTAGCGGACAGTGAAGATCAAGATCAGACTGCACAGAACGTGCAGTCTGATCTTTGATCTACACTGTGCGATAGGGAGATGTTTTTCCACAAAAAATAAGTTTGAAATAGCAACGTTTGGGATTTTTACAGTGGGCCCGAAAGATTTCATTTAACTTATTTACCAGGATAAGGGTAAAATGTATATGAGCCGCGCTCTGGCAAAATGGGGCTTAATGCATCTCCGTGATGCATGATACCAAGCAAGCCATCACATACTTATGGACCCATAGTAGCCACTTTCTTCAACAACTGATTTAATCATAAGCTGGACTGGGCCTTGGACATACAGAAAATTGACCAATAGCGAAAAGTTTTGGCCCAGGTCAGCCTGCGCCGATTGCGCAGGCTGACCTGGGTCGATACTTTTCGCCTATGCATTAAGCCCCTCTTTTCACAGAGCATGGCTCATTTAGTTGTTGAGCAGCGCTCCGGGGAAAAGGGGGTTTAATGCATCTCAGGAATGCATTATACCGAGCAAGTTATCACATAATTATGGATCCATAAAAATCCTCTTTGTCTAACAAATCTGGAGGTAGAATAGTCCTTGAACATGCAGGAATTTTACCAATAGCAAAAAGTTTCGACTCATATCAGCCTGCACGGACTGCGCAGGCTGACATGGGTTGATACTTTTTGCAGAAGCATGAAACCCTCTTATCACACAGCAAGGCTCATATATTTTGGCCTACATACCAACATTCCTTCTTCAGCTGCCCGTATCGAGTAATACCCTGCGATTCCAAAATGATTTGAACCTGGAAAATGGTAAAGATGTGTTCAGCCTTACATCAACAACAACAACAACAACAACCCATGATTATAATACATTCAGCAATGGAGCTAGGTTTTTTCAGTGTACAAAAAAAAAAACTTGAATAATATGAGAAGAAAAACAAAGTACAAAAAGGGGAGGAACCAAAGAATAAGAACAAAAAAAAAACCACGTTAAAAGAAAGAAAAAAATAGATAAAAAGAATTCAAATAAAAGGAAAACGAAAAGAAAAAAATACAAAATACAAGAGAAATTTGAATAAGAATATATGTAAAAAGAACGAAAACAAAAAGTACAAAAAAGATGAGGAACTTAAATAAAAAGAACAAGAAAACATGTACAAAAAGAAGAGGACTTTGAATAAAAAGAACAAAAAAAAAAAGTACTAAAAAAGACGAATTTAAATAAAAGGAAACATAAACAGAAACAACAAATACAAAAAGAACAGAAATTAAAGGTTAAGAACAAGAATTAAAACAACAAGTTCAAAAAAGAAAAGGAATTTAAATAAAAAGAACATGAACAGAAACAACAACTACAAAAAGAACAGGAATTAAAGATAAAAGAACAAGGAAAAAACAACAAGTACAAAAAAAAAGGAATTTAAATGAAAAGAACACGGGGGAATAAAAGTACAAAAAGAGGAGGACTTCAAGTAAAAAAAACGAGAACAAAAACAGCAAGAAGAATCATATAATAAAAAGACTAAGGAAAAAAGAAGTATTTAAAGAGACATCGTTACAACTAGAGCGTAAACAAACGCTGTTAAAACTTGACGGTGTTATAATCTAGTCAACTGTGTAAACGTAGATATAAAAAAAAAAAGAAAACAATATAAGGTGTACGGGGTAAAGAAACTGTAGCGATTTGTCTTCAGTTTAAATCGGAAACTGTGGTTGTTATGTCTATGGCTAGCCGCAATAGAATGAAATGCATTTTCTATCTGCCGTAATCTGTGCAACCTTGCAACCATCAGGGGCAACATTTGGCATGAAGGTACAAGAGTGATTATAGTTTGATGAAATAAAGAAGAAAAAAAAAAAAGAAAAAAAACGGTTAAAAACCTGGACGAAAACGATGTATGTTTAAATAAAAAGAATAAGAACAAAAATAACAAGTACAAAGAAAAGAGTTTTTAAAAAAGTCAAGAAAGAAAAACAACAACAACTAAAGGGAATAGGAACTTGTTGAAGAACAATAAACACACAAGGAAATAAAGAGGAGAGAAAACCAGAATACGAAGAAGAGCTGGAGAAGGAGGTAGGCAATGATCATGAGAAGCAAATGTTGGGTATGAACAAAAATTATTACGTTTAACGGACACAAGTCCAATGCCCGCTGCTTTGGCTTTCTCAATGGCGAGATTCATACAAAACTTTCCAATGACGGGCCCAAGTAGATTCTGTCCGTCTACAAGCGCTGTGGCAACTGATTCTTTTATAACAACGGGACTTCCTCGGCTAGACGTGCAGTTGGAGGATACGTCAGCAACATACATATCTGTCAAACACATAATCTTACTAACCATTTGCTCTCCAAATCCCGAGTTTTAATCACCTCGAGGAAGACAGTTTTTGAAATCATGTTGGGAAAAGAAGAAAATGCTGGTTACCAGCATTTTCTCCTTTTCCCAACATGTTTTCTTTTCTTTCCAAGACAAATCTGACAATTTGCATCACATTAATTTGTGATTTGTGGATTATTGGAATGTAGAATATTCAAAAATTTAATCATACAGTACAGAGTTAAACCATATTCAGACTGATCCAGGTTTGCGGTGTATGAAAAGCAACTTAAGAAAATGGTCCTTTAGAACAATATCAAAGTGTACAACAGAAAAAATACTAATAATAAGGGACGATGGATATTCAAGGTCAGACGGTATATTTTTGTTCAGTCTGACCTCCATTGCAACGTGAAACAGATAAAACCATTGCTTGGAAATTTCTGCGTGCCACCTACTGAGTGAGTGAGTAAGGGCGGGAGGGACTGATGCAGGGAAGGAGGGAGGGAGCGAGCGAGCAAGGGAGATAGGGAGGGTGGGAGGATAGGAGGGAGCCAGCCAGCGAGCAAGAGAGCGAGAAAGAGAGGGAGGGAGGGAGGAAGAGAGGGCGTGAGTGAATGAGTGAACGAAGCAGAATGAAGGAAGCAGTGAAGAAGTGAACGAACCAGAGTGAATGAAGGAGTGAAGCAGTGAGTAAAGAACTGAGTAATCGAGTGGTTGAATGAAGGATTGAGTGAAGAGATGGGTGAAAAAGTGAGTGTAGGAGTTAGTCGAAGAGTGAAGAAATGAACGAACGAACGAACTAACGAACAAACGGAACGAATCAATAAATGTCGTTTTATGGTACATCAACAGCACTTCTAAAGTCGTTTCGGAGAAGTTGCCGAAGTTCACCAAAGAATGCTGCATACGCAGAAAACTAAACTGTACGTTAATTCTGTCTTTTCAGATCTTAAATACAGAGCAAACAAAAAGCTTTTCTACTCACCTAGCCTGAGTAGACCGTGGGTATATATTCCGCGATAGTCTGCAGCGACCAACAAGTCCGCAAGGTCGCTGGCATGATCCTCGGACACGCCGACACATTTCATACACCGTATCACGAAGTTATGAACCTCGGAGAGTGATACTACTGAACTAGTGCCTGCCATTTTGTGGAGTTTTGTTGCGACCCTTTACTACAAAATCCCGAGTGTTTAACAACCGTCAGGAAGACAGCTTCTGAAAACATTGTGGGAAAGGGAGAAAATGCTGGTATCCAGCATTTTCTCCTTTTCCCACAATGTTTTCTACCCTTTCGAAGACAGTTTTCACTTTTTTTTTTAGCTAAGTTAAGTTTGCCTGCTGCAAATGGATTTAGATATGTCTAAAATTTTGTCGTTTCGTAAAGAGTAAACCCCTTAGATGCCGAAAACATTTTCAGTCTAAAGTAAAACCTAAAGAAGAGTTATTTCAAGGCTGCTTTTGTTCAAAATGTTTCAGCAAAGCGGACATTGTGGATCAAAGATCAGACTGCACGTTCTGTGCAGTCTGATCTTTGATCTACACATGGCCGCAAAGGCAGCTGAAGTTGTAAAAGACGCTAAAACAGTTAACCCTGCACCGAATGCTAATGTATCACATGTACCACGTCGCTCGAACAATTGGTGCACGAAAACATTGTGAGAAAAGGTAAAAATGCAAGTACCAAGCATTTTCTCCTTGCACCATATTTTTAACACATTTAAGGACAAACTGAACATTTACTCAAATCATAATTTGACTTTTGCACATGATTTTAATACTGACACGTCTAAAATTTTTCCTTCGTATGAAGAGTGAATTGACCCAGTTCACTAAAGTTCAAATTTGCGTACAACTATGTTGTTATCTATAAGCGAATTGTCACGTTGTTAGGCCTAAAGTTGCTTATGCATATTATCATAAGTAACACTTCTTTCTATAAATACAGTGGTGCAATTGATGCATTTTAGACACAGGGGAAAACCCCTTTCCCTAGCAGATGTATGTACCAGTAGGTTTGTTAGGATGCTGTTTAACCACCTAATAGATCTAATCTAAAGCCTTTGCAAGCGAAAAATTAGATTTGGCTGAAATGGTGGCAATTGTCGTTGATTGATTGATTGATTGATTGATTGAATTGGAGTTTTAACGCCGTTTTAACAGCTCAGGTCATATCACGGCGGTCAGTGCACCTACGCATGTGTTTTCTGGCTTTCTCACATCTGTACTGACACAACTTTCCTTCCAAGCCACCGACTACTTTCTCACTTGCATCAGAGAAAAGAGGCGAAAAATCGCCGGAAAGAAAGTCTGCCTCAACTCGAACTCACAACCACCAGGTCACGAGTCCGATACACTAACCACTGGCTGACGTAATTGTCTTTGAAACAATAAAGGAAGAAGATCAAAGCGCTGAAAGCACTGATGGCAAATGGACAGTACATATATGCGTAGCACAGTTTGTGTTCAACCATGAACTGTCCATTAGAAAAGTTTAAAAAAAATCATAATAGTAATAATGATAAGTTTGTGTACTGCTGCACTTTTCTTTAATTTTTCATGTACGAGGGTCATTCAAAAAGTAATGCAACCTATAAAATAACTTTCGAAAGAAATATATAATGATAATTACCGTACTACATTCCTTCGAAGTAATATCCCTTGTGGTCTATGACGGACTGCCATCGCTTCGGGAGGTCATCTATTCCAGTTGCTAGGCAACTGCGTTCCACTACCTTCACACTTTCGGCCACGGCAGCTTCAAGCTCGTCTAGGTCGCTATAACGAATACCTCTCATGCCCTCTTTTATCTTTGGAAATAAGTCAAAGTCACATGGACTTATAACCGGGGAATAAGGCGGGTGCTCCAATATTTCCCACTCATAGCGTCCTAGCAAAGACATTACGTTGACGGCGCCATGGGGTGTAGCGTTATCATGTAAAATTATTGGACCGGCTGCCAAGAGTCCACGTCTTTTCCTACGGATCGCTTGCCTTAATGTTTTTTTAAGGTACTCTTCATAGTACTTCCCGTTAATAGTCTTACCACTTTTCACCCTGTGACTTGTCAGAATTCCATGACTATCGTACGCGAAGATCATTAACATCTTAAGTTTAGACTGAGTCCGTCTGTACTTTGCCGGTCTCGGGGAGCTAGGTGTATGCCACTCGGTCGATTGTCTCCTCATTTCCGGTTCGTAGGATCTAACCCAAGTTTCGTCGATGGCAACAATTCTTTTTAAAAAGTCTTGTCCTTCCGAATCATAACGAGAAAGGAGTTGGGTGGCTATGGTTAAACGACGTTCTGCTTGTTCTGGCGTCAAACGATGAGGTAGCCACCGCACACTAACCTTACGCATTTTCAAACGATTTCGAAGCATGAAATGAACTGACCCTACACCGATTTCTAACTCCTGTGCC
The DNA here is from genome assembly GCA_946811185.2 of Hippopus hippopus. Taxonomy (NCBI): domain Eukaryota; kingdom Metazoa; phylum Mollusca; class Bivalvia; order Cardiida; family Cardiidae; genus Hippopus; species Hippopus hippopus. Next base: position 29,996,929 of record OX328108.1, on the reverse strand, counting down.
ATTTCTTCGTAAGTAATTCTCCTATCATCCTTCAACAGTTTTTTCACTTGCTCAGTATTATAGTCATCAGTAGCCGTCATTGGTCGACCCACACGGCAGGCATCTTCAACGCTCTCCCTGCCCGATTTGAATTCATTGACCCATCTTGTAACCTGGCAATACGATAGAGCAGATGTGCGGCAAACTTCTTGTAGTGCGGCAAATATCTCCTTTGCTGTTTTATTGCGCTGACATTCAATTTTTATGTAGCTACGCTGATCTTGAGACGTAACCGCGGCCATGACGCGGTTATTAACGTAAAATGACGTCATCTGGCGCTTCTCTAAATGACGTCATGATGATGTGACGTCACATACTAATTGCATATAGATTGAAGTATCTACATGTAAAGTTTCAAAGTAATTGATATATTGCTTTAGAAGTTATTCAACAGGTTGCATTACTTTTCGAATGACCCTCGTATATCCAAACGCTGAGGAGTAGTGAGTGGATGCATCCACATGTTGCATCCACATGTTGCGAAATTTCAAACAAGAAACACGCCAACATGTACCATTCTTTCCAAGCGCCAAGTGCATTTTATATAGTCCAAGTCCATAGCAGTACAAGTAACAGTTGAAATACACTGGTTGCAATGATTTTCATCACTGCAAAATGATGAATTAAAAAAAAAAAACAAATGTAGGCTTGCAAGACATTTTATATGATGCAGAAAACACAACTGAAAAAAATAAAACTGCTTTCATTAGTTTTATGTATCACTATTAATATTTCAAGTTTGGCAAGTGAATGTGTGTAAAGGTTTTTTTTTTCTTTCCTTCACATTCTAGTTATTTTCTCTTTCTTCTCATTTTTTATCTTTTGCAAGAGAAGAAAAATACTAGAGCACCGCATGTGGATGTCAATGTTTGGCTGCAGTTGCTTTTAGTGAAAATTGTAAGTCGAAAACCCGGGATTTCTGTGTCAAAATAATGAGATATTTTTTAAAAGCTTTACTTGCCACGTCAATCGGTATGTGAGGGTCGCGGCCATCCCCCACCATACCTTACAAATCAATGTTAGTAAATATTTTGTTAGTATTACATGCGGTTCACAATGTCATTATGTATATACATACAAATTTCAAAGTCTTTTCCTTTACAATTTTACCATTCAAAATCTCAAGTTTAACCAATTTACATATTAACTGATGAGCCAAATTGATGATCAAAAGGTGACAACAAAGCTTTTTTGTTATGAAAAAGTGTATGTGTGTGGGTGTGTGTGCGCACGCGCTAAAAGTGACAAAGAAAAGGAAAAGAAAAAAAAGTTTTTCGTCTTTAAGTAATTCTACTTTTTACTAATTGATTGTGTTTTTGCGTTTTCTTTCGTTTTGTCTTCAATTATTCACTATCTTAATCGGTTCATGGGAGGTTTTGTATGATATATTCTACGAATGTCATGATACTTTCTCCTTTTTCGGACATCTTAGTACTTTTGTAAATGTGTAAATTAGTGATAAGATGTTTCCTTAATCCGTTTATATAAGGTTTATTTAGTTTGTTTCTGCAATAATTGATATACTTTTTGATTTCCAAAAGAAGTATAGCTAATTTAATATTTGGTGCACTTGAGCCCAAAAGTAAAATAAAGTTATTGATTTGCAGTTTGATCTAAATTGGTTGTTATTCCTGTGTCAAAATATTGAGATGGTTACCTGCCCCTGTTGTATGAGATCCCCTTATCATATTTAACAACTAGCCCAAGTTTGAAGTAAATACGATAGTTAGCAACTACTCAAAGTGTAAAGAAAATATCTTCAGTAATGACAGAGATATTATAAAATGTAAAAGTTTTTGCACGACAGCACAGACAACGCAAGGGCTATGAAAAAGTGTTTATTTCATCAGCTTGTGGTTAATATGGAGAAATATTTGCCGAAAAAGGGAAAGGTATGCGAAAATAACGAGTGCCGTAAGGCACGACTTATTTTCGCGGACCTTTCCCTTTTGAGGCAAATATTTCCCCATATTAACCACAAGCTGATGAAATAAATTATATATTATATTTCCTCTGATTATTTTGTCAACGAATGCCACTTTTAAAACTTAAAAACTTAAAAAACTTAAAAAAGTAGTTCCAGATTTTCGGCAGGAGGAAAATATTCACTGTGACGGGAAATAATTCCCCCCAGCTTAAATTACGACATTTCTTTACCCATAACATTTCTAAAAATAGACACATGAAATATAATATAATGTCTCAATGGTTTCCTCGAAAACAGCTGGGCTAATAATCTAAGTTATTCCATAGAATGAAAACTTGCACTTTGACTGTCATGGGTTTCTTTTTCAAACAATATGCAATATGGATAAAAATTGGCAACACAATAGGGAACAGAAAATTGCGCAGGAGAAGCAGTTTTTCCTTTGTCAAGGAAAATATTTACTTTATTGAAATTTTATTCATACAATGAAACACTGTTGCAGTATTAATTCTAGTGATAGAATACAAGGGTAGTAATTGCCACTGTGTTCTGTGACAATTTTTTTGCTATAACCTGTACCTGAGGACAGTTTGTAGTGGCTATGAGATTCATTTGTAACTTACAGGTTCTTCACGTGTGTTTTTAACATAAAATTTGTATGACAATAGCAAGACTTTTCATCAAAAAATCATCAAAAGCCTGTTATCATGATGGGTTAAGCAATTAGCAAACAAGAATTTAATTTATCATTTCGGTGTTATGTATCAAAATGTTAGTTAATACACAAATAAACAGGCTGCATTAGTATTATTTTGTCAATTCCTACAGCCAAAAATGAATATCAAGGACTTCTTTTCATGCTTCATCCACCAACAAAATTTTAGACTTGATCAAAATGAAACCATTAGCAGAATTTTATCTTATTCAAATGATGTTATTTTTGCCTTTGGAAGGGTAGAAATCCCTGTCAGAGAAAAAGAAACGATGGTTACCTGCATTTCTCCTTTTCCCACAATGTTTTCAAAAGCTTTCTTTCTAACAGTGGTAATAATTTGGGGTTGTTGTGGTAAAGGGTTAACTAGGAACAAAAGATCCAAAAGCAATGCTGCTATTCCATTATCAGTTATTTTAATGTAGGCCAGTATAAATCCAAGAACAGACTTTATAGATTGATCGACCATTAGATGGCAAAAAGGGGGCAGCCATCTTGAATTCTTCCCATATTAAAGTATTGCAACAGCATACAACAGTTAAGTAAATATCTAGTACGGTAATGGTCGACCGGGAAAAAGTGTCTGCAAAGTGCAGACATGCTTGAATACGTTATTATAATGTTGTTAAATAGACAAATTTCATCTACAATAACAAAAACAAATTCTGCGAGATTTATACCACAAGAGAGCAAAATTTCTTTTTCGTTAGCATGTACGAACTTATCAGCCTTTGCAAAGGGTCCGGGACGCTTTCACATTGTGTCAACTAATCAATAGACGGAACAAAAATGTAAAACAGTGAAGTTAGATAAACATGCTTAAAACTTGACCAAGATATAAATCATACATTTGACACCTCTCAAATAAACATAATTGTGCTACTTGGAAAAAGTATTTTTCCTTCAAGATTGAAGTCCATTCCTTGTAGCTCTATATCTTGCAAGTTCTTCTTTTCTCTCACATGATTATGCTCTGGCTTTCTCGTATTCTATTGTCAAATGAATGAAGTGTTGCTACAAGAGTTCACATCGTATCATCAAGTCTATTCCGGTCCATTCAGGTCCGTTCCGATCCATTTCCGGTATTTCCATGCACAGGGAATACACCAACTCCTCTACTGCCCTACTTGTACATGTTTTACGGCTGATAAGGTAAACGGTTCTGTCTATTTACACACGATACCTGGATACACACCATACAACCTCTAATCAATCTTGAATGCCACATTTGCCACGGCCCATCTGCATCCAACAGTGTGCACACACCGACGACCAAAGGTAATCGAGGTTGTTGGTTGCGGCATGCTTTGCATGGGTGTTGGCGAAATTAATAGGAGAATATTTTATTGTTTCCAGCTTTCTCATTTAAAAATTATCATGCAAACAAACACCCTTAAAACTTTTTGCTCTGAAAATATTTTCTTTAGCACTCTCTCGGTATATGTAGGCACCGACCCCCTCTTTCCATTGAATAACTCGTAAGGTGTAAGGCGGTTTTGAAGTTGTGTCGTTTCAAGCCAATCAGAAACGGCAGTTGGAGTTCCACCAAATCAGAGACAGCGGGTAGCGCGCATTTATACATGATGTTCTGAGTGGTTGCAGCTTTCGTGCAAAAGTTTGAAACGTGGTTACTAAGGCTAGGCGCCGTTGGCTCCTAGCCAAAAAAAGGTAGCAACCAGCAATTCTCCCTTTCCCACTACGTCTTCTACCGCTATCTAAGAACAGTCTCTTCGTTTGATAACAATTTAATTTGTCGTCTGCAAATACTTTCAATTTGGACAAATATAAAATTTTGTCGTTTGGTAAGTAATACTTAAAATCAAGATTATCAATCAAATCATTTCTAGGATTGGCATAATTCAGAGCAGTTTTCAAACTTTCCACCGGGAGATCCCAATAGAGCGAATGTGCTGGAGTGAATTTTACCAACAAGGGAGAATACCCTACTCTCTGTATCAATCTGAATTGTCATCCAACTTACTTTTTAAATTTTTAAACAGGATTTGCTCGGCTCTGCTCTGCTCTGTCACTCTGTCTCTGTCTCTCAAATCAAATAACACATTGTTCTACAATTTATCTTTAATAGATTTTTATTTATCATTTTAGCATCAAACATAGTAAAACAGGACAAAGATCTTTCTAAATAGGCCTGATTATTTTCTGGATGACCAACCAAATGTCGGCGAGTGCCGATCAAAAATCAAACACCACGTTTTTTGCATTCTGATTATGATCTGCCCTATCCACAGAAGCGTAATCTGTCACGTCCAAGGCCTTATAACCTTCTAATAAATATATTGATGATATGGTCTGCAACACGCGAAAAGGGGCATTCGAACATTTGCTTAAAGTGTCGTTTCGGATCAGCCTGCGAAGTCCGCGCAGGCTAATCCGAAACGGCACTTTCCGTTTTTATGTAATTTTCTGTTTTGCGCAAGTCTGCTGTAGCACAAAATCTAATGTGGTCGTAAAGTGCCGTCTCGGATTGGCCTGCGCGGACTACGCAGGCTGATCCGAGACGACACTTTACGCAAATGTCCGAATGCCCCTTTTCGCGTATTGCAGGCCATTGACTCTTTACCAGACGACAAAATTTTGGACTTGACCAAATTGGAAGCATTAACAGACGACAAATTAGATTTAGCTCAAATGATGTTTTATGTTTTTGATAGGGTAGAAAACGTTGTGGGAAAAGTAGAAAATGCTGGTTACCAGCATTTTCTCCTTTTCTCACAATGTTTTCAAAAGGCTTCTAACCCAGAGTCGTTAAAACTAGGGATTGTGTGATAATGGGTTAAGAAAGAAGAGATGTTTTCAGCCCATGACTGATTTTTCTCACAATATCCACAGAGAAGTTGGGCGGTAGAGATCAAAGACTAGACTGACGTTCTGTATAGTCTGATCTTGGTTTACACTGTCTGAAACGAAAATGACACCGCCCATGGCGTCGAAAGTGGTCATTATGAATGAAATTATATGAGAAGTCTCCATCATAAAGTCTTCATCGGTTCAACTTTCAACTTGGCTGCCAGTTCATTCTGTAAATATAAAAAGGTGCCTTGATTACCAAGTGGTTTTGAATTCGCTGTAATAAATATTTGAAAAAAAAAAACAAGACGTGTCACTGAGAAGTGACTGTTGCCCCAAAAAATAGTGCCACTTTCCTTTGAGCTGTGCACAAGAACACTGACTATGGAAACAACACTCACAAACACTTCTGACCTTGCCTGGACCTTGACTTTTGACCTTGACGGATAAGGTTCTTGCGCGTGACACATCATTTACATGTGGTTGACAATTCTGCAAAGTTAAACTGAAATTCATTCGCATTTAAAAAAAAAGTATCAGGCCGGACAAAAACACTGCTACCCAAAAACACATTAGAGCGTTGTATGACCTTGACCTTTAATCTATAGACATGGCTTGAGTCTGACACATTTATGCAATGTTATTTTGATATTAAGTCATAGGAAAAGAATTATGGCCCGGAGACAAAAATGGACATTTGACCATGTCGTGACCTTGACCTTTGACCTACGGACACGGTTCTTGTGCGCAATACATTGTCGTCATGTTGTCGACCATTTTGTTCAGTAATATTGAAATTCATACATAATCTAAATAGTAACAGGCCAGACACAAACACAACCTCTTAAATTTCTCATTTCAATAATATCCGACCTTGCTCTAACCGTAACCTTTGACCTACTGATATGGTTTTTATGTGCGACACATGGCTTATATGTGGTTGACAATTCAACAAAGTAACACTGAAATTCATTCATAATTAAAAAGCTTACATGTCAGACACAAACACAACCCCAAAAAACGCATCTGACCTTGCCGTGACCTTGGCCTTTAACCTAATGACATGATTCCTGCGCAGGACACATCAATTTGATGTGGTTAAACATTTGTGCAAAGTTAAACTGAAATTAATACATAGGGAAAAAAGTTACGGATAGGACACAAAAACAGTGATTTGCCTTTGCCTTGACCTTTGACCTATTGACATGGTTCTTGAGCATGACACAATGTCTTCATGTTGTTGACAATTCTAAATACGAAAACGGACAGATGGACGGACAGACAGCCTGAAAGACGGACGGACGGACTTAACAAAAACTATATACCCCAAAATTTTTTTGGGAGGGCATAAAAACAGGAGCACGGGCAGGCAGGCAAGCTGGCAGACAGACAGATAGACAGACACTACTTGTGAAAACAACAGTTGGAAGAAATTATTTGTTCTGAAATTCCTTTTGCAACAATTTTTTCTTGTGTTTTTGCGTCTTTATTTGTGTTGATTACATCAAACATTTCAAACTTAACTGTGGCAGAATTTTTCTTCAAAGGAACTACGAAAAGCAAGTAAGGTAACTCACCGCAAATTTGATTTGATTCGGGTGATAGAGTATTCCCCCTTGCTGGTCACACTTGCTCATATGGATTCTCTCGGGATCGCCCGGTACAAGTACTTCTTTTTCACCTTCTGCCTATTGTAGTAATGATAAGATTCATAATTATGGTAATGGTAAGTTAACCTTTTAAATCTTTACCAGACGACAAATTTTAGACTCATCAATACAGAAAGAAATAGCAGACGATAAATGATGAAATTTGTCGTTGAAGGAGTAGAAACATTGTTGGAAAGGGAAAAATGCTGGAATGCTGGTTTCCATCAATGTAGCATATCCAATGAGAAAAATAACAAACAGCTACATCTCTTGGAAACTTTACAACGTTGCATGAAATATTTGGAGCTTAACAAACAGTATATGTACATACATATTATATACAATATCACTGAAGTTACTTACCGGTTCTAAGCCTCGACAATAGTTCATTAAATCACTCATTCGCTCCTGAAAACCGTCGGCAAAGGCATCAGGGTTAATAGCGACAAAACACTGTCCCTGTTGAGAGAAAAAAACGATATACTGCTTTAACTATAATTCATTTATTGAGCCGTGTTCAGTGAAAAGGGGGCTTAATGCATTTGCAAAAAGTATCGACCCTGGTCAGCCTGCGCAGTCCGCGCAGGCTGACCTGGGTCGAGACGTTTTGCTTTTGGTAAATTTGGTGCAGGTCCAATGACCAGTCTAGCTCTAGATTCATTTGGTTGTCCAATAAAGCGCATTATACTGATCCATACTTATGTGACGACTAGCTTGGTATAATCCATCATGGAAATGCATTAAACGCCCTTTTGCTAGAACATGGCTCAACAACATTTATCTATTGTCTTTGTGTCAATTGTCTATTGTCTTTGTGCCACTTGTTAGATCTTTGATTGTTCTAAAAATATCCTACACGTTAATGAGGATTTTGTGTAGACTCGCATAAAGGCATCGCATTTGCAAAATATATATGTTTGATACAGTTGCAAGTGTTAAAACAAACTAGGCACCATTTCTATTGGACGAGTTTTTTCCCATTTAATAAGCATTGGGACACACTATTGTTTGACCTACAATTAAAAGTTTGGTACAATAAATACAATAAATTTTGTATAGATAGACCATCCATTTTGTATAGACATACCATCCAAAGGAAGTAAAGAAAAGTGGTCTGTTACAGCAAGTGGTCTTTAAATGCAGGACCAAATGACTTAAAAGAAGGCAAAAGATTTGAAACAGTCGTCTGTTATAGCTGTTGACAGTTTTATACAAGGGGTCTCTATTACAGGTTTGCTTTGCGGGGCAGATAAGTCTCTAAATACAAGGAAGATAAAAATTCTCTCAACATTAAAATTTTAAACCTAAAATATTACCAAAATAATTTTAAGGAATGTAATGAAACAATGCAATGGATTAATGGATCAATCGATTTTTTACCAGGTCTGCTGTTTTATGAGTTTCCTTCCACTTCCTGACATAAGGCCCGAACATGGAACCACTGAGTATGCCACAAAATATTTCCACCATCATAGATAGTCCATAACCCTTATAACCAGCTGTTGAAAGAAAATAATCATATATTTGTCAAGCTCTATGATAAGGAGTTTTAATGCATCTGCAAAAAGTATCGACCCATGTCAGCCTGCGCAGTCCGCGCAGGCTGACATGGGTCGAAACTTTTTGCTATTGGTAATGTCCTTATTTGCCATAGTTATGTGATGACTTGCTTAGTATAACGTATCACGGAGATACAATAAACCTCCTTTTCCTGTAGCACTTTTCATAGATAAAATTCGATGTACTACAACGAAACACGTCGGACTACTTTCCATCATGTTGCCTGGGAAAAAGCATGTGACATACAAGTTTTCATGTTTGTTTGTTAGATGCTTTAGCCCGTTTTTCAAAAATATCGACGTAATGTTTGTGCATATATTCTTGAAACCGTCCGGACCAAAAAGGACAACGTCGCTTTGTAAGAATCCTAAATGAGGATAGCGAGACTGTGGTTTCCGACTATTAGGTTTCTTACATAGCACACAGTACCGGTTATAATTGTATAGGAGTGGCGCTATGGGAAAGGAGGGGGCAGTTACTGCATCTTCAAAATGCAATATATACCAATTGCCAAGCAGGTCACTATATAATTTGGATCCTCTTTGTCCAAAATGCGGAAGTATCGTGGGTCAGAATAGACCTTTGGCCGACAAAAAATTTATCTATAACAAAAAGTTCAAACCCAGGTCAGCCTGCGCGGACTGCGCACGCTGACATGAATCGATATTTGTGTCAGATGCATTAAATCACTTTTTTTTCGCAGAGCATGACTCAAATATTAGAAGCTAGACAAAAAAAGAAAGTTACAGCAATGACCCTAGCGAACCGAGCGCCCTGAAGAGTTCTATTATCGCGACGTGCTTGGACACAGTTGAAATATATAAGAAAAGCTGAAGGCTTGTAGACATTCATAAAAGAATAGTAATTCCAAAGAATAAAAAGTGAAAAAAAAAATATATATATATAAAATAAATACGCGCTGATTCATATGTGTGAACTCACATGTATTTTCAGCACCACCTAGCGGACATAACCCAACAGCTTTAGATGGATCTTTAGTTGGCTTGCCATCTTTGTCTACTGCCCAACCTTCTGGAATCGGCTGTTCTTTTCTTTGAGCAAGTTCCACCTGTGTGATGAAAATAGGATCACATTCATGCACATGTACTTTGTACATGTACATGTTCTGTGAATGAAATACAAAAAAAAAAATAAGTTCGAAAAATAAAAGATATGAAAAAAAAAAGTATAAATAGAGCACACAGGTGCCAACGCTCGGATACAGTTGCTTATTCGGTGAACATTCTATGTCGAAAAAGCAGCAAAACTGTTTAAAAGATATTTCAAGGGTTATCCGCCCTTCTGGCGGGGGTTCTTCACTTGATAGTTAACAAATAGCAAAGTATGAAGTATACATGAGCCATGCTCTGGCAAAAGGTCTCCATGCATCACCGTGATGCGTCGTACCGAGCATGTCATTATATGGCCTGCAACACATGAAAAGGGGCATTCGGACATTTGCGTAAAGTGTCGTCTCGGATCAGCCTGCGCACTCCGCGCAGGCTAATCCGAAACGACACTTTCCGTCTTTATGTAATTCTTTGTTTCACGCAGGTCTACTGTAGGAAAAAATCTAATGTAGTCGTAAAGTGCCATCTCGGATTAGCCTGCGCGGACTGCGCAGGCTGATCCGAGACGGCACTTTACGCAAATGTCCGAATGCCCCTTTTCGCGTGTTGCAACCCATATAATTATGATTCCATAAAATCTATTTTGCCTGACAGCCTACTGAATCATGAGGTTGACAGGTCCATTGACATACAGGAAATTGAACAGTAGCAAAAAGGTTTCGACTCATGCCAGCCTGCACAGACTGCATGTGCAAGCTGACATCTGTTGATACTTTTTGCAGACACATCAAACCCTCTGAGCAAGGCTCAATTATCTTAAGTAAAGGTACAGATATCAGGAAATATGAAAGTTTTCCCATGGCGACGACGCAGGTGTGAACATTTTCTTTAAAAACAGCCGAGCTAAAAAGCTGTCTGTGGGTGCTTGCGTTTTAAAATTTCAATGAATCTAAAATGTCAGATAGATCTACCTTCCCGTCAGCCAAAGCTGTTTTTGGCTATGTTAAGTAAAAAGATGTCTCCATCCAGACCATTTGCTGTACAGCGTTACAAGAATTGCTCCAATTTCATAGTGTTTTCAGAACTTGGTCTGCTGCCAGACGATTAAAGGCGTCCACAGGTAATAGTGTTATATAACGTTCACAGATTGTCATTTACCACATAACTACTCTTATTTCAGTGTAAAACAGTCATTACGAATGTTCTTATCTTTCACACGTTTGAGACAAGCAAAGAGTGCAGTATTTGGACCAAGCTCTGTGACCATACGCCTCATTTCTAAAATATTGCTGAACCAGATTTTTCTGTGAAATTAACTGTCTCAATTGTTGATCTGTGACAAAGCTTCAAATTTCATTATCTTCAGATTCAAAACAAAATCATTCAATGCAAGGTTCTTTGGAACTATTATTGATCAGTTGTACACACCTGTCAAAGAAGCGAATACGCTTCATGTAATTTCAATACACATGTGCGTGTAAATCACACCATTACCTATAATTCTCGAGAAACAGTTACATGATAAAAAGAATCTAGCATTCGTTGGCTTTTCAGCTACATATTTATTAAACACGTCGTCAAATAAAGTTATTAAACTCACCACGGCTCGCTTGATAACATTTTTTTCGAACCTCTTTTAATAAAATTCTAGTTCAAATGCCAACTCATATCAGATCCTATATACCTTCCCAAGAGCTACAGCTGTTGTCGCCATATCTAGCACAAAACTGTCTCCATCTTGACCAGGCGCGGCACAGCAAATCGGGTTCGTGCCAAGTGTCTCCTGCAGTACATATGTTATCTTTATCTTTTTTTTTTTTTATTTCAAATAAAGTTTAATCCTTGATCCATATTCATCAACTATTCTTAAGAACATTATAGTTCTCATTTTTTTAAGAATTGGCTAACTTTGAAAGTATCACAGCTTCTGATAGGCTAAACCGAATGGTTTAGCCAATCAGAAGTTGCGTTACTTTCTTAATAAAAAAAACAAAACTTAGAATGAAATTTAGAGTTGTTGGTGCATAAGGATCCTGATGTATACTGTCAGTAAAAATCATTCAATATTGGCTCGCAGAGGCTGGTACCTTAGTCGGTAAGCACAGGGCTTGAAACCCAGGGGTAGCTTGTACGAATCATCAGCGCCCGCCCGGCAAACTTTCTTTCCGGCATTTTTCGCCTCTCACCTTTGATGCATGTGAGAGAAGTATTCTGTGGACTGGAACGAAAGTTGCATTAGTACTGGTGTGAGAACGCCAGAAAACATATGCGTCGGTGCACTGACCGCTGTGAAATGACTTAAGCTGTTAAAACCCCGTTGAACTCAAATACAAACAAACGAACAAATCGAATCCTCAGTACACCCAAATTCCTTCCAAGGATCGACGATAGTCATTGCGACAGGATACGTTTTTCTCTCACTGCTGATCAGTGTTTCGATGTGTTATTTTGGGAAAGTATCCAGAGGCTTGGGAACAAATTTGTGCAAAGTTTTAGTAACATCGCACTCGAAGACAGCATAGATAGGCGAACTGACAGCTGCAGTATACTTGAATGATATTGAAAACCGCGTTCAGCACTGATCTTAGTTTAAAGGTAAAACAAAATCAAGTCCTTTCACTTAACTTGAGCACATGAGCAATGTAAATTTCTCAAACAAAAGAAATATACACCCAAAAATGTTGGGCAGCACAGATCCAAAATCTTAAAGCATAATCTTTTGGGGACAGTGTAGATCAAGAACAAACAACACTCTGATCTCGATCTACACCATCCGCTAAAGAACCTTCATCTGTCCTTGAGCAGCACTTGCCAAGTTAGACTCGGGTCCTTGTACTTTTGTTTGGCAGATGTTCTATTTAACATTCCCAGACAAAACAAACATACGCCCTAAAGTTAAGACACACTCTTTCATCTATCCATTGTTTGTAAATAATTCATGAGACGTTAAACATTTGTTTGCAAATAATTTATATGCCAATAAAAGGCCATTTGTTGGATCTATAAAGTCATAAAAGTCATATTCTCGTCAATTTTTAAACCATGGAAATGAAAATAACAGTTTCTGTGAGGTGATAGACGTCCACTGAAGTAATTCAGTTATTCAACCATTTGTACAGAGTTTTTTTTTTTAAAAATTGCCAAATAGTTATGCCAAAAACTCTTTCAGGATTATATACATAAACACGACCTATCTTTCGATGGCTGAAATACAATCCACTGAAACCCGGAAATAGTTTATTACTACGTGACCTCCTTTGTTTTCAGGGTAATATAACAATACGGATTTTCTTATCTTGCACACGTTTTAGGTAAGCATTCTGTGACGCCATCTATGACGTCATGTTTAAAGATCTATATCGTTTAGAGCATTGAACAGGGTTATATTCATGGATATTAGCACTTGTGTAGGTATGGTTTTGCATTTTCTTTCCTATTATTCGTGAAATATCGTTATGTCATTCAAAAGAATCTGACAGTCGTTAGCTTTTGAGATGAAATTTAAACTGGCTGGCGATATAGATTAAAGATAATAATAATGCACGTTCTGTGCAGTCTAACCTTGACCTATGCCGTTCGCGGAAAAAACTGCATTGTTTTGTGAAATACTGTGATAACAAGAAAACTAATAAATGGAATCCCTAGTATTCTGATCAATGATCTGAATTTTATCTGTCACTAATTTGGCACCGAAAGAGCTAGATTTGAACATCTCAGCTCTATAGGCAAAAACAGGGGCCTTTGTGGACGGCATAGATCAAAATCAGACAGCAAAGAACGTGCAATCCGATCTTGAATCTATACCATTCACTTGCATAATCAAGCTTTCAAAATAAAAGTCTGAGTTTCCATGGATTGTGTTTTCAGCCGTCAAAAGACGTGAGGACTTTATAGATTTGAACCATACTCAGTGAAAAGATGGTTGGTGCATCTGTAAAAAATGTCAAGTCCTCGCAAGCTGACCTGGGTCGATACCTGTACCTGTAGTTTAATTTTCTGTGTGTCAAAGGACCAGTTTATCGTAATATTTAGCCGGTTTTAAGACAAAATGGATCCATATTATGCAACGGTTTACTTTATATAATGCATAACAAAGAGGCATCCGCCTTTTTTTTTCCAGAACGTCGCTCATTTATTTCGCGCTAAAAATGTAAAAAGGAAACAGTCATTCAGGGTGATTTATAATATAATTGGCCTGTAACACGCGAAAAGGGACATTCGGACATTTGCGTAAAGTGTCGTCTCGGATCAGCATGCGCACTCCGCGCAGGCTCATCCGAGACGGTACTTTCCGATCGTGTGTGATTTTCTGTTTCACGCAAGCCTACTGTATGACAAAATCTAATGTTGACGTAAAGTGCCGTCTCGGATTAGCCTGCGCGGACTGTGCAGGCTGATCCGAGACTACACTTTACGCAAATGTGCGAATGGCCCTTTTCGCATGTTGCAGACCAATTATTGAAGTTGCATGTTCTAATTTTGTTTCAAGCGTAAATTTAACAAGAAGCAATCATTTAGCGTTATTTATATTCGAAGCAGATTTCATTTGACAAATGATATTAAATAAACAGAGGAAAAAATAATAATATGCAATGCCGCGATGCCTACCAGCTGGTTGAATAAATCATTAAAGCCCCCTTCCCCCACGGTAATTTGCAATAGAAAACATCCTTTCAAAAAATTGACATTCAATATGAATTTGAATTTAAAACATATATGTATTTAATTTACTGTGACAAAAGGAGAAATCACTATTTCGCCCTTTTTCCATGATGTTATAGGGAAAATCTGCTGCAAGACCTATAGATCTCCAGCAGATGTGTGTGTATGTGATTATGCTAAATATGCTTTTTCTGCATCATGCAGTGAAAGATGTTACTATCATCAGAGTCGCATAAAGGCGAAAAATACAAGCCAGACAAATACGCCAAATGCACCTGGCCGGAGTTATTTTTGCAGACTATCAGACTGAGGCATACATCATTTCAATTAAAGATGATCAGACACAGCTAATATAGTTTCACAGGTACCTCAACTCCTTTTCTAAATCCTATTACGTTTGCATTAATTCAAGGGAGATAATTATGGAAGCCAAAACAAAGAACAAACTATGTACAGGTATTATCTATGCGTTGGGTCGGTTCTGCGTATTTGGTGGTGAAGGTGTCTCAAGATTCGTAACCTTGAGGCTCCAAGTTCGATCCTCACTCGGCGTACTGTTTTTATTTGGTATTGTCTCCGGGAGTGGCCGAGGTTTCACTGAAATCATAATGGGAGCATCATAAAATTACAATTCAATCAATCAGTCAAGTATACGCAAAAAGTGCAGGGCCAAAACTGAAGAACACATGCTGATCATGGCTGATCGTAACCTGCTCTGTCTGATCCAATTAGATGAGGGTCCGTCGTCCGATAGATATCTTTATTCAACTTGTTAAAAATACTTGTACATAGTTAAAAAGATTTACATACTTAGAGGTTATTACACGGCTGATGAGGGCCGGAGAGTGATATCGGCCCGCCACCTTAATATCTGCCCCGAGGGCTTTAGTCCTAGGGCAGATTTCGAGGTGGAGGGCCGATATCACTCTCCGGCCCTCATCAGCCCTGTAATAACCTGTTTATTGCTTTCATTGATCATTTGCTCGATTGCTTCGTTTTCTTACATGTTTAAACACTTAAAACAGAGAAATTCTTGTCTTTATTCGACACAACTTTTTTTTCGCGGGTAAACGTCACGTTCATGACGTAATCATGCATCATTCATCATCACTATCGAAGCTGCATATACAGTATAAGGACGTTTTAAATAAACAGTTTTTCATACTTATTAATAGTTAAAAAGATGCCAGTATGTGTGTTTTATTAGGCCAAATATTCAATTTAGTATGTAACGTGTTATAAATGACAAACAGGAATAAATAGGTTGGTGCTTTGGAATGTGAAGCTTAATCAGTCTCGGTTTCCCCGGCTCAACGGATAAAATTCGTAGAAATACTAGCCTTTATTACATTCTGTTACTAATAATAGTAACATTTTCCACTGAAAATGGTGTAATATCAGTGACACGCGAGGGCAGATATGGTGGGGCAACAGGCTGATATCTGATATCTTGCCCGTTGACAAGATATTTGTTCTAAATCTATAGCAACTGAACACTCGCTCGTAAACTAACGTTCTCAAAACATCCAGTTTGAAAAAAAAAAGATGGCTGAATCAGTCCGTCAGTCGCTAGCGGACAAATCTTCTGAATATAGGCAATGACTGAATCGCAAAACCAGCAAAGACATGATAGAGAATAAATTGCTGTTATCTTGGATTGGTGAAAATTTATCGGGCAAGGCGTAGTGTCCATAGGCTAGTAGATCTACGAATTTTATTCGTTGAGCCGGGGGAACCGAGCCTGATAAAGTTTTCCAATCCAAAGTACCAACATCTATTCTACTTGTCCTCTTTCTCATTTATAATCAGTATAATACTAAATTGAATTGTTGGCTCGGACAACACACATACCGACATATTTTTAACTATGAATAAAGATGAAGAACCGTTTATTTAAAACGTCCTTATACTGTATTTGCAGCTGCGATAGTCATGATGAATGATGCATGATTACGTCATGAACGTGACGTTTACCCGCGGAAAAAAGTTGTGTCGAATGAAGACAAGAATTTCTATGTTTTAAGTGTCTGAACATGTTAGAAAACGGAAAAAAAAAAATCGAGCGAAGGATCAGTGAATGTAATAAACAGGTTATTACACGGCTGATAAGGGCCGTAGAGTGATATCGGCCCGCAACCTCGAAATCTACCCTCGGGCTAAAGCCCTCGGGGCAGATATCAAGGCGGCGGGTCGATATCACTCTCCGGCCCTCATCAGCCGTGTAATAACCTCTATATAGACGCCACGCCTTGCCCGATAAACTTTCCCAATCTAAAACAACAACAATCTATTCTTTATTCATCGTGTCTTTGCTGGTTTTGCGATTCAATCATTGTCAGTAGTTCTGGGGAAATGTCCGCTAGCGACTGACGGACTGATTCAGCCATTTTTTTCCCCCAAAATGGATGTTTTAAGAACGTAAGTTTACGAGCGAGTGTTCTGTTGCTATTGATTTAGAACAAATATATTGTCAACGGGCAGGATATCAGATATCAACCCATTGCCCCGTCATATCTGCCCTCGCGTGACACTGATATTACACCATTTTCGGTAGAAAATGTTACTATTATTAGTAACAGAATGTAATAAATGTACTTATGCATGTATATTCATATATGTCCATACGATCAAAGCGCTGACAGAATGACTGGTGATACATAGAGGTTATTACACGGCTGATGAGAGCCGGAGAGTGATATCGGCCCGCCACCTTGATATCTGCCCCGAGGCATAGGGGTCCGTAGTTTGACTCCTGGCACCCATAGACTATATAGTATAAACAAGGGATTTAACTGTATGCAGTCCGTTACTCGCCCCCGGTTACAAAAAACAACGTATCTTTTCTACCCCATCAGTTATTCTCCTACTTTTTTCTACAGCTGAGAGCTAAAACATTTTTCTACCAGAAAAACACAACTGTTTGTCAGTGGCTAATGCAGTCTGGCTGATACATTCGCTCGAACTTGTAAACTCGCTCAAAAATCTGCGCCATTGACACGGGTTCGTACATCCGTTTTCAAGATATAAAATGCACTTTAGATCCAATGAAACGCAGCATTAGCGGCACCCACCCTTTAAGCATGTTTAAAAATACTACTGACCTATAGTCTTTATCTTCAATAACGACGAAACGCCTCAGAATTCGTTGAATTTGTGATCCACGTTCTTATTTCGAACAGCTGCAGCCATCTTCTGTCATGTGACATTGTTTGGAACGAGAAATTTCATCGGTTGATATGTACTAACAGTCGTGAATTCAACCAATGAAATTTCGTACAGCTGCTCACACCTTTTTGTCACGTGACAGTACGGTGACACTGTTTGGAACGAGAAATTTCATTGGTTTATATGCGCGAACGTCAGTATCAAATGTACGAACCCGTGTCAATGGCGATGATTTTTGAGCGACTTTACAAGTTCGAGCAAATGTATCAGCCAGACTGCATTAGCCACTGACAAACAGTTATGTTATTCTGGTAGAAAAATGTTTTAGCTCTCAGCTGTAGAAAAAATTAGGAGAATAACTGATGGGGTAGAAAAGATACGTTGTTTTCTTGTAACCGGGGGCGAGTAACGGGCTGCACACAGTTAAATCCCTTGTTTATACTATATAGTCTATGGGTGCCAGGAGTCAAACTACGGACCCCTATGCCCCGAGGGCTTTAGCCCGAGGGCAGATTTCGAGGTGGAGGGCCGATATCACTCTCGGGCCCTCATCAGCCGTGTAATAACCTGTTTATTACATTCATGGATCAATTGCTCGATTTTTTTTGGTTTTCTAACATGTTTAAACACTTAAAACAAAAGCATTCTTGTCTTCATTCGACACAACTTTTTTCCGCGGGTAAACGTCACGTTCATGACGTTATTCACTATCACTATCGTAGAGCAGCATATATGTGCAGCATAGTACGTTTTAAATAAACAGTTCTTCATGTTTGTTCATTGTTAAACAGGTGTTGCCATTATTGTTTCTCCGATCTAAATATTCAATTTTGTGTGATACGGATCAAAACTGAGAAACAGGATAAATAGAATAGACGGTTGCTGCTTCGAATTATGAAACTTAATCAAGCTCGGTTCGCCCGGCTCAATGGATAAAATTCGTAGAAGTACTAGCCTATAGACACTACGCATTGCCTGATAAGTTTCCCAATCCGAGACAACAACAATCTATTCTCTATTTATCGGGTCTTTGTTGGTTTAACGATTCAACATTGATTGTAGTTCTGAAGATTTGTCCGCTAGCGATTGACGGACCGATTCAGCCATTTTTTTTCAAAATGGATGTTTTGAGAACGTAAGTTTACGAGCGAGTGTTCTGTTGCTATAGATTTAGAACAAATATCTTGTCAACGGGCAGGATATCAGATATCAGCCCGTTGCCCCGTCATATCTGCCCTCGCGTGACACTGATATTACACCATTTTCGGTAGAAAATGTTACTATTATTAGTAACAGAATGTAATAAATGTACTTATGCATGTATATTCATATATGTCCATACGGTCAAAGCGCTGACAGAATGACTGGTGATACATGTGGATATATTTATTCAAGTTATACAGTGTTAACTCTTTCTGGGCCAAATATTTAAACTCAGCTCTCCGACGGCTTAAAATGCAATCCAAAGAAACTCAGAAAATTCCTCATCTTTTAGGTTTGAGTAAATAAGAGGGCGGTTTAGATCCAAGATCAGACTACGTTCTTTGAACTATACCGTCTGTAGAAGACCCCTTTTTTGCATATGCCGCCGAAAGGGTTTAGAAGATTCCGTTGTCTGCGCATGTCATATTCTTCGAAAATTCGACCTGTCTGCTATGACGCATCACCCATCCCATATACATGGGAAAAGTAGGGCTTATACCGAAGCTATTACCTAAGCCTGTAGGAGACTGTTTTAATAAATGGCCGGTGCATAGGTTACATGCTAGCTGATCATAGCTGAATGAATCGCACCAGGTAGCGTTTTATTGAGTAAAAGTTTATTTTGAAATTCAAAGTAACGGTTGTTGTTTTGAAAAGTAGTCCGGTTCTATACCCAGAATGCCCAAATCAGATACATGTGTATTTGAAGAATGCCATCTAGCGGAAGACAATGAAAAAGACTCAAATAATAAAATATGCACATGTTTCCAAAAGATCATGAGTGATATATATATATATTTCTTTTTATTTTTGGTATGTTTATTTAACTTGTTTAAAATACAGACTTTAAAAACATCAAATAATAATGCAGGCACATTATAATACATATCCAACAGATCTGGGCACTGACGCCGAGCGGTGACATAATTATGTTGATCTTTATTAAATAAAAAATTACAGAATTGCAAAAAAAAATGTTTTATGATAATACATACATCTACATGTGCTTCAAAGAAATCAAAGTGCCGACAATGAGAGCGGCGATACGTGTAGATATACATGTATATACATTTACCTACTCACTCAACTTGTTTCAAACACTGACTCTAAAGCAAGTAATAATGATACATATGTGAGCGAAGCTCTGGCAAAAGGGGGCTTATTGCATCTCCGTGGTCAGTGGTACCAGTCAAGCCATCAGATACTTATGAATTCTTAAAAGCGACTTCTTTTAACAACGGACTTAATCATGAGGTAGACTGGTCCTTGTACATACAGAAAATTGATCAATAGCGAAAACTTTCGGTCCAGGTCAGCCTGCGCGAACTGCGCAGGCTGGCCTGGGTCGATACTTTTCGCAAATGCATTAAGCCCCCTTTTCACAGAGTATGGTTCATGTATTTTCACAAGATCATGTTGTAGACAGCATGGTAAAATGACATTATATACTCAGTTCCATAAATAAGTGTGCACTTAATTTTCTTTTATTTCTCGTCGCATGTTTTACTGAAGACCAACAAATTTGGTATCATACTTTAGTTCAAAGTCTGTAGAAAATGCCAGGCTAATCAGATTTTGACTAACAGAAAGTTTAAGTTAGGTTTTTTGCAGTTTAATTGAAGGTGGTACTAAAATCATAGTTGCAAAAGTACTCAAAGACTAAGGTAACATTAAAGTTAGGTTTTGGCCACCGCTCTCGTTCGGGAATGGAATAACATTCCTGATGCAATGATTTTACGTTATGTAAGGTCTATGCGACGTCGAATAATTGCCTGTATCGACAGCAGAGGTGGACATACAAGATATTGATTGAAAAATTACAAGAACTTTAAGAAAAACCTAACTTTAATGTTACCTTAGTCTTTGAGTACTTTTGCAACTTTGATTTTAGTACCACCTTCATTTAAACTGCAAAAACCTAACTTGAACTTTCTGTTAGTCAAAATCTAATTAGCCTGGCATTTTCTACAGACTTTGAACTAAAGTATGATACCAAATTTGTTGGTTTTCAGTAAAACATGCGACGAGAAATAAAAGAAAATTAAGTGCACACTTATTTATGGAGCTGAATATATTTGATTTAGAGGAAAAAATAAATAAAACTACATCACTCTTAAACCATTGCACAAATATTTTACCGTTTTTGCTCTCGACGGAACAAGGAGTGGTGATGTGTTGGTAAAAGCCATACCCTGAAAATAGATTACTATACTGATAAAACTTAACGTCAATGTTGGTAGGAAGAGAATATTTGACGGCATTTCTCATCATTCTCTTGATTTCCTTCTTTTCAACTTTTAGAAATTTCCTCAATAAGTAACATATCTATTCTTGACTCGGCTTGATGTTTAGTTCTCTGTCAAAACCATTAATTTTTCAGTGAAGCACCGATACTTTTTTTCTAATTTGCGTCATCAACTCCTTTGTAAAGGTTCAAATTAGTACTACATTAATAAAACAGACACAGAGAGCAAAGAAATATGTTATCGCCCTAAAGCTGTGCGCAAGGGAGGGAAGCAGACCTCGTCATATTTCACGAATAACCTTCCGTACTAGAGTAAAATGTTTAACCCACAACGCAACGTCGAAATATCTTGAGTACTTCTTTAGATGATTTCATAGTAACAATGCAATTGTATAGTCAAGTATAGCCTTAGTTCTAGTCACGTCATTTTGTCTTGTTATATATTCTGAGCTTCGTCAAATGACCATTACGGGACGGATTTAACAGATTATTGCCAAAGTTCTACATAGGCAGTGATAAAGGGGTCGTTATAAGGAGTTATTGAGAAATTAATGGCGCCTGGGCTCCGGCTAAATCAAGCTTAATCTCGCTTTACATATCAACCTGTGCGCATACCAACCTAGATCTTTACCAAACAAAAAAAACAAGAGGGCCAAGATGACTCTGGATGGCTCACCTGAATTTTTGAGAGGACCAAAGCCAGTTTTTTTTTGAAGTATTGAAATTTTGGAAACAAAATCATTATTTTGCTATGCAATTTTGAAAAGGTCACCTGTAAAAATCATTTCAAAATCTGTCACCACCCCTACAATCATCACTACAGTTATGTTTTTGATGAATCAGAATTCTGCACATAAATTTTAGGATAGGTCACCCAAGAGCCATTTCTTGAACAAGAGCACATGCCCGATAGTGGCTAAAAATATTAAGTCGAACAAGAGCACTGCATGCGGGTGCCAACGATTGGCTGTTGGGTGCTGGATAGTAAGTTAAAATTCTAAGTCAAAAAAGGGACATAATTTGGACAAAATTATTTTAGAGTTATCTGTCCTTGTTGTATGGGTTGCTCTTTTACTAGTGAACAATTATTCAAGTACATGTGTTGAGTGGAAGCTGAGATATGACAAAATGTCAAAGTTTTTGCACAACGACAATGCAGACGACGACAACAGGGCTATGGCAATTCCTCAATGTTTTCTTCAAAAACAGCCGAGCTAAAAAAGGGACATAATATAAGGATCATTTCTGTGAAATCATTTCAAAATCTGACGAGCGGTTTAAGAGAAGAAAAGTATTTCAAAGAACCTCTTTAAGTCAATACAGTGCAAAGAGCCCCCCCCCCCGCCATGTTTTTCGACGGATGAAAATTTCGCACACAGCTTTTGAAAAGGGTCACCAAAGGAACATTTCTGTGAAATTATTTCAAAATCTGACCAGTTGTTTCAGAGGAGAAGATTTTTAAAGAATTTCTTAGAAAATTCCATTTGGTTGCCATGGCAACCAGAGTTTTAGATGGAATCAAATTCTGTGAACAAGTTTTAAAGAGGACCTCCCAAGAAACATTCCAGCCAAGTTTGGTCCAAATTGGCCAAACCGTTTAGGAGGAGAAGATGTTTAAAGAATTGTTGACGACGGACGACGCACGGCGGACGACGCACGACGGACACAGGGTGATCCTAAAAGCTCCCCTTGAGCACGTTGTGCTCAGGTGAGCTAAAAACAGTATACTTGTCCAAATTGAAAGCATCTGATGACCAAGAATAAAAACTGCTAAAATGATGGGATCTGTCTTCCATTGCTGGAAAAGGATAGAATGTTGGATACCAGCATTTACCTCTCTTCCCACGATGTTTTCAAAAGCCCCCTTGTTTAAGATCGTCAAAACACGTGATTGTTTTTTAAATCTTTAAAAACAACATGGAACAATTTGGTCGCGTTAAAGCTCAATTGACGACATACAATATATTTTAATAATAAGAATAGATCTGTATTTGTATTCACCATTAATTCTTAAGAACATCCTTAGTCTTGTTCTCCAAGATTTTCTGAATTTGGAAGGTAACAAAACTTCTGATTGGCTAAACCAAATGGTTTAGCCAATCAGAAGTGTTATTTTCCAAATTTAGAAAATTCTGGAGAATATGACTAAGAACGTTCCTAAGAATGGTTCGTGAATACGGGCCTAGATAACCCAATAAGTAAAAAACTAAGCTAGAACAACACAATGACACTTTGAATTCCTTAGGGAATAATTAAAACACTTTGAAAAATAACACTCTAATGTTCAATATTTCGGCTATTGCCTTTTTCAAGAGTTAGAAACATTTTATCCACTAGATCATTTTTTTTAAACGTGTATCATTGCAGCCATATTGTTTTACTAATCAGTAAAACAATATGGCTGCAATGATACACGTTAAAAAAATGTTCCAGTGGACATTTAGTGTTTCTAACTCTTGAAAAAGGCAATAGCCGAAATATTGAACATTAGAGTGTTATTTTTCATAAGCTAGAACAATTTGGCCCCAAACTCAGTTGACGACATGCAGCCTGATGAGTATGTATTACCAGCATTCCTTGCTTCACTGCATGAATACCATACCAGCCAGCGATTCCGAAATGATTTGAGCCTGTAATGTTAAACAAGGCATCAGTGAGTTGACCTTTAACTCTTCACCAAACAACAAAATTTAAAACCTGTCAAAGCATTTGTAAACCATATTTAGGTACTATCATACTTTCTCCAGTATGTATAGTAGTTGATATAGATCTATTACATGATACCTAAAAATTCTAAACAAGTATAAATATTACATATCCTATCATCCTTACGAAGCATTCTTGTCTTCATCTTTATAAGCTACCCTAGCAAACACTTACGTAGAAGTGACGGTCAGGTTGTAAGTTTTGTAAGTTTTTATCGTCTCTATATAACATGGTTTCCTTTCTGGGGACATCTTCACCAGTCGGCTTCACACTCCCGACACCGATCTATCTCTTCCCCCCCCCCCTTTTATTTTCCTCCGGCTCTTTCCTTCCTATGTGTTTTCTAAACTTGCCCTTTCTTATATCGTACTGTATACATGCAATAACTGGAAATTGGAGAGGAACTCTGTAAGCTTTGCTTTTGTTCCAATCCATTTCTGCAGGATTATATTTGTTAATAGATTGTACTGTACTGTATTGCATATGTATATTGTACTTAAGGCTTAAACAAAAGGGCAGTATATGTAGATCCTATTCTGTGCAGTCTGATCTTAATCTATGGCGTCCGCCCCAATTTTTGCAAAGTACATCGAAAGGGTTAAAAAAAAGAAGACTCTTATACGTCCATCTTGATTATCCCTATATGGCTTGCAACACGCGAAAAGGGACATTCGGACATTTGCGTAAATTGTCGTCTTGGATCAGCCTGTGCAGTCCGCGCAGGCTAATCCGAGACAGCACTTTACGACTTCATTAGATTTTGTGCTACAGTAGAGTTTCGCAAAACAGAAAATTACATAAAAACGGAAAGTGTCGTTTCGGATTAGCCTGCGCAGACTGCGCAGACTGATCCGAGACGACACTTTACGCAAATGTCCGAATGCCCCTTTTCTCGCGTTGCCAATTATGTGAACCTCAACAATGTACAAAATAAAGGATTACCGAGGAAATTTACCGATAAAACGTAAAATGTACATGTATTTCTAAAACATATTTTTTTTACCTTTAGCAGAAACCCATCCTATTCCAGCTTCCTTTGCTTTCTTTATAGCTAGATCCATACAAAAACGACCTACAACTGGCCCTGTATTGGGTATATTAAAATACAAGTATTTGTTATATATAAGAAAAAAAAACCGACTATAGAAGGTATAATCTATGAGGAAAACAGTACAGGATAAAGATTTTGTTTAAAAAAAGGAATCAAACTGTCTCTTTTTTTTTCAGAGTACCTTTCTTGAAACTGAGAATATAAAAAGTAATGTCAAGTACAGTAACAAAACAAAAACGAGACATGTTAAGGATATAATTAACAGAAAGTCACTATGTATAAGAAAAAAACACTGTATCAGGTACATGTATATTCCAGAAAGAAATTGTACATTAGAATTGGAATCAGACTTTTTGTTCAAAGCACATTTCTTTAAGCTGAGAATACTGAAATTAATTTATAAAACAGTAACAAACAGAACAATGAAACGTGACAAAACATGTACAGGTGTTATTAAAAATCTTTCCCAAGGCACAAATTATGTTGTTTCTTTTTTTCAATGAGGATTTTTGAGGTTGAATCAATCCAAGTAATTTTATTGATTCACCTGATATGAAATAGTAATTATCTACAGTAAATACGCTAGATCTAGATAACTTGTTAAATTCAAAACGGTTATAAATGGGTCATGCTCTGGCAAAAAGGGGCTTAATGCCTCTCTCTGATGCATGATACCGAACAAATCATCAGACAATTATAGTCATAATACATGTAGATCCATACATAAAGTCTACTCTCTAGAACAACCGACTGAATCATGTGATAAGCTAGTCCTTGGACATGCAGAAAATTGACCAATAGCAAAAAGTTTCAGAAAATAGCAAAAAGTTTCGGTCCAGGTCAGCCTGCGCAGTCCGCGCAGGCTGACCTGAATCGATACTTTTTGCAGATGCATTAAGCACCCTTTTCACAGAGCATGGCTCAAGTTGTAGAACTATTTGCGATTGTGGAATAGTTATACATACTTTCTAAGACTTGTTAGATAGTATTAGATTGTGAAAGGTTGTTAGAGCGCCATATCACAACTAAAGATGCCTAGATCATCACACAGTATAGGGATGTCGCAGTCTTGTGTTAGACAAGTAATGGCCTCTATTTTTCTGAGGTACTCAGCGATCTTTACCAACCATACTTGACAGCATTCATAATCTACTTCTTAAGGATATTCCTAAATTGAAAGTAACTTAAGCTCTGATTGTATAAACCAATGGTTTAGCCAATCAGAAATTGCGTTTCTTTCCAATTCTAGAATTAGAGTAAGTATGTGATTGAGAATGTTGGTGAATAAAGCGCCTAATATTGGATACATAAGATCTTACATAGGTTGGCATCTGAGATAATATCTTTTTAAACAAGTCTAGAAAAAATGGTTTTCAACAAGTCTTTGGTGACCTTAATTTTTTTCCTTGACGAGTTTCATAAAATAATGTATTAGTTCAAAAGTCAAAAACTGTTACATGTTCTTTTATCAACGAACAGTTTCTTAAGAATTATTTGTAGAAAGAAACCAACATATTTTTTGCATGAGACCAAATTTACTGCTTTTACCGCTGTGTACGTTTGGTATATAAATAACTCCAAAACAGCTGACACGTAAGAAGAATCTACTTTATTTTCGATCTAGAAATCAAGCATATCACTATCACCAATTTTTACAGCTCTTAATCAATAGATGAAAATTTTTAGTTGAATCCGTTTGGTAAAAGAAACGAGCATGAAAACGGTGTTTTAACAAATGACGCAAGTAAGCGCTCCTATGACGTAACAAAACTTCATCTCCAAATGTGTGTAAGATAAGAAAATTTGTAATTGATATATAAAGCTAAAAACTAGGTTATGTGATAAATTCACTGCTCGACATGCTCATTCATATCCAGTCCGAAACAACCCTGAAATTGCGAAACAAGGTTTTGATTTTTTTTTAACAGAAAATTAATACTGAATTTTCATTTATTAAGCGTGCTATTGTATTAATTCAGAATGACCTGAAACTATTTTGCGGCAAAGAACTTAGAAAACATCTTTGTTAAATATGGATGGTCAACGTGAATTTAACCCTTATCATGCAGAATATATTGTTGACGATCACACGGATATATTTCGTCCAGTGTAATTTAGCATTGAGTGTGGTTCATATGACAGAAACTGCTGATGGAGCAGTGTTGAGTGTAATGCAAGATCAGAAGGGTTCGTATTTTGCAATCGTTCTAAAGAACATTCTTTGTCTTATTATCAATAGTTTTCTACCTTTGAAAGTAACGCTAGTTCTGATTGGCGAAACATTTGGTTTCGCCAATCAGAACTTGCGTTACTTTCTAAATCTAGAACAAGACAAAGAATAAGAATGGTCGGTGAATACTAACCATCAGCTTGCTTTACACTCCCTTGCTTTATTGCACCATTGATCTTGCTTTACACTCTCCGCAAAACACACCCATGTTTGCGAATGGTAATGCAACAGTCAAGTATGATACCTGAATACATGTAAGCAAACGCTGCAAAAGGAAAATTAGCTCGTTATGTGCAATTTATGCTAAGTTTTAAAAAGTTGTCTTCTGTTAGTCGTCTGTATCTGGAAATGTGTTGAAAAAAAACAAACTGGTTAAATCAGGGAAGAAAAGGTTACAATTTCTCCAGGTATGTTAGCCATGCACTCATTACCAAGCAGGTCTTTCCCATTAACTAACGCGGTAGCAACGGTCTCCTTGACAACAGCAGGTTCTCCGGAAGTTGATGTCATCCCTGATTCAACATCTTCAGTGTATACGTCTGAAATGCAACGGTTCTACAGGATGTTGAACTGAGCTGAGGTTTTTTAACATTAAAAAATATATATTTGCAAATTTGATATAGCGAGTGTTCTTAATTTTCAAAAGATTTGGGATAAGTAAGTAACAGTTTGATGATCAATGTTTAGTAGTCTTGTGTCTTCCCGTACCAAAATTCTTTGTATTGTCGACCAGTTGAGTTCGTCTGAAGTATTACTCTTTATGTAAAAAGATTTTAGAAGAAACAACGTTAATTTTCAGTGCTAACTTTCGATCTTGAGAAGAAACTATCAATCAACGCTCCTATCAATGTGCACTGTTGGTGATCAGCAATGTCAATTGTCTTGTAAAGGTCGACCTCTTTAAAGTCCGCCGCCCTTCTATTTATGTGTCTGTCGGTCAATCAAAATCCTGCTTTCAAGTTTTAGATAGCCAACTTTAAGAAAGCCATAGTAGACATATGGAAAACTTTTGAAATAATTTGAAATGAGGCCACTATTTTGAACGATGGGACAAACATTTTTTAAACTTTTCTTACCGGCTGAACTATGATTAGCTACTTTGGAAAATCCAGAATTATCAGATGACGCAATAAATGTGGGCGTCGTCAGAATGAAAGATCTTATATTTTACTTTGTAAGGTGGTTTACTCTGCCAATGTAAAACACAACTTTACCAACCGACACAAATTTAACAACAGACAAAATTTTACAGTCTTCCGACTTGACAGGAATTCTTACAACAGATTAAAAGTGACTCAAATGATAGAATATGTATATTAAAGGGTAGAAAACATTTTTTTGTAAAAGGAGAAAATGGTAGATACTACATTTTCTTCTTTTCCACCAATGCTTTCATCCTTTCCTTCTCATGATCATTTTAAACTATGGATTGTTTGATAAAGGGTCTATCAACAGAGGACCAGGATTATCAACTCAGAAGTACAAGGCGTTTTAGACGACTATGCTAATCTACAATTAATTTGATATTACATTTTAACGTCTTTCAATTGAAGCAAATGCAAATTCAAATCAAAATGACAAAATATGTCTAAATAAACGCGTAGATTTCCATCTAGATGTGCATTTTATTTTAATTCATGAATGAATCATTAGACAGGGACAACATGAATTTGACCTCTGTCTTACAAAAACTGGGCTCTTCTTTTGAGCTGAAAATTCTCAGTGTTTCCCGCAAATAAGCTACGAGAAGTTTTACGTGCTATTGTGGCCCGTGTAGATCCAATGCCATACTGCAACCAACACCATTGAAAACTTAATTTCCACTTAATACAGTTCATAATGTTGTGATATTGTGGCCCAATGCAATATCAAAATTGTTCTTTTTTTAATTATTTTTCAATGAGGAAAAATGACCAGGTAGTTAAAATTGTCAAACTGACAAAAATCGCTATTCTGCATATTCCATGGACATTTACCATGGGGAATTATTTTATGTTGTAGAACAGAACTGTGTGCGTGGTGGTGTGAATGAACTCGCGTTAATGTACATACATGCGTAAATGCAGTTATGTGCTTTGAAACGTGCACGTTTTCATATACACTACAACAATATCATATTCAGCAAAAAGGCATGAAGATGGATGATTCTTGGGAGAAGTTATAAATGTGTAGAGTAATTCTACCGAGAAAAACTAGAAATATTTTAGAAGGAAAACCAAAGCAGAGCTCCGCACCAAGCCAAGGTTGCATGCGCCATGCAAGAGACATTCTGAGTGATGGTCTGTTACAAAGGGACATTAAAGACTTGTTAATTAGAAGAAAAGCCAATAAAGTCAAAGCCAAGCAAGGATCAACATGAGGTGAAATTGCGATCTAGCAGGGTGCACACAACTGCATGACGTAATGATGTTATGGGTACAATAACTGATTACCCAATACATTTGCGCCGTCAACCAGAGCGGTACCAGCTGTTTCTTTAAGAATTGTTGGGTTTCCGGAGCATGATGTTGTACTTTTAACGTCACTTATATCTGAAATACGTTTGCTAGTGTCAGAGCTTGTAAAACTTCATTTCATGCTCAAATCCGCTGATCTTGTCCTTGGTTTAACTTAATAAACCTCTTGTAGTAAGTTATCAGAGCTCTTGCCACTTTATTCTAATTAGATTCAAGTCTTACTTGTATTTGAGAGAGCGACAGACAAAGAGAGACAGAGAGACAGACAGAGACAGATAGACAGACAGACAACATAGGCCGACTGGCACATTATTGATCTTCCTTTTTGTTGCGAAAAAAAGAACACAGACCGACAGGCAGATGAATGATTCTTTGGTAGAGAGAGAGAGAGAGAGAGAGAGATAGATAGATAGATAGAGAGAGAGAGAGAGAGAGAGAGAGAGAGAGATCTAGGGGTAGAGGGAGAAATTATTATTCAGTTACACCTCTGATTTGTTACTCTGTCACGTGAGTAAAAGACTGAAAGTGAGACAGAGAAAAAGGCCGTCTGTATGAGGTAAGGCGAATCTTGTTTTCAACAACTAATAGACTTCCTCACTGCCATATTATTACCACAGTCCCAAGTTTTAACGACCTTGACGGAAAAATCTTTCGAAAACATTGTGGTACATTGTGGTAAACGGCTTTTTCTCCTTTTCCAACAATATTTCCACCCTTTGAGCAGTATTTTATTTGTGGTCTACCAATGCTTTCAATTTGGGTGGGTTAAAAACTTCGTCGTTTGGTAAAGAGTTAGCGACAGACAGACCTAATGAAAGACAGAGTCACACAGAAAAATACAATGTACATATACATGTACAGTCTGCATCAGTGTCACTCACCTAATCTATTTAAACCATGACTATAATGGCCCCTATAATCTGCGGCTACCAGCAACTCGGCGAGGTCTTGGGCATGATCCTTCACAACACCCACAGCTGTCATACAGCGGACAACAAAGGCTCGGAGTTCCTCGGTAGGTACTATATATTGTTTCTCTTCCATGTCTTGGTTAATCTATTCTGTAATTGAAATAGCGACAGCGAAATAAACTCTTTAGAAAATGTAACTTGCATGACTCTCACAGAAAAATGCAGTACAATAATAAAGTTAAAGATACATCTCTACTCATTTTCAGCCAGTTTTTAAACCATTTCACTCTTGTTTTATGAATCTATAATCATTCTTGTATCTCCGTGCCAAATCTTGCCCCCTGATGGATGCAAGGTTGCACAGATTATGACGGATAGAAAATGCATTTCATGTTTTGGAGCCCTTCAAAGCAATCCCTGTTGTCGTTTCCGGTGCAAATCCATTTTGTTTTTCTATCCAATACAGCATATATATTGGTAATTTAAAGATCTATGTGTACACAGCTGAGCTATTAAACACACTTTCAAGTTTTAACAGGTTTTTCTTTCTCTGTAAGCTGTAAGGATGTATCTTTAACCCAAAGGCGGAAAAAGGAGCTTCTGCTGACGGCACAGATACAAGATCAGACCTCACTAAACGTGCCTGTTTAGTCAAGCGTATTAAAAATCTTGTAGAGTTTAAGTGAATTGTATTTGCAGACGTCGAAAAAGGTCGCATTTATACTTGGCGTTGCAAAAGTTAACTATAGGCATAAATATTGTACTATTTTTGCTTTAAGTGAAGACATCCACGTTTAGGTAGGCCTTTGTCAATCTAATTTAGATACGGAGTCTCCTAATGGTAGATTTCAGGCTGGTCGTTTTGATTGCATCATTAGAAATCAGGACTTTCCTACATCGCTATTAATAGCTCAACCAAGCTTACGTGAAAGTACGAAACAAATTTTGGTGTTAACCAAACTTGAGTGTTATTCATTAAAGTAAGTAACAAACTTAATGTTGACCCAACCTCAGTGTTGAGCATTAAAATACGTACGTACATGTAACAAACTTGGGGTTGACCCAACTTGAGTGCTGAGCATTACAGTCCGAAATCGTACTTGATGTTGACCCAACTTGAGCATCGAGCATAAAAGTACGTAGAACATTGGTGTTGACCTAACGTCAGTGTTGAGTGACCCAACTTCGCTTTTAAGCAATTTAACTTGGTGTTTATCCAACTTGAGCATTGAGCTTCAAAGCATATAAATTTGGTGTTGAACCAACTTCAGCGTTGAGCATTTAAGCACGTAACACACTTGATGTTAACCCAACTCGAGTTTTGAGTATTTAAATACGTAAAACACTTGATGTTGACCAAACCTGATCGTTGACCATTTTAGTATGTGATACACTTGGGATTAACCAAACCTTATTGTTGAGCATAAGTCCTTGTTGTTGACCCAACTCGAGTATTGCGTATTTAAATACGTAATGCACTTAAGAGTTGGGCATTTTAGTATGTAAAACACTTGGAGTTGAACCAACTTCAGTGTTGAGCATTTAAATACGTACCACACTTGGTGCTGACCGAACTTGAGTGTAAAGTATTATAGATCGCAACCCACTTGGTGTTGATCAAATTTTTGCGTTGAACATGTAAGTACGTCACTTTGACCTAACTTCAGATGAATATTCAAGTGCAACACACTTAGTAAAGACGCAACTTGAGCGTTAGGCATTTAAGTATGCGTTTCACTTGGTGTTGACCCAATAAGGATGCAGAGCATTTAAATACGTAACACACTTGGTGCTGACCCAACTCGAACGTGTAATATTCAAGAAGTATAACACTTGGTGATGACCCAACTTAAGTGTTAAGCATTTATGTACGTAGCACACTAAGTGTTGACCCAACTTGAGCGTTAAGTTTTACAGCACGTAACACACCCACTCGTCACAACTCGGCCGATTCCGTACCTACATCTAACCTCGTCCGTATAACGGTCGCTTCCATTTGAAATGCGAATCACGTGATCTTATATACATAGCGCGCCACTGTCAGTCGTTTAGCAACGACATAAACAACCTCGATGAAGTTATTCACATCTGTTTATCTGTCGGTGAAAACTTCAATCAGAATTGATAAACCATGTTAAATAATGAATGTACGAACTGTTTGTCAACTCAACTGAAACATAGTTAGAAAGATTTCGATAGAAAATTGAAACTCAAGTTTTCTTTTTTAAGAGGAGCCTTACAGTTTTCAGAACGGTAAACCGGCGTATTTCCGGGTATGTACCGATCTGGTGCATATCAATCCACCAGATACAGCCGAGGGATATGATCGCTCCCATCACCCGAGGTATGCCGAATGGTAACACACCTAGTATTAATCCAACTCGAGGGTTACTCTTTTAAGTACGCAGCACACGCTTGGTGTTGATCAAACCGTTGTGTACGTAACGCACTTGAAGGGCGTAGCGCCCACAACGCACAATAAAAACGTGCGTATAGAAAAAAATCCGCAAGCAAAGATGTAAAACACAACATCATATACATATATCGCTTGATCTGCGCGCTTTTTCAAACTAAATAAATGGGTTAAATTGATGCACTGATGACTAGGGAATTCCTCTATGCTTTACAATAAATGCCAACCTCCCTCTCCCTCCCCAATCGGCACTTCGTACCTCAGTGTGCGTATGAATATTTCAGTCCTTGCTACGCCTATGCACTTGGTTGACCCAACTTGAGTGTTGATTACTCACATTCTATGTACGTGAAACACTTGCCAAGTTTACACCAAAATAACCTATAACCAAAAATTCTGAGTTTCAAAGGAAAAAAGCTTTTGAAAAACTTGTGAGAAGGAAGAAGCTGTTGATTTCCCGCATTTTCTTCTTTTGCATAATTTTATCAAAAGCTTTCCTCCTCAGGGTCTTCAACCAGCATTCATCATTTTATCATAATGTTTTCTACCATTTCAAAGATAATTTCTATGATATGAACGACATTTAATTTGTCGTCTGAAAGTTCTTTCAACTTCACCGAGTCTAACATTTTGTCGTTTGGTCAAGAGTTAAGATCGATTTCAATCAGGAAACATAGATATTTCACAGTTACAAATAGTTATTATCATTTTTCATAATCAATAAACACCATATACGTCAAACTTGACTTCTGTGCAATTGACATCAGTGGGTTCCCCTCTCTGTCAACTTCCTTATTTGGCATTCTAGCCCGAAAGAGATAATCAATTACAGAACAATATTATTGCAGTAACATTGACACTATTCGTGTTGATTGCTGGCCTGATTATAAAAGGTTTATTAGACTATAAACGTTGTTTAATACCTTTTCACAGCAGTGACTTGGGATACTTATTTCATAACATGAGAAAGGCGAGCATTCCTTCGTTACCAAGAAAGAAGTTTACCCACCAGTTTTTCATCCGGCTACATTCGTAAAGGACTATGCATATACATAATATAATATATATATGTGTATGTATATCTGTGTTTCATGCATCATTTAACGTAAAACTGGATATCGTTTCACCTAATAAAGTTATCAAATTTACATGCAAAGCGAAAGAGAAAAAAACAGCTTATCTTACGCTTTGTCTTTGTTTTATTCCCAATGAAAAGTGAAACTGAGATTTCCTTTTGATCACATAATACCCCTTTTTCAATGTAATACAGCCATTACGAACTTTCATAAATCTTACACACATTTAACAAACGGTAAGCAAACAGTGCCGTATTTGCTCAAAACTCTGTAACCAAACGCCTCATTTAGAACTATAATATTGCTGACCTCGATTTCTCTATAATGAACAGTCAAAATTGACGATTGTGACAGCTGCAAATTCTATTATCTTTAGATTCATATTAACAAAATTATTGCAAGTCATGCTTCTTTCTTTGGATTTATTTTTCGTCCGTGATGTACACAGATACCAGGCTGCATGTAAATTTCAAAACACATGTTTATTTGAATACATAGCTAACTATAATTCTACAGTTATCTGATGACAAGAAT
Source organism: Hippopus hippopus (assembly GCA_946811185.2). NCBI lineage: Eukaryota > Metazoa > Mollusca > Bivalvia > Cardiida > Cardiidae > Hippopus > Hippopus hippopus. The sequence continues at coordinate 29,962,512 of OX328108.1, read as the reverse complement.
CTGAAACCGTTGGCTGTTGAGGAACAACTTTATTAAACTCGTTGACCAAAAATGTTATTAAGCTCGCCAAGGGATCGCTTGATAACAGTTTTACTAGAATAGAACTTTATCTCAAATGTAAACTCATCAGATCCTATATATCTAAAATTTTATATGCTTCCCTCCGGCAGAGAAAGGGATAGGAAAGATTTACTTATTTAATGATAGGGCACCCTTATGGGATTCTTGTAACATCGTCTTTCATCGCCCAAAAAAACGTGCGGATTCGGCTGAGACTCAGGTAATTCGTAATCGATCGGCCGATACACGCCGGTTCCCCGCATCGGTTACGGATTACACAAGTCTTAGCCGAATCCGTACGATTTCGGCGATGAATGGCGATGTTACACGAATCCCATTAGGGTGCCCTATCCTTAATCGTTCTAGAATCCTGTGAAAAGAAAAAGCAGTGTAACTCTCACATATCTAAAGGCTTTACTACAGTATTAGAAGCATCAAGATACAACGTTGTAAGCCCAAAGTATCGCATCTTTAAACCAAGACTAATGAAAAGCATTAAAAAAATAAAAATAAAAGTTTAAAATTACCAGCATCTTCTCCTTTACCCACAATGTTTTCTGTTATGTTATAGATAAATTTCATAATTTGTGCCACATTCCATTTGTCGTTTGCATTTTTTTTCAACTTGGCTGAGTCTACATTTTCTTGTCAAGTAAAGTGTTAAAAAGAATACAGGGAACGAGCAGAAAGCTTTACAATCATAAAGATCAAGTACATATAGGCCATGTTCTGTGAAAAGGAGGCTTAATGCATCTGCAAAAAGTATCGACTCATGTCAGCCTGCACAGTCCGCGCAGGCTGACATGAGTCGAAACTTTTTGCTTTTGGTCTATTTTTGTATGTCAATAGACCAGTGTACCTCATGACTCAGTCGGTTATTAGACAAAAAATGTGTTTTATTGATCCATAATTATGCGATGATTTGCTTGGTATCATGCATCACGGAAATGCAATAAGCCTCCTTTTGCCAGAGGATGGCCCATTATATTTAAACAATGATAAATAGGAATGGCTTGACCAGCCCGCATAGCTCAATAGGTAGAGCGTAGGACTCGTGAACGTGATGTTTCGAGTCATTTGAGGATGTGGGTTCGATCCCCACGGCTGGTCATCTAAAATTACTAGTAGTCTTTCGGATGAGACGTTAAACCGAGGTCCCGTGTGACGGTACTATACACAGAGCACGTGAAAGAAACAGGCGTAACTTGAGATGGGTTTCGTCCTGTGTCTGCACTATCCGCCGTAACAATACTAACAGCCTTCAGGGGGCGTCGCCCATATGGGCAACCGGTGGCGACGATAAATAAACGCAAATTCAATCAAGTAGGAATGGTTTAAACCATTTACCACACAATCCCGAGTTTTGACGACCCTCTAAACAAGAAAAGCTTTTGAAAACATAGTGAGAAAATGAAAAAAAAAATGCTGGTTACCCTTTGAATGAAAGATTTCTTAATTTATGCAACATTTGAATTGTCGTCTGCAAATTTATGCTTTCAATTTGGACCAGTCTAAAATTTTTGTCGTTTGGTAAAGAGTTAAAAGCATCATGACAATAATTATCGAAAGCATTATGGGCATGGAGATACAATAACAAGAGGGCCATGATGGCCCTCTATCGCTCCACTGGCTAATATGTAAAACACTTCAAGCAAAACATTATATACCTGGCCAATTGGTTTCAAATCAGAAGACATACAAAATTTTTTCTATAAAATCCCAAGAGAAAGTTATGACCCCAGGGCAAAGCCGTTTTTGACCACAGAGCTAAAATTACTTGAATCCTGGTGGAGGTCCACAAGATAAAGCCCCATACCAAATAAAACAGGTCTAGAATGTGTGGTTATAAACCAGAAGTTTTTTCAAAGTTTCCTCAAGAGAAAGTCCTGTAAAACATTAAGCCCCTGAGAAAGGGCTAAATTTAGTAGCTCTAGGTCTTATGGTTAGTAACAAAAGGATTTCTAAAGTTTTCACTATATGAGCAAACGTAAAACTTGTGACCCCTGGGGAAGGGCCAAACTTGACCCCATGGCTATAATTTGGGCCCTCCAGGTAGAGCCCTACTAGATAAAGCTACATGCAAAATTTGGTAGCCCTAGGCCTTATGGCTAGGTACGAGAAGATTTTTAAAGTTTTCCCTATATAAGCCTATATAAAACTTGTGACCCCCAGGTCGGGGCCAAATTTGACCCCAGGGCTATGATTTGAAGAAACTTGGTAGAGGTCTACTAGATTAAGCTACATGCTAAATTTGGTCGCCCTAGGCCTTGTGGTTTCAGACAAGAAGATTTTCAAAGATTTTCAATATTTTTCAGTTTTGTTGCCATGGCAACCTGAGTTTTTGAAGGAAGCAAATTCTTTCAACAAATTCTGAAGAGGACCATGGCAGGATCATTTCTGTGAAGTTTCATCAAAATCGGATGGGTAGTTTCAGAGAAGAAGATGTTTGAAATAAAAGTTAACGCACGGACGGAGGGACGCACGCACGCACGCACGACGGACACCGGGCCATGACATAAGCCCGCTGGCCTTCGGCCAGTGGAGCTAATGAAACACACTAATCATTATCACAAATATCCAACGATTTAACCCACTATGAGGGAATTGCCTATAGAGTGAAAACCCATGGATACGTAAGCATTTGGAAAATTTTACAAGCATGCAACAAAACACCTTACTCATTGCAGGAACCACGTCGCGCTACAAGGCACTGATTGATTGATTGTATGGTATTTGACACCGTTTTCAAGATTATTTCAGTTATAACGCGGCGGCCAGTGCACTTATCCATGCTTTCTTGGAGTTTCTGTTACCAGTACTCTGCACAATATTCTTTCCAAGCCACAGGCTGCTTTTCCACATAACCATTGTCGAAAGCTACAAGGGATGCAATCCGATCCTATTGGCTGATTAGTTTAGAGACACATTTAACATGTGAGTGTCCAGGCACAGGAAACATGTGAATATTCGAGAGGATTATGTAAAAAAAAAAATACGCCGATCTCTTGACTTGCAATGACGTTGACTTTATTTTTTCACCCGGCAATGTACGTTTACATCTGTTTTGTAATTCTCTGTTAAAATGTATTTAGCTATGAATTTGAATGAAGTTTGGAGGATGTTTCGGATATAAATCGTTTAATATGAATTCAACATATTATATTAATTGGTCTTGCAGTTTAATTTTTTCATCAAAGTTTCAGAATTTATCGAACAGCACTATAGGGAAACTGTGTTTTTGTGTAAGTATCTGCCTATGCTAGCTTAAAATCTACATCTTTGTATTGATACACTGGAATGAATAAATAGAAATTTGCGACAGGTAAAAAAAAAATGTGGAAATGTTTATTCTGCGGACTCCTTCAAGCCTATTTGCGGGAAAAATTATTACAACAACATAATTATAAGCGTTGCTACCGCTAATATTCTTTTAAAAATTACCCCATGACCCATTAGTACTGTATGTCAACATGTATTTTCAGACACATCAATTTAGCAGCAGCTGCCCTTTTTCCACCGATGATTTGAATTAACATCTTCCTATAATTCAATATTAGTTTTTTTCATGAACATTGGCGAGTTCTGATTGGCTGAAATTTTTTTTTTTCATAGCTCCATGAAAAAAAAAAAAATCAGCAGTGCCGGAACTACTTTTGCAGTCAAACTAATGTAAACAAACATGTATACGAGATTTCATAATGTTTTTCGTTTTGATTTTATAGCGAGTCCGAAGTTCAAATTGCTAGACTCTAGCTGAATTTATTTTTCTGAATACTGAAAAAAAAATTCCAACAGTAAATTCAAAGAGAGAGCTGAAAAGTCATTGTTACTCTGCTGGGTTTAAACAATCTTATTTTCAACTTAATTCTAGCGTATTGAACTTCTAATAATAAATCCACTCAATCTGCAAATGTTCAGTACTATATAATGACGCCATGAATTACGTCATTTTTACGTCATGAAGGAGCTGTTTTACCGCGCTATGAAATATCAGTGAAATGGACAGTAAATAAATACGCAATGTTGGATTTACAGAAAAAGAGCAGTTAGTATTATTTAAGTGCATATTTGTTGTCTGTGATATTGAATTATAAGGAATGAAGAGAATGTTTTTTGTTTTCATGGAGGTATGAAAAAAAAAAACCTAATAAAAGTGTGATTAGGTTTTGTTTTCATACCTCCATGAGAACAAAAAACATTCTCTCCATTCCTTAATAGATCTATCTTGAAGATTATATGTAATAGGAAATTTCACCTGTCAACAACATGCAAAACAATGAGGAAAAAGAGGAAATTGCTGAGGGGGGTCAACTTACTTTTCATTATTTCTCTTGATACTGAACCACAAAAGAGTTTCAATATTCATGTTCCAGTGCCCATTAGGTCGTCTGTCTTTTTTTTAAAAGACATCTCTTGTTAATAACTCAAAACAATCCGTATACCTCGACCACATCACTCGTCACAACTCGGCCGATTCCGTACCTACATCTAACCTCGTCTGTATTAAGAATGTCGCCATTAAAACTACTTTCAGTCACATGATCAATATATGGCGGCGTCCATGTATCAGTTGTCGATAAAAAATTTAAGCTAGTTATTTAAAATATTTCAGAGATAATAACCAGTTGTCGATGGAAATTTTCAGCTAAATAGTTCCAAAAGGCTTTGACGGAATTGAATTGAAGATGACAATGCCCGTGAAACCGTGACGTTGATGTTGAACTGTCAATGTGTTGAAACAACCTTTTTTTTTTTTAATCAGTAGCACAAATGAGCAAATACCAGAGATGGAGAAAAAAGTTTGGTTTGATACATGGCTTGGATGATGAATACTTAACAGACATAGATGGTGCTATGCAGTCTGTAAGCAAGCATAGAAACAGTATACTGTTTCAAAGGCAACCACAATTTTTATATTCCAACAATTGGTATGTTGACATGATAGAAGAAATGGAATTAACCCTTTACCAACCAATCCCTAGTTTTTACGACCCTGAGATAGAAGCCTTTTGAAAACATTGTGGGAAAAGGAGAAAATGCTGGTAACCAGCATTTTCTCTTTTTCCCACAGTGTTTTTGACCCTTCACAAAACAGATTTCAAATTTTCAGTCACTTTTATTTTGTCGTCTGCAAAGGCTTTCAGTTTGGAGGAGTATAAAATTTTGTCATTTGGTAAAGAGTTTAAGTGTCCAGACCTGCTTCATGTATTGGTGTGCGCTATAGGTTAGTCCATTACTATTTACTTTTAACGAAATGGTAGTTTATTTCAAGTCAAACTTCTGCCAAGATTTCCTGGTTACATCGGCTCCGGGCTTGTTCGTCCCAAAACCAGTTCGTCCCTGGGCTTGTTCGTCCCTGGGGTTATTGATCCTATTGGAATAAACATTGCTGTGTGCCTTCTAAAATGAATTGTTATTTGACACATAAAACTACTTTGAATTAAACTTTCTCTTGGTCGTTTATTGACTATCTTCTCTTAGAACTCCAAGACACACTGACATGTTTATTGCCTTTTGTTGGCGAAATAACATTTACCATTTGGTTGTTTAAAAATGTGATTGTATGTTAAAAGCTACTATGATAAGGAACACAGAGTTTGTTTGTTTCGTTGTTCAACGCCGTTTTCAACAATACTGCAGTTATATGGCGGCAGCCAGTACTACATCGCCTCTTGCCTAAGGCTTACCGTCCTACAACACACTATGAATTGAAAATTCATGTCCATGTCCATAAATATTTTCCTTACTTTGATTTTATCTCAAAGATGAGGATGACTATTTTTGCACAGTTATATATCTGAGGTTGAGTAAGATGATCGGGGATTATGTGCAGTTAACACCTTTTCATATATACCTGTCAAAATCAGTGAATTATGCACTATTAACACCTTTGGTTGGCAGGTAAATAAATTGGGACAAACAAGCCCGGATAAACGAGAAATCAGTTGGGATGAACGAGCCCGGATGAACGAGCCCGGACGAACAAGCCCATGGACGAAAAAGCCCGTTACCGTTACATCATTTTTACTGACATGACATACTCCACAAATTTAAATTTCTTTTTCAAAAAACTACTAATGTGGTTTCTTTGCTACTCTATTTATGTTCTTAGACTTAAGATACAAAAGAGCCAAAATGGTATTAAATGCATCCCCATGATACATTATACCAAGCACTTCATCACATAATGATGGACCCATAATTGTCTAACAACCAACTTCTACAGAGCATAGCTCAAATTTATGTGTCCCCTAAAGACTCATGCTGCACTGAAACTAAGCTCTTTACCAAACAATCCCATGTTAAGTGACCTTGATGCTTTTAAACATTTCTGAAAATAAGGAGAATGCATATTGCAAGTAATTTCTCCTTTTTCTGCAATGTCATCTCCCTTTTCAAAGACAAATCCTGTCATTTAAGTTATAATTAATTACTCATCTTACATTTATACATGTGCAGTGGAATTGGAAGTTTCTTTGATATCTGTTGTAGTGAAGGAGAGAATAGCTAGTGATACAGGTCTTTGTGGACAACAAAACAAACTAAGTTAAAAGATTAATTCTTTCTTTAAAAGGGTAGAAAACATTGCTGGAAAAAGAAAATATTGGTTTTTCCAGTATTTTCTCATTTTCTAACAATGTTTTCAAAAGAATTCTTCTTCAGAGCCAGTATACATGTACTTGCATAAAGATATTGTATTGTTGTAAAATACAGGATTGTTTGGTAAAATGTTAAAAGTTTCATATTTACCTCTTCTTTAATTAAAAGGAAAAAAAGTATGTTGTATACAGGAAAAGTATAACAGCATACTTTATTGAACCTGGTATCAGTGGCTGATGTTCAAGGCTCTTGCTCTTCTGATCTTTTATTACTGACATGGATATTTCTTATTATGATTATTATCATAATTTGCAAAAAGTGTAGATTCATAATCAGGCATTATGATCTCATACTTTTTGCAGTTACATATAAATAAGTGTATTAGAGGATGTAAATAATTTCTTTTGCAAATGACTTTGTATTGATTGAAAAGAAAGAAAAATATTCAAATTAAATCAGCAGTAGAATTGTTTACCACACAATCCCTATCCCACAATGTTTTCTACCATTTGAGAGACAGAAGTCATCCTTTGACCTACATATGAATTGCTTTCAATTTAGGCGATTCCAAACTTTTGCTCCTGTGGAAAAGAAATCAGGGTCAGTTCAGTGAAGGAAATAAAAGAGCTTGTAAATTATGATATTATGAAATATATATTTTAGGAAATGGATGAAAGAACTGTAGGGAATTTTTTTATGTTATCTCATTGTCTGTTTTGTTTCATTTAAATGCATTGAATGGATACATCAGGACATGTACATAAATGAGTGCTTTATAAATCTGCCTGCCAATTTTTATTTTTTCAAGTAGAGTAGTAACTCCGCCATTGCCGGTCCCAAGCCCGGATGCAAAAGGAGGAGGGTTATGTGTAGGGCTAGCACCTCTACCATGTAAAACAAACTAACCTCTACAAAAACCAAGTAGTGTATCCTGCTATTTTCAGTAGCTTTACTATGGTGATGGGTTTATAAATAAAGATGATCAGTAATTTTGTAATTAACCATTTGATGTTATTTTATCATCATTTGGAATGCTTTCCAGACCAAACATTTCTGATCTGTAGAAGTATTCTTACAGCTCTTAAAAGTTTAAAAATGTAAATGTATACCAGGTCATAAGTTCACAGTAATCCACGCTTTCCACAATGTTTTCAAAAGACTTCTTCCTCAGGGCCATTCAAACTATGGATTGCTGGTCAAAGGGTTCAATGTACAATGTTTTACAGAATGTTTATTAGTAATATTTTTTAAATTGAAAACTTGTTGTGATACACTGATTTCATCGTATTGGTATGGGGTGTAGATTGAAGAATAAGCTATGTTTTTGTTATAAGTGGTATATTCTTGATGTAAATTAAAGGATAGAGTAATCAATTATCGTACCTCTGTGGTGGAGTAGATCCTGATGTACGCCAAACACGGAGGATACCCATGTTTAGTCTTATAGTGACACACAAGTAATATTAGTCTGTTTTTCTGCAGTATGCGACATTTGAGTCATACTGTTCTTTGTGGTGGTGTGGGGCAGTATCAGTCTGCATTTTATGCAGCCTGATCTTGATGTACACCAAACACAAATGATATTTGTTTTGTCTTGTCTTGACATATGAGCCATATCGCTTGGTAAATATTGTATTGTACCTTGGTGGTGGTGTAGATCAGGGATCAGACTGTATTTTTGCAGCCTGATCTAGATGTATGCTAAACGCGTAGATATTCATGTTTAGCTTTACTGTGATAAACGAAACATGTTATTATTCCTTATAGAATTTTCCTGATATGAATTTCCAGCTTTTTTAAGGCAAGAGAAGTATTGTATCACTTTTCAAGAGAATGAAATACTCTGGTTTGGATTTTACAAATTTGTCAGGTTTAAAACGTGAGAGAAATTTCTCAATACTTTGATAGCGAATAAAATATTTAGACTCATCCGAGTTAAAACCATTGATAACAAAAAGAAAAGTGCCTTTTTGTCGGCTAGACAATGTATGTCCTTTTCTGTATTTTACTTACAAACTTCTCAAGAATTTGTCTTAGTTTGGCGAAAGGGAGAAAACTGTCGATATAAATATTTTGTCCTTCTCCTACCATGTTTTCACAAGCCTTCCGTCTAATGGTCGTTAAATTCTGGGTTTTTAGGTTAACAAGTGGGTGAAATAGTTGTATATACATGTACTAACAATAAGTAAGGGGACGTATACCATGTTATAATTATGCATATTTTCGGTAATGATGTATTTTGGGCCAGTGGCCTTTATTTACAGTAAAAGTATTGTATTGTATTGTATAGTAATGGGTTAACCCTTTACCACACAGTCTTAACTTTTAATGCCCCTGAGAAAGAAGCCTTTTGAAAACATTGTGGGAAGAGGAAGAAATGCTGGTAACCAGCATTTTCACCTTTCCCCGCAATGTTTTCTATCCTTTCCAGTACAACTTTCAATTTCTGAGTCATATTCATTTTGTCATCTGCATATGTTTTCAGTTTGGACTTGTCTAGAATTGCTTCATTTGGTAAAAGGTTAATAAATATTTGTTGTTATTAGTTATTATGTATAATGTCTGTTCTATCTATGTGAATGAAAAAGACGCGTCACTCAGCATGAGACAATCTACATGTAAAAGTTGCAAATTCAGTTTTTTTTACTCCTGAAATACATTACAAGTTATCAAATAGTGTAGATTAAGGACCATATCATGTGCTTTTTGTGGTCTGATCTTGATCAATATTGTCCATAAATGCTCCATATGTTTTACTAAGCTGTTTCATGGTTAAATATGGTCTTTTTAGCATTAACCCTTTACCATATAACAAAATTTTAGACATGTCCATATTGAAAGTATTTTCTGATGACAAAATAAATGTGAATGTTATTAGAGCTGTCTTTGAAAGGATAGAATACAATTTGTACAAAGAAATTTTTATTACCTGCAGTTTTTCCTTTTCCTTTATTGTTTTCAAAAGCCTTCCTTCTCCAGATTGTTTAAAAACTATTATCCATAATCCTTTAATATCTGTGTGGGAGTGTTATAAATAAACATTTACCACATGACAAAATTTTACACAGATTCAAATTGTAAGCATTTCCACAGAACATAGTAAATGTGGCAGAAGTAATGGGATTTGTCTGTAAAAGATAAGAAAACATTAAGACCAAGGCAGAAAATGCTGGTTATTTTCCATATCCAGAGGGTAAAACTGCTATACAGTAATTTCCTTCGTACAAACTTCAAAACCTCTAGTTGTTTCTCTTTCTGCGTTTTTCCTTCAAATACAAATACTGTGAGTCTTTGCATATTCAATACACTCTTCAAGTGATGCCATTTCAAAGTTCATAGAGATAGAATCCAGTGTAAAGGCTGTAATACAAGGAAGAACCTAGCTCTTGGAGTATACTCCTTCATTCTGTTACATGTGTAGAGCTATGCAATGTTGCATTAGAGGCTTTCAAAATGTTGGCAGATCAAAACTAAATGGTCCGAATGTTATAAAAAAAAAAAAGGTTAAAAAAAAAAATGCATAAAAAAAAAATTGTAATCTGTGACGTGACTCGAACGCAAGATTATTAGCATGATGAGACCTCATCCTAACCGCTCTGCCATTCCTTTCTGTCTGCAATGAGCAGTGTAACGTATATATATAATTAGTAATATACTGATTCTAAATATGTCAAAGCGAAATCTGCTTATCAGTCCATTAATCGTTAATAAAGAAATGCTGTTGAACACAACCTTAACTTTAATATTGAAAGACAGATAATTTTGAAGCCGTTGCTGGAATAATTCACAATACTTGCGGCTGAGTTTTTGACAATCAGTGTAATCCGTTATAAAAATGCCTTCACCAAACGTTTTTAACGAAGCGTGTGTCAAAATAACTCTGCTAAGATCCGAAAAAATTCTAACGGGGGGGGGGGTATTTTTTTTTCAAGTGTAGTCTTATATTACGAGTAGTAAAGCGGTGTACTTCCGGATATGTATCGATCTGATGCATATTAATCCACCAGATACAGCCGAGGGATATGATGGCTCCCATCACCCGAGGTGTGCCGAATGCGACCACATGTGAATGGGAAAAAAGGCGGGGCTGCTGCACGTTTCTCCCATAACTGTGGTATTTTATCAGGTTAATTACCGGTATTTTATTTACCGCAATAAGATATCTAGATGCAGCAGTATCGTGTTTTTCGGTGATTAATTGAGGGTTTTCTTTAACTGCATTAATTGATAGATCACGAAAAATTGCTGAATTTGTCTTGTCAGGGATAGCTTGAGGTCGTTTGCAACAGTATTTCAGCTATACCATTTGTAAAACAACAAAGATCTAAGTGACGTTCTGGGAAAAGGGGGCTTATTACATCTACATCTACGTGATGCATTATATCAAGCAAGTTATCATAGATAGTTCTTTGGATCTATAAAATCCATTTTGTACAACAACGGATTGAATCATGAGGTAGAATGGTCCTTGGGTAGGCAGATAATTCATAACTAACAAAACGTTTCGATTCATGTCAGCCTGCGCGAACTGTTATACGGGGAGCGAACATTCTGCTCAAAGTGCTCAAAGTGTGCAATATGGAAAAATATTGCATACTTTCATCCAGTGCAAATACATGGGGACAATATCAAAGTATATAATAAAGTACATAATGTCGTGAGCTGCTACTACAGGTGAGTCATGCTATGTGAAATGGGGGTTTAAAACATCTGCAAAAGTCGAGTTTTAAAACCTCTACCAATCAAAAAGAGAATTAGATTTCTCCGAGTTGAAAGCACTTGATGACGACAAATTAAATGTGGCTCGAACTATACAATTTGTCTGTGAGAATGTAGGAAACATTGTTTGCATTTTATCCTTTTTTCCGTAACGTTTTCTAAAGCCTTTTCCGCTAGGATCATTAAAACTGCAGATTCTGTGGTAAAGGGTTCAGCAAATTCTACAGTATATTTTGGCAGCGGTGACGAAGGATTTGTGTGTCTGTTGGTATGGTGTTTAACGCTATTGTCAATATTATGTCAGTTATATTTTCTAGGTCAGTATTCACAAACCATTCTTAAGAACGTTCTTAGTCTGATTCTTCAAGATTTTCTAAATTTGAAAGTAACACAACTTCTGATTGGCTAAACAAAATCGTCTAGCCAGTCAGAGCTTGTGTTACTTTCTTAAACTAGAATAAGACAAAGAATATTCTCAAGAATGGTTTGTGAATACTGACACTGGAGTTTCTTTTGCAAGTACTTTGCACGCCACTATCGGTACATTATCTAACTCATTTCTAAATTTGAAAGTAACACAACCTCTGATTGGCTAAACCAAATGGTTTAGCCAATCAGAGGTTGTGTTACTTTCTTCATCTAGAATAAGCCAAAGAATACTCTTAAGAATGGTTTTTGAATACTAACGCTAGAGGGGTTTTTTTTTGCAAGTTCTTTGCACACCACTTGGTACAGTATCAAACTCGTAACATCCAGGTTAATTAACCTAATTAACCAATGATAACCATAGATGTAGCAAACCAGGGAAAGGTCGATAATAACAGGGTTTTCAGCATAATATTAGTTCGTGGCATAGAGTTAAACGCCTTCTCCAACATTGTTTCAGTTATGTCGCGGCGGCCAGTGCACCTATCCATGCTTTCCCGGAATTTCCTTAACCAGACCTTCGCATACTTTCTTCCTCAGACGCTGTCTGCTTCCTCATATAACCATCGTCTAATCAAAGATCAGAGTTGAGAGAGGAAAGAATCTTGTCGCTATGTCTATCATCAGTCCTTGGAAAGAAATTGACCGAGTCGGGGATTCGAAGCAGCGACCCCTGACTTCAAGCCCTGTACGTTACCGGACTCGATTCAGCATAATGTAAGTAAAGTACCTCAACAGACGACTGTATATTACAGTCGATTTTCTTTAGTCCTCAATGCAGATACTTAAAAAAAGAAAGCGCCAGATGAGAATTGCACGTAACGAGCAATTTTTCATTCAAGACCACCTTATTTTTTTCCACATTTTTCCCTGAATTTATCTTCGTTGCGTAGCCTACACATATTTCGTACAATGTTTTCTTTCGCAGAGGTTGATTAAAATGTAAATAAAGTTATACAGCTCTCTCTCTCTCTCTCTCTCTAGTAACGCCTCCCCCAAATTACTCTCTTACATACCAAATATGTTATCATACGCTTTGGATTTAACACAGTCTATCTGCAGCTACACAAACTGTACACACTACATTGTAAGACGCATTACAGTTTATCACTTTCAAGCGTATATCAACATTCCACAAAACATGAAGTCTAACCTTGAATCTACACCGTTCTCTACGCCATTCTAACCTGTGAAGAAAGTCTCTCCATTTTTCTGTTTTCCGTGAAAGAACATCGTCGAAATTTTTAACTTCACCAAACGACAAAATTTTTGACTGGTCCAAATTGAAAGGATTTGCAGACGACAGATTCAACATGGCACAAAATCTGAAATTTGCCTTTAGAAGGGTAGAAAACATTGTGGGAAATGAAGAAAATACTGGTAACCAGTATTTTCTTCTTTTCCCACAATGTTTTCAAAAGCCTTCTTCCTAAGGGTCGTTAAAAGTAGGAATTATCTGGTATAGGGTTAAACCTTAACCCTATATCCCGTGTGTAAAAGATTCTTTGGAAAACAGCTCACGAAAACAGTGTGGTAAAAATTGAAATTTCAAGTTAGCAGGCTTTTCTCTTTTTACCACGATGTTTTCTAGCATATCAAAGACAAACTTGTAAATTGTAGATCGAGATGCTTTCAATTTGGCCACTGGTAGTCAGTATTCTCTCTATTTACCACAGTCTTTTCTGTCTTTTGAATAAGACAAAGCCAACCATTTAAGCAGCACCATAATTATTTTTAGTCTATATCTGCCTTCAGTTTGACCAATGGTAACCAGCTTGTTCTCCTTTTTCCCCCCATGTTTTCTTCCATTTCTCCCAGACATGAATCCCATCATTTGAGGTACATTTAATTTGTCGTCTGCAAATGCGTTCAATTTTGCCAAGTGGTCAAAATTTTAACGTTTGTTAACTGTTTACATAACAGCAAAATTCTGGGCTCAATCAAATTAACAGGATGTGCAGACAACCAAAAAATATATAGCTCAAATGATGATTTCAGTCTTTGTAAGGGTGGAAAACATTGTGGGGGAAAAAGAGAAAATTCTGGTTACCAACATTTTCTCCCTTTCCCACAATTTTTACAAAAGTCTTTCTTTCTGTAGGATCCGTTAAACTCGGGACTGTGTGATAAAGGGTGCGAGGGTTAAAAAACATATAGTCTAAACTCACCAAAAACTGCTGACAATTTTATTTAACAGTCCTCTCACTGTAAACATAGAAACCATAGTGTATAATGATAACGGAATTTCAACCAAATTTAAACCACGTGGGTAATGTCTGACGATATTGATTCGAGTTGACTGTTAACCCTCTCCGCTCGATAGGCCAAAATACGGGTCTTTGCGGACGGCATAGATCCAACATCAGACTGCACAAAACGTGCAGTCAGATCTTGGGTCTATACCATCCGTTTTTTTTAGTCACAGCATTTAAGATAAATCATTTTGAATTTTAGTGGGTTGTATTTTTATCCGCCTAAAGAGCTCGAGTGTGTAATAACTGGCGCTAAAAGAGTAAACGTTTTTGACACTGGATTGGCCCACACGCCGTGCCTTATCAGCAACGTGAAACTGTATTATGCCAGCTCATACAATTTCGATCCGACCTAGCAATAAAGCTCACGTGAGCACGAGGTCCTCAAGATGGGTCATTTAATCGCTCGACGGCCGATCTTCTATCTGTCCGTCGTTCTTTCATCTCTCCACAATCCGTCCATCAACAATTTTAAAGACCAAACCGTCAAACAAGAAATATCTTTAAAAAAGATAAACAGCGTAAACTCGCCCACAAATAGGTGGGGGCCCCTAGAGTAAACGTGTCTACATTTTTGACCAATCACAAATTTCTATTTATTCATTTTTTATCAGTACCAAAAATAGCTCAAAAGCTAGCACATTCGGCCACGCCGAAAAAATACCTCATATGCACATGCATTTATAGGCCGATACGGTTCATCCAGCGCAACACAATGATCTTGCAGACAGTGTGGATCAATATCAGACCGCACATAAAGTGCATTCTGGTTTTAAATCTACACTGTCCGATAAAGATATATTATTCCCACAAAATCAGTTAGAAATACCAATATTCTGATAATTACTATCGGCTGAAAAGTTTCTTATAAGTTTTCTAGCAGGTTAAGGGTAAAAGAAGCACATAATTATGTATCGCAACATTTGAGTCACATTTAATTTGTCGTCTGCAAATGCTTTGGACAAGTTTGGACAACTCTAAAATTTTGTCGTGTGGTAAAGATTTAACTCTTTACCAAACGACATAACTTTAGACTAGTATAAATTGGAAGCATTTGCAGACGACAAAATTAATGTGACTCAAAAATTGAAATTTGTTTTGGGAAGGGAAGAAAACATTGTGGTAAAAGGAGAAAATGCTGGTTACCAGCATTTTCTCCTTTTCCCACAATGTTTTTCAGAAGGCTTCTTTCTCAGGGTCGTGATAACAAGGGATTGTTTGGGAAAGGGTTAACAGAAGTTGTCACTAGGACAGATTATGCAGTATTTTGTGTAAGGGGGAGATAAATTTTTGCATTGAAAAGTTATGTGCCTAATATAGCCGCTGTTGCTATGAATAGAAACGAAAAAGATGTTCCCAAACTAGAAGTCAGCTTGCGTTAAAATAACGAGTTCACATTTTTAGGCCATGTGACGAAAACATCTCGAGATAGAATCTTATACGGAACAAACCCTTAATTGGCTTTGACACTTGACATGGCAATATCAAGAGAATTATGTATAAAGATTATTCAAATGGCAGATTTCTTTTTACTTGGTTAGGAGTAGCTCAAACGTTGACTACTCTGTTTAACAGATTTATACAGGGAAAACCTTAAAGAGTTTCGTACTTATAACCACAAGACCTTACGCCTTGGTAATTTGTACGTAACAGTATCAATTAACAAACTGTGTCTTTAAATAAATATGGCCAAAATGGCACGCTCGATATCAAATGACAAACTCGGCCAACAGGAGAAAAGCTCAGCCAATATGACTTGGTCAAAGTTGGTTGGTTGTATTGGGGTTTAACGCCACTTTAACAGCTAAGGTCATATCATGGCGGTCGGTGACGCACATGTGTTTCCTGGCTTTCTCACACCAGTACTAACACAACTTTCTTTCCAAAGCCACCGACTACTTTTCTCACATGCTTCAGCAGAGGTGAGAGGCGAAAATACGCCGGAAAGAAAGTTCTCCTCAACCGGGTATCGAACTCACAACCACCAGGTCATGAATTTGGTCAAAGTAATATCCAAAATGGACGACGATTCCCGGCCGTTAATCAATGAAATTGTCATTCATCAAGTAATTTCGTATTGGCCCAGTTACAGGTCACAGGTCCGCGGCGTTACCAGATCGAGGACCTGCAACTCGGCCAATAACAGTTTGTTATACTGCAAAGAAATTTCTCGTGATCTGATTGGATGATATGCCCCGAACATATATATCATGTACACTGGCAAAACCAACGTAAAAACAGTTTCCCTTTCGGAAGCCCCGTATACATGACTACACTTTCAACACAACATCCAAATGGCGGCGTCGATCAAGATTAACATCAAGATTATGCACCAAACTGCGCGTTTTACCAAGGTTTCAGTGACTTCAGTTCCCAGTGACGTCAGTTTTCATTGAATTGGGGCACTCAGAAGGGAAATTCTACTTCGTCAGCGTACTCAATTTTTGAAACCAAAAAACAGGTAAAATTCGCTTAACATACGTTGGAATGGTAAAACTTTGCAGTATAATAAATTCGTTGTACGGTCAGGTGGCAGGGGACTTGGAAACTTGTTCACGGCTGTAGCGAATCATGTCGCCACCTCGCCTTCGGCTCTGGGCGACATGATTCCCCACAGCCGTGAACAAGTTTCCAAGTCCCCTGCCACCTGACCGTACAACTAATAATGTAGTCTATTGATTCGAGATCAAAGCCAGTCCAATTTTGCCCCTGAGGTCAAAAGTACCCCTTGATGAGCTTGGTCAACCTCTGAAACTATCAACATCACAGAGCGAGTCCTCATTTGGCTTTCAAGGAAGCTTAACACTTGTTTTCCACTCGATTTAAAAAAGAATAAGTATAAACCTAAATATAAACATGTAGACCACTTGATTTCTCATGTGTGGATTTAAAAAAAAACAATAACATATCGTGTGAAACCCAAATACCTAGTGTGTTAATATTTTTATTGTGTAGCATCACCTAGCGGTCTCCTAGCAAGGTTGTTTAAATATTTCCCCGTGATAAAGAAAAAAAAATACCCCAGAGGGTCAAACGTTTTCAACAAAGATTAAGTATACATATTTTTGCTACCTCTGTACCAGACGATAAATTTCAGACAAGTCCAAACTGAAAGTAATGGCAAACCACAAAATTTTACATGTAGCTCAAATGATGAGATTTATCTTTGAAAGAGTAGGAAACATTGTCGAAAAAGGAGAAAAAAATTATGGTTACCAACATTTCCTCCTTTTTTTCACTATGTTTTCAAATACCTTCTGTGTCAGGGTTGTTAAAATTCGTGATTGTGTGGTAAAGGATAAAAAGAAATCGTCTTGTTTTATGTAACAAGGCCTACTGATGTTATATTTTGTGTGTGGTATCAACTAATGGCCATTTATCTAAGTTATTCAAATTATGTTCGAGGAGTCCTGTGTGTTGCAATCTAATGGCCATTTATCACAGTCCTTCAGGTTATGTCCGAGGGATCCTATGTGGAACAATCTAATGGCCATTTATCAAAGTCAATCAGTTTATGTCCGAGTGGTCCTTTGTGGTTTCATCTAATGGCCATTTATCAAAGTTATTCAAACTATGTTCGAGGGATCCTTTGTGGTACCATCTAATGGCCATGAATCAAAGTCATTCAATTTATGTCCGAGGGATCCTGTGTGGTACCATCTAATGGCCATTTATCAAAGTCAATCAATTTATGTCCGAGGGGTTCTGTATAGTACCATCTAATGGCCATTTATCAAAGTTATTCAAACTATGTTCGAGGGATCCTGTGTGGTACAATCTAATGGCCATTTATCAAAGTCATTCAGTTTATGTCCGAGGGATCCTGTGTGGTACCATCTAATGGCCATTTATCAAAATCAATCAATTTATGTCCGAGTGGTCCTTTGTGGTTTCATCTAATGACCATTTATCAAAGTTATTCAAACTGTGTTCGAGGGATCCTTTGTGGTACCATCTGATGGCCATTTATCAAAGTCATTCAATTTATGTCCGAGGGATCCTTTGTGGTACCATCTAATGGCCATTTATCAAAGTCATTCAATTTATGTCCGAGGGATCCTGTGTGGTACCATCTGATGGTCATTTATCAAAGTTATTCAAATTATGTTCGAGGGATCCTGTGTAGTACCATCTAATTGTCATTTGTCAATGTTATTCAAATTATGTTCTAGGAGTCCTGTGTGGTGCTATCTAATGGTCATTTATCAAAATTTTTCAAGTTATTTCTGAGGGGGTTTTTGTGGCTCAGAGGTGAAGGTGTAGGCTTTGTATTGTGGAGGCCACGAGTTCAATCCTTACTCTAAACTCTGCGTTTTTCGTGGGAATGTTCTTTGGTGAAACACTTCAGAACCCTGGCCCAGTGTTGATAAAACCCAGGACACACACGTTTAGGTGAGCTGTCGCCGTGATATGACTGATATGTACATCTATATAGGATCTGACTAAGTAGCATTGATGTAGGCGAATTTAATGAATTTTTATCTCAGAAGCCAACTAATGTCAGATTCTTTCTATTACATAACAAAATCTCTAGAATTATAGGTTAAAATATGCAAAACCATACATGAACACATTCCATGAGTAACAACCGATTCACTTTCCCAAGAAAAGTGTAAAGTGACGTCACACATGACGTCACACAAAGCTTATCTCAAACCTGTGTAAGAGAAGAAAATTCGAAGTAGGTATATTACGTTCAAAGGAAAGGAGATGGTGTAATGAAATATTGATACAGCGTAAAATACTTTTTTTTCTCGATAAATCGATTGAATTGTGTTTGATTAAAGGTTTCTGTCCCGTTTTGTCAACACATTCCTTTAAAAGATAAAGTTTTTAAATTTTCCTTTTAGCATCAGCTGTTAGTCTTTATTTCTTTCACTGCTATGGGCAATAGGGGAGCCTTTGGAGACGGCGTAGATCAATATCAGACTGCACAGAACGTGAAATGGGCCCTTTTCTTGCGCAGTAATTTCAAATATGCGTACCGGTAGTTTAAATGTTCGTTACTGTTGCTTTTTTTTTTCTGTCAGTTAAAACCTAAAAGATTTAATGTTTTAAATGTTCGTTAGTGTTGCTTTTTTTTTTCTTGCAGTTAAAAACTAAAAGAAGCATATATAGAATCTAGTTGAAAAAAATAAAAAGGTAGCAATCGAAAGATGTGTTTCGGAGTCACTCTTTACCAGAAGACTAAATTTTGGCCTTGCCCAACTAGAAAGAATCTGCAGAAGACAAATTAAATGTACATGTAGATCTACCTAGAAACAAGATACATGTATTCGTCTATCATGGGGTAGAAAACATTGTGGGAAAATGAAAAAATGCTGATTAGATCTACCAGCCTTTTCTCATTTTCCCACAATATTTCAAAAGCCTTAGATCTATTCCTCAGGGTCGTTCAAAGCCGGGATTGTTTTGTAAAGGGTTAAATTTAAATATGCAAAGCTCCGCGGCGTTCGTCACACCTACTGATTCTCATATGCTGATTTACATAGAATATGCAAATTTCATTAATACTATGCGCAAATGTATCACTTAATGATCTTTGTTACTATGAGAGGCACGTTCACTTTCCGGTCATATGATTTTGATCCCCGCCCTCCTCTCTCGTACATGAAGAAACGTGGACAACAACAACATCAACCACACAACAGCACTACAACAACAACAGTGACAACAACAAATTCGGCTACTACTACAACTTCTACTGCTGCTGCTCGTACTACTACTACTACTACTACTACTGATTTCTACTAGTACTACTTGATGATCTCTCACATGAACTAACTTAAAACATTGTTTAGCGGAGGGGGGGGGTAAAGTTTGTCAAAACAGCTTAAATTATCAATCCCCGGAAAGAATGTTGGCCGGGTCGTACCTGCAAAACTTTGAGACCCATGAAACTTCACTATGCCTCGAAGTTTATGTATGGCATATTGTGATAAAAGAAATTTAAGAAAACTGGCACAATTCATAAACACGTGACACACAACAAACTCTTTATCTAGATATTTCTTGGTCTATGGATGACAAAAGAAATTGGAGTAGTGTTTTTTTTTTTATTTATTTTACTTGTATATTTGTTTGGTATTTTACATCGATTTAAAAGGTACATTCGTCAGCATCCATCTAGTCACAGCGACCATTGCACCTAACCATGCCATCTGAGTTTTTTTTTTCACCAGAGCTAGGCATAGCTTCCATTATCTCCCGTTAGATGGCATTCTACGAATACACATCTATCTAATTTGGGCATTCTGGGTACAGAACCGGACTAATTTTTCAAAAAGACAACCGTTACTTTGAATTTCAAAATCAAATATACGTTTACTCAATAAAACGCTACCTGGTGCGATTCATTCAGCTATGATCGGCTAGCATGTAACCTATGCAACGGCCATTTATTAAAACAGCCCCTACATGCTTGGGTAATAGGCTAATAGCTTTGGTATAAGCCCTACTTTTCCCAGGTATACGGGGATGGGTGATGCGTCATAGCAGACAGGTCGAATCTTCCAAGAATATGACATGCGCAGACAACGGCATAGCCACTGGCTGCTTCCCTATATGAACAAAGTCGATACAGTATCACTCGGCCAGTCGCTCGAAACCTTGTTGACCTACTTTTTTGAGGTATTCATACTCAGTACACTGACAGCAAAGTACCAACAGTATCTCCTTGCCTGTCGTTATTTGACATCATTGACAATAACACTTGTCGACTGTGTGCAACCTTTTCCAATCAACTGTTTTAGCCCCAAATATGTTAACCTGTCACCCAACAATCCCGAGTGCTAACGACTTTGAGAGAGAATCCTATCAAAAACATTGTGGGAAAAGGAGAAAATGCTGGTAACCAGCATTTTCTACTTTTCCCACAATGTTTTCTATCCCTAAAAAGACAGATCCCAGTGTATGAGTCAAATCCAATTCGTCGTATGTTAAGGTTTTGGATTTTGAGGAGTCGAAAAAACTTGTCGATTGGTGAAGAATTTACTCGATCTTTTTCGACGGCTAAAATTACTTAATAACTGAAATTCGGAAAGTTTTTTATTCTGTGTAGGCTTGCTTTACTAGGAAGGCGGTATAGATCCAAGATCAGACTGCGCGCTCTGTGCACAATTTTTTCAAAGGGATTGGTGCAGTGAACATTAGTTAATGCTAACCATCTTCTCAAGATTTTGTTCAAATTCATCTAGACGTGTTCTGGAAATATGCTCGGAAATTGGGAGGGGTAAGCGGCTAGGAGTCAATTAATTGGTTGATTGTATGGTGTTTAACGCCGTTTTCAACATTATTTCAGTTATATCGCGGCGGCCAGTGCACCTATCCATGCTTACCTGGAGTTTCTTTCCGCACAATATTCTTTCCAAGCCACTGGCTGCTTTCCCACATAACCATCATCGAGAAAATGATCAGCGGTGAGAGGGAAATGAATCCTGTCGCAATGACTATCAATCCCATGAATCCTCGGAAAGAAATTAGCCGAGCCGGGGATCGAACCAGCGACCGCCTATTCTTAAGTCTGGTACGCTACCGACTGCGCCATCGGGGCTCGGCGGGTACGAGTCAAAACTAAAGGGAAAAGGGGTGGGGTTAATTACTTTATCGTTTTAATACGATAAACCCAAGAATGACAAAGAGTCATTTTCATACCAGTGATTAAGTCCATTTTGGACAGATGGTCGTAATTTCGATAATAAACGCACAGCCATTAACACACTCCCCTCACTTATTCACCGTTCGAACGTAATAAACGTAAATAGCGTAATAAACTTATGACATACAAAGAAACGTGATAATAACGTTCACATTATTCCGGAAATCTGCAAGCGTCGCGTCAGTTGCGTGGTGACGTTTAAACGTGCAAGGATACGAAGCAGTATTTGTAAGTAAATCTAATTTTGGGAATAATTGAGTTTACCCGTGAAATTTGAGAGGTGGAGTATTTGTAATAATATCTGGTATTTATAAACCAGATTTTTTTTTTAAATCGTAAATTTTTAAGATCTTGGCCCGGTTTCACGAAAAAACTTAAGTCTCTTATTTTGCTCAAGTCTGCTGACGCACCCCATTTACAACTTATGTTGCGTTTGTTAGTTTAGACCCATTTTACTAATATTAACAGACTTAAGAAACATTCTCAAATCCTAAGTTGACACAACATTTCACACTCAATTCAGCAAAATAATGGACTTAAGTCTGTTAAAATGACTCAAGTCTATTATTTTGCTGAGATGAGTCAGAAATGAAGAGTTAACTCAAGTTTTCAGAATGTTTCTAAAGTCTGTTAATGTTAGTGATATGCATCTGAAAAAACAAACTCAAGTCGGAAAATGAGTCTGTCAGCGGACTTGAACAAAACAAGAGATTCAAGTTTTTTTGTGAAACCGGGCCTAGGTGTTTTTGAAAGTATAATATACTCTTATAACTAGACTAGTCATTTTTTTCTTCCTCGCGAATTTTGATCTGCAAAAATATTGTAATTTCATCTAAATAAGGACCATTTCTTTTTCCCTTTAATTCAATGATATCAATAAAGTATAAAATTAGTAAAATTAATGAAACTTACATAAACTAGACATTATCAAAAATTGTCTTTTTATAACCAGATAAAAAAGAAGAAAGAGATAAAGGTGCGATTCCGATAAGCACTCTGGTTATGCAAGACTGCCAAAAACATCAAATGTGCGCCGGTTATTAAACCTTAACTTGCTTAAATAAGTTAACCCTTACCCTGCAGAATAACTAAAATGAAAATTTCAATTTAATAGTAAAAAAACCCAAATATTGCTATTTCAAAGTTATGTTTTGGAGAATGATATCTCCTTATCGGACATTGTAGATCAAAGATCAGACTGCACGTTCTGTGCAGTCTGATCTTGATCTACAATGTCCGTAAAATGATACCTCCTTATCGGACAGTGTAGATCAAAGATCAGACTGCACGTTCTGTGCAGTCTGATCTTGATCTACACTGTCCGCAAAAGGTCAGTGAGTCGCGCTCAGCAGCCTAAAGGTTAAAAGAAATTTTCAAGCCAGTAGTAAAAATTCTGAATGTTGCTATTTCAAAGTTGTCTTTTGGGGAAAAATATCTCTCTATCGGACAGCGTAGATCTAGGATCAGACTGCACAGAACGTGCAGTCTGATCTTGATCTTCACTGTCCGCAAAAAGGTCCTTGAGTCGCGCTAAGCTGCCCAAGTGTTAATATAAGTCAGCTTGAAAATGTTTTACTTGAGATATCGACCTTTAAAGGGGACAATTCAGATTATTTAATGAACTTCTAAAACTTCTAAAATGTTTTACAACGTAATTTAGTATGTCAGTAGTTGTCATAACATCGATAAATGAGAATGAATAATACACGAAAAAAAAAATATCTAGGCTCAGAGGACAGGTTATGTGCCGTCTGATCTTAATCTGCGCTCTCCGCGAAACAAAGGTTACATAACCCATGAAGTAAAAACCAACGAAAAAAATTGTTTTTTCTTCCCTTTGCCTGTCTTCTTTCTAGATGGTTTGCCCGCTATGCGCTCACTTAAATCAGTGCTTTATTTTTTCAGTTATTAAAGTCTGAATAGCTAATGCTGACATGGATCAAAACTTTTTGCTATTTGTAAATTTTCTGCATGACAAAGGACGTTCTACATCATTATTTAGTTGGTTGGTAGACATAATGGATTTTATGGATCCATAGATATATGATATATGATATAAACTTGCTGGGTATATGCATCACCAAGATGCAGTAAACCCCCTTCAGCGAGAGTATGGCTCAAACGAAATAGACCTTTGCATTGAGGAAATCACATCAAAGCATCACGATAACACGGCTGTTTTTGCCGGAATATTTTAAAAAATAAGCACTATAGTCAAAATGCATTTAAATTTAAATCATACCATTTAAAACTCTAAGAATAGTTGTGAAAATGGCAATCTGTTATTGTACGGTCGGTCCAAGTGTAAGTTGCTAGCAGAAAAAAAAAAGAATTTAAAAACTAGGTCAAAAGTTGCAAAGTCGCGCTATCTTTTGTTTACTTTTTACCTAGTTTTAGAATTCATTTTTCTGCCAGCTTCTAACACTCTGGCCGACTGCACAGCGACAGAGTGTCATCACCACAATGATTTTCATACTTTTGGTATAAATGGTATGATTTAATTTTGATTGCATTTTAACACCCACATTGGTAACTTTTGGTCACTACTGAGCCTATAAGGTCTACGACCCCTAACTCATCGATAAATATCGCGTAACATCGACGTTTCGTAAAGGTTATTCGGCCAATCTCGGCAGCTTCTGTCTTTCAATATGAGAGTTAGGGGCCGTAGACCTTAAAAAATTTCTGTGTAAAGAATACCTTGTATGTGTGAGTGTGAAGATTGTTTTGTTTGTTTTGTATTGGAGTTTAACGCCATTTTAATAGCTTGGGTCATATCATGGCGGTCAGTGACGCACCCATGTGTTTCCTGGCTTTCTCACACCAGTGCTGACACAACTTTCTTTCCAAAGCTACTGACTACTTTTCTCACTTGCATCAGAGGTGAGAGGCGAAAAATTGCCGGAAAGAAAGTTCGCTGCAACCGGGTATCGAACCTGCAACCTCCAGGTCACGAGTCAGATACGAGTGTGAAGAGGATGGAGGAAAAGTATTAACCTTAACTTGGTAAATAAGTTGAATGAAACTTTCAAGCCGATAGGAAGTAAAAAATGTTGCTACATTTTTTCAAAAGTTATTTTTGGAGAAAAAGTGTTTCTTTTTGGGACAGTGTAGATCCAAGATCAGACTGCGCGGTCTGTGCAGTCTGATCTCGATCTGCACTGTTAGCAAAAGGTCAGTGAATCGCGCTTAGCAGCTTAAGGGTTTATTTAGATTACTTCTTTTTTTTTTGTTCGCGAATATGTATTATATGCAGTCAAAATACTGTCATGTCCAAATAATTCATTCTGAAATTTGGCAACAAAATTAGACTAAATACCTATACAAAATGAGGGAAGACAGAAATACATAATAATGAATTTGGCCTGCAACACGCGAAAAGGGGCATTCGGACATTTGCGTAAAAGTGTCGTCTCGGATCAGCCGGCGCACTCCGCGCAGGCTAATCCAAAATGACACTTTCCGTTTTGATGTCATTTTCTGTTTTGCGCAAGTCTACTGTACCACAAAATCTAATGTAGTCGTAAAGTGCCGTCTTGGATTTGCCTGCGCGGACTGCGCAGGCTGATCCAAGACGACACTTTACGCAAATGTCCGAATGCCCCTTTTCGTGTGTTGGAAGCCATATCATATCACGTCTTATTTTCCACCAATAGCGGCTACATTTCCAGCCTACGGCGGCGGTCCGAAGTGCCGCGTAATTAAATCTTAAAAGAAAACTCCCGTCTTTTGACTACTCTTTGAAAGAAGGCCTTTGAAAACATTGTCGGGAAAGCAGGAAGTGCTGGTAGCCAGCATTTTCCTATTTTCCCATTACATGTGAGCCTTGTTCTGGCAAAAGGGGGCTTAATGTATCTCCGTGATGCATTATTCCAATCATGCTATCACATAATTATGGATACGTTATGTACACTTTTTTAAACAACTGACTTAATCATAAGGTATTGACTGGTCCTTGGACAAACAGAAAATTGACCAATAGCGAAAAGTTTCGGCCCAGGTCAGCCTGCGCGGACTGCGCAGGCTGACCTGGTCCGATACTTTTCGCAGATGCATTAAGCCCCCTATTCACAGAGCATGACTCATGTAAATGTTTATCATTTTGAAAGCAAATCACAACATTTTATCTGAATAAAATAACACGGTAGATCAAAGTTGAGGGTGCTCGTCAGGGCAGTTTGATCTTGATCTGCACAGTCCTCAAATTCACCTATTGTTTGCTGTAAAATAATGTACTTTTTTCGATACAATATCCATGAACCAAAGTGCTACAATGCAATGTCATTTGTCATGTATATTACATTGTCAATCAAATATGACCTGTCCAACTGAAATAAACACGCAACGTCACTGACAGGCACGAGTAAAAAAAAAAAAATGATCAAAGTCACCAAAGTATCGAAAAGACACGTTTTAGTCTCGACTTTTTCAGAACCAAATGTAGGAACGCAACGTCTTTCGACGGCTGGAAAAACAATCCAAAGAAACTCAGAAAGATTTTTTATATTATAGCCTTAAATAAACAAGCCAATAGCATAAGTCAAAGATCACACTGCACGTTCTATCCAATTTGATCTTGATCTATACCATCTGCAAGGGCCTCTGTTTTCGCGCATGAAGCGACTGTGGAGTTGTTTTGCTAAAATAACCCATTAGAATCAAACAGTTTCTATCGCAGGCCGGACTGCACGTTTTGTGCAATCAGAGTCCGTATTCACCAACTATAGTCAATATTATTCAATTCCATTTTCAAATTTAGAAGTAAAAGAATTTCTGATCGACTAAACTGTTTGGCTTAGCTGATCAGAAATTGCGATCCTGTGCATTTTATAAAATTCCCGAGAATCTCAAAAACTACTCTAGCAAATGTTTTCAATATGGACGAGTCTAAATTTTGTCGTTTGAAGAAGAAGTAACTGAAATATTTAAACCGAGAAAATCGTATATCCGAAAAAAAAAATCGATCTAGAGAGAGAGAGAGAGAGAGACAGAGAGAGAGACAGAGAGAGACAGAGAGACACAGAGAGAGAGACAGAGGGACAGAGAGAGTGAGAGACAGAGAGAGACACAGATAGAGACACAGAGAGAGAGAGAGACAGAGGGGCAGAGAGAGAGACAGAGAAACTGAGCGAGAGACAGAGATAGAGACAGAGAGAGGCAGAGATAGAGACAGAGAGAGAAAGGCAGAGAGAGAGAGAGAGAGAGAGAGAGAGAGAAAAGCAGAGAAAGAGAGAAAGACAGAGAGAGAGAGAGAGAGAGAGAGAGAGAAAGAGAGAGAGACACGTTTCCAGCAACATTATACATGAGGGTAACGTCTGAAAGTAGAATTTTGTATATTAATTTCTAGAACACTTTCCTTTGTTTCAGACTCCTGTTCTCAAAATGTCAAGTTTCATATGGAGCTGTTATGTTGTGGCGGTTGCCCTAGCCTACACAAGCGCCCAGAATGTGCCATTTCCCTACGAACGATCGAACAACGTAGACCCAGCAACCTTTCTACTTCAGGAGAGCATGGGTGGGTTTTCGCTGGTTTTTGTTTTGCATAAAGAATTGCTGTAGTTTATAATATTCGTGATTCGTGTCACAAAGCGACAGGCATTTTTTGAACCTTACCTTCCACAATATTAAGCACAGGAATGCACGTATATGATAAATTTATTTTGATGAAAAAAAAAATAAATAAATGAGCTATGCTCTGTGAAAAAGGGGCTTAATGCATTTGCAAAAAAGTATCGACCCATGTCAGCCTGCGCAGTCCGCGCAGGCTGACATGAGCCGAAACTTTTTGCTATTGGTAAATTGTCTGCATGTCCAAGGATCATACTACCTCATGATCCAGTTGGTTGTTTGATAGATGGATTTTCTGGATCCATGATTATATGATGACTTGCTTGGTATACTGCATCATGGAGATGCATTTAGCCCCCTTTTGCCAGAGCATGGCTCAAAAAATATTTCCAAAAATCAGACACCCTCTGCATATCAAATCTGAACCTTTTACCAAACTAGCACATGTATTAATTAGAGACACTGAGTGGGAAGGCTGATGAAATGATTGTGAGAAACAGACAAGGAAATGTTGAGTAAACATTATTTTCTCCAGTTTCCACAATGTTTTCTTTTTCAAAGACAATCCCCACCACATGAGCCAAATTTAGTCCTTAACCCGCTGTAATCAAAAATGAAATAAGTTCAGGCAACTGTAACCCCCTCACCTACCCCTCCACCTACCCACGATTTCACATTTGTTTTGCAGGAATAGTTTATTTGACAATATCAAGCACTGAAGATCCAAGGACAGACAGCCCTTTTTGTGCAGTCTGATCATGATCTACACCGTAGCGCTTTAAGAAGAGTTTTGAAGCCTATGATATAAATCGTGTTTTTGTGAATGCGTTCAAGAAAGACAAGTTTGGAGTTTTGTTTGTCCAGTTTTAAATTACTACATATAATTGTTACTACTTTTTTTGCTAACATCTTATATAATATTTCAGTGCCAAACTGTCCCCTTGAATCCCATCCGGACACGTCGACCATGTTCATCATGCGAGGACCCCTCGGAGACCCTCAGCCCCGGACCTGTCCCCCGGGCACCTATTTCCTTCGTTCAGTCTGCTCTTGTGTGAACAACCCAATGACAGAAAGTAGGTATTTACCGACTACATGTTTCATTTTCGATTTTTTTTTCTCTTCTCAACATAATTTGTTTAATTTCGTGAATGTGGCCTAGGGCAAGGTACTGACGAGACGCAACCTAGTACTTATGATGCCCAGGAAACATATTAAATTAGCAAGCTGTCGCTGTGATAAAAATAAAAAAAAAAAATGTCAAAAGCGGTGTAAAACACTGTTCAATCAAACAGACTATCGATCAGTATTTCATGTAACTTATCATCCTTGCTGTCGTTTCGATATGACTGAAATAATGTTTCCAGCGGCTCAAAGCACCGTTCAATCAATCAATCAATGAATCAATGATTCAATATTTCACATTACTGATCACATTTTCATTCTTGCAGAATGCAACTTACGCCCCTCTGCGCTCGGACCCGGCTGGTATGACGAGAACGTGTTTGGGGTATGGATCCAGAGACCATGTGCAACCGGTGCAGCGTTTAACCCCTCCACGTGTGACTGTTCTCTGCCATTGTAATAACTCCTAGTACGTATTCATGGATTATACTGTTATGCCAGCATTATTAATCCCCCCCCCTTTTTAATGAATTCGTATGAGATTGGCTGGTCACAGCGTTGGGGTCTTTGTATAAGTATATCAGCCAAGACTAGGACAATATTTATATGTCGGATGCCTCAGTCTGTGTATCTTTCTTAACTCTTTACCATAGAATTTCGAATTTTAACTACCCTGAAGAAAAATGCTTTTCTCCTTTTCCCACAATGATTTTTACTCTTATCATTTTGGTCATACAGTTGTATTTGATATTTCATCTTTAAAATGCTTCAAACTTTGACAAGTCTGAGATTTTCCTCTTCTAGTATAGAGTTAAGTACACCGGCCAGGCACCGTCGCTGTATTTATTTGGTTTGTCTCATATGCTTTTTGATGCTTTTTGCTGGTCAATATAGTACTGGTAAAACCCGCGTAGGTTATATCTGAACGTAACAAAGATGTAAATTCACAAAGAAATTGGCCATACTCTGGCACAAGGAGGTTTCATGCATCTATGTGGATCAATACATAATTATAGATCCCTAAAATCCATTTTGTCTAACAACTGACTGTATCATGAGTTAGACTGATCCTGTGACATGCGGAAAATTGACCGATACCAAAATGTGTTGACCCAGGTCAGCCAGCACGGACTTCACAGGCTGACCTCGGTTGAAACCTTTTCAGATCCATTAAACATCCTTTTCACAGAGCATGGCTCAAATAGGCCTATAAATGAACCATGCTCTGTGAAAAGGGGTCTTAATGCATCTGCGAAAAGAATCGACCCAGGTCAGCCTGCGCAGTTCGCGCAGGCTGACCTGGGCCGAAACTTTTCGCAATTGGTCAATTTTCTGTATGTCAAAGGACCAGTGTACCCTATGATTCAGTGGTTTGTTATACAAAACGGACTGAAGGGATGTATAATACTGTGATGACTTGCTTGGTATAACGCATCATGGAGATATATTAGGCCCCCTTTTGCCAGAGCATGGCTCAAATGTAGAATGTTATGAACTTTATTTCGACCATGTCGTTTCGTTTCACAACAATAAAATACTTTCTTAATGTTTAAACTGTAAAGTGTTTTTAATTCTAAGGGAAATAACTCTAATGTGAAAGTTCGGTGTCAATTTATATTTAGTACCCTCCCTTAGACCATAAAAGCTCTCGCGTTCAAAATACGGTCTTGTGGACCATAAAAAAAGTGACTCAAAGATAACATTACATCGTAGTACATTTGCATTTTCTTTAGAAAACAATTTAAAACAAACATTGTGAGCAAATGAGAATCAGTATGAGCATTTAAGTGAACGCCAATCAGACATTGTGCTGTTGTGCCTAGTTGTTTGCCAGTAATACATGTATATTGTTACCATATTAACAAAGTAATTTCATATTGGCCAAGTTACATGTACAAGGTCTGTGGTATTAACTGGCAGCCTGTTATTAATCTTTGTAACATCTATGGGATGGTTATGGGAGATACAATGGTTACCAGTTAACAGTATTAGCCCAAGGCCAAAGGCTTGGGCTGATAACACTAATCTCGGACCTGTAACTCAGGCAATACGAAATTACTTGATCAATGATAATTGTATTAAATTATTCGTCATCCATTTTGGATTTACCGTTGGCCTAGTTTTTCTTGTATTGGCTCAGTTTGTTAATATTTCCTGAGTTTGTCATATGGTAATAATTCAATATTAGTCTTTTTCATGAACATTGGCGAGTTCTGACTGGCTGAAATTTTTTTTTCATAGCTCCATGAAAAAAAAAATTAAGCAGGGCCGGAACTACTTTTGCAGTCAAACTAATGTAAACAAACATGTGTACGAGATTTCATAATGTTTTTCTTTCTAATTTTAGATCTATATTGAGTCCGAAGTTCAAATTGCAAGCTGAATTCATTTTCTCTGAATATTGAAAAAGAAATCCAACAGTAAATTCAGAGAGAGCTGAAAACTCACTGTCAACTTAATTCTAGCGTATTGAACTTCTAATAATAAATGGACTAAATCTGCAAATGTTCAATACTATAATGACGTCACGAATTTATGTCATTGTTACGTCATGAACGAGCAGTTTTACCGCGCTATGAAATATGAATGAAATGGACATTAAATAAATATGCAGTGTTGGATTTACAAAAAAAAAACCAGCTAGTATTATTTAAGTGCATGTTTGTTGTCTGTGATATTGAATTATAAGGAATGAAGAGAATTTTTTTTGTTTTCATGGAGGTATGAAAAAAAAACCTAATCACACTTTTGTATGAAACCGCTTCGCGGTTTCATACAGTGTGATTAGGTTTTTTTTTTCATACCTCCATGAAAACAAAAAAAGTTCTCTTCATTCCTTAACTGAATGGACCATTTTGGTCACACAGTATGTTGATTAATAAAACTCATTTGTGTAAGTGTATAATGCAAGTTAACACGGTTCCACCGTTTCTTTCAAAATTCTGTAGATCCATTATTTCTCTTTCAGAAGAAAGACATGGCACACGAATATGACTTGTATGAAAACAAGCGAGAGATATCAGATGAAATACACCAACCCATTACTAAAATCAGCTGACCCCCATAGTTGAAAAATGCTCGCCACCACTATTGAAATCAGCATCCCGGGTGAAATGCAAAATTGCGAAAAATTGGAGAAAGCACTTGTTTTGATTATTGTCATTATGACTCACATTTTGACAGCTTCTAAAAACACTGTAACAAATGGAAAAATTGCTGAAAAAGAAAGTGCCCCAAAGATTTGGGTTTTTTTCATCTTCTTGAAACTCTCCAGACTGTCAAAGAACTATTTCAGTAATAAAATTTTGTTATGTCTATACATTTAGATGTGAAAACATTTTAGCAAAATGAGAAATAGCCATGACAAATAAATTTTCATCAAAATGTTTCCATAACAAAATCTAAAAAGTGTTTGACCTTTTACCCAATTCAGGAGTTTTAAGACCCTCCGGGAGAAAGCTTTTGAAACCGTTGTGAGTGCAGGAGAAAATGCTGGTAACTAACATTTCTCTTTTTCTTACAATGTTTTCAACCCTTCTGAATACTAAGTCCAAAATTTTGAGCCACATTTAACTTTGTCATCGGCAAACATTTCCAATATAGACAATTCTAAAATTTTGTCGTCTGGATTTAACCCATTACCACACAATCCCTACTTTTGACAACTCTGAGAAAGAAGCCTTTAGAAAACATTGTGGGAAAAGGAGAAAATGCTGGTAACCAGCATTTTCTCCTTTTCCTACAATGTTTTCTACCCTTCACAAAGCAACTTTCAAATTTTCAGTCACTTTTATTTTGTCCTCTGCAAATGCTTTCGATTTGGACAAGCCTAAAATATTGTCGTTTGGTAATGAGTTAAGTGACCAAACTATTTATTGTATGTTATATTATGCATTGTAAATAAACCATTGCTTGACTAATATACATGTAAGCTTTTTTCCTTCCTTTAAATCCCAAATTTCCAATTTCATTATGTAACAGTTTTTCAATTTTCCTTGGATTTTTCTATTATCAAGTTTTGTAGTTTGAGTTTAATGAAGTTTTCAACATTATCTCTGCCGTATCATATTGGATAGTGCACCTATCAATGCTTCCCTTGAGTTTCCTTTTTAGCCACTGGCTGTTTTCTAAAACAGAAATCATTTCAAAAAACGGTTCAGCAGTTAGAGAGGAATAATCCTATCCAAATGAATATCATTAACCTGAGATCTTATCACAATGACTATCATTAACCTGAGAAAGAAGTTGGCCAAGCTGGGAATCAAACCAGTGAGTCAGCCCTGTATATTATCGACTGAACTACCAAGCTTGGCCCATGTCACGCTTAAGGCAGTGGATTATAACCAAGAGACTTCGATTTTGATCCCTGCTAGTGACAATAGTCACGTTGGAGTATCCTTGTGTAAAATGTTTCAACAAAATGAAATTAGGTTAAAATCAAAAAATAAGCATAGTAATCCTTTTTCTTTTTTTCAATGTTTTAACCCTTTCCCAAACAATCCCTGGTTTTCACGACCCTGAGAAAGAAGCTTTCTGAAAACATTGTGGGAAAAGGAGAAAATGCTGGTAACCAGCATTTTCTCCTTTTCCCACAATGTTTTCTTCCCTTCCCAAAACAAATTTCAATTTGTCGTCTGCAAATGCTTCCAATTTGGACTAGTCTAAAACTTTGTCGTTTGGTAAAGAATTAAAAAGTTATCAATAGGAGTTTACATGTTATCTGTTAGAGCTTTTTGACAGGACGAATTTGAGATTCTTTCCAACTAAAAGTATCAAAAGATGACAAGTTGAAATTGGTGAAATGTGCTGAAGTTGTTGGGCTAGAAATCATTGTGGTAGAAGGGAAATTGCTTGCTACAATCAATTTCTCCTTTTACTACAAGTTTTCAAACGCTTTACTCTGTAGACATACCGTATAAAGGAATTCATCTATTTCCCTTTATTTTCAAAAGGATTTCTCTGCAGTATGGTGGCATATTTCTGCCACGAGATACAAGAAAGCTATTGCGATAATTTAAGACAACTATCGTGATAAAACAAAGTTCCTGGAAATATTATCTAGATAATAAAAATTTCCACGATAAAAATATCATAATTATTCTGTTATCATGATTTTTTTTTGCTCTCTTGCCCACAACTGACATTCATGGTATCTAAAATTAGATACGGTTTTAGAACATCTTCGTCTACAACCTTATGAATTTTCTTTTCCCTGGGTGGTTTTTATAGGTGTTCGTAGGAGGCATTTCGAGTTGTCTTTGTGATTTAACAGACTTCTGTTCATTTCGAGTCTTGTCAAAATTTACCAATTAAGCTACAAATGTTAATAATTCGATTTCTACTTCCTGCAATCTTGTGAAGTCAAAAACTACCAAGCTCATCCAAATGGTGAATTTTCTATTTATAGATATCGAGAAACGGATAGAACTATCATGATAATTTTATCTCGAATGTCAGCTATGTGCACGATTGAGAAATTTTGAGTGAAAATATTAAGTTTATCATGATATTTTTTTCAGGAAACTTTTCACTATCTCGATAAAATTTCCAGGCAACTTTAAGTTATCGCGATGGTTTTCAAAAATTATCATGATAGCTATCTCATATCTCGTGGCAGAAATATGCCACCATACTGCAGATATGCTTTAACACTGACCTGATTGTCAAAGACTTAACTTTGACAGCTGAACATACAATCAACTGCAATTTCCAAAGACTTTCATCTTATAGGTTTGAGTAAACATGCGGACAGAATAGCTCAAAGATCAGACTCTATGTGTTGTGGATAATGATCTTGATCTTTACCATCAACAAAAGCTCATGTTTTCACCTGTGGTTTAAACACTCTGGCAAAAGGGGGCTTCGTGCATCTTCTTGATTCATCATACCAGGAAATTCGTCGTAATAAAGGATCCATAAAATCCATTATCTCTAACAATCGACTGAATCTGGGGGTAGAATGGTCATTTGACATGCAGAAAACTGATCAATGGCAAAAAGTATCGACCCATGTCAGCCTACGCAGACTGCGTAGGCTGACATAGGTCAATACTTTTTACAGTTGCATTAAGCCCCCTTTTCACAGAGCATGGCTCATATTTATTTTACATCGAAACAAGTTCTTACAACTTATACTAATCTTTCTCTATTCTGCTTCCTTGGAATAGCACCAGTACTAGCCCTCTTGTGTGGGCCAATGTGGAAACCCCGTCCCGGGTATTAAACTCGGAACCTTAAGGTTACCAGGCCAACACTCTACCTCACAAGCATGGACACCACATATAACACTGTAAGGGTCGAACAGAAGTTTAAACATACCATATGTTCGATGGTTTTATTGTCCATACAGTCTTCACCATACATGCATACTTTACAATTAAATTGTACCTAAACAACTATAGTATCTCTTATGCAAACTGACCCTCACAATCATACTGAACAGGAGTGGTCTCCCTTGCACAAACTGACCTCACTATTCTATTATACAAATGTGGTATTCCTGGTCAAAACTGACTTCATAGTTACTTAGAAGAACCTTAGACACACTAACCTCAAAACTATATTGTACAAATGTGGTCTTGCTCACACAAACTGACCCCACAATTGTATTGTACAAATGTAGTGTACCTTACACCAGCTGACCTTACAACTGTATTATACAAATGTGGTCTCCCTTACACAAACTGACCCCTCAATTATATTGTACAAATGTGGTCTCCTACATAAAATGACCTCACAATTATATTGTGCAAATGTGGTTTCCCTTACACAAAATGACCCCACAATTTTTTTGTACAAATGTGGTCTCCTACATAAAATGACCTCACAATTGTATTGTATTGTACGAAAGTGGTCTCCCTTACACAAACTGACCCCAAAATTATATTGTACAAATGTGGTCTCCTTACAGAAAATGACCTCACAATTGTGTGGTACACCAATAAAATGTGGTCTCCCTTACACAAACTGACCCCACAATTATACTTTACAAATGTGGTCTCCTTACAGAAAATGACCTCACAATTGTGTGGTACACCTATAGTTTCCCTTACACAACCTAACCTCAGAATCATAATGATCAAGAATAGCCTCCTTTACTAAGAATGATCACTTATCTTGCAAAACAATGTTGTACATTTAATTAGTATATTGTACTAATTTGGTCTTATTTACATAAACTGACATCACAATCATATTGTACAAGTGTGGTCTTCCTTACATGAACTAGTCTCACAATTATGTTGTACAAATATCGTCTCCCTTACATAATCTGAGTTCACAATTACATTGTTTAAAGTTAGTCTTCCTTACACAAAATGACTTCACAATTTTCTTGTACAAATGTGGTCTCCCTCATCAAAACTGACCTAACAGTTATGCTGTACATATGTGGTCTCCCATGTCAAAAATGACTTCACAGTTATACTGTACATATGTGGTCTCCTTTATCAAAGATGACCTCAAAATTATATTGTACATTATGTGGTCTCTCTTATCAAAACTGACCTGACAACTATTTTGTACAAATTCAATTTCCCTCATCAAAACTTATCTAACAGTTATATTGTACATATGTGTTTTCCCTTATTGAATCACACCTAATAATTATATTATATCAATGTGGTCTCCCTCAGCAAAACTGACTTCACAATTACACTGTCAAAATGTAGTCTCTCTCATTGAAACTGACCATACAATTACAATGAGTGATTGTGGTCTTCCTCACATAAACTTAAACCTTAATTTTCTGTACAAAAAGTAGTCTCCCTCATCAAACTCGCAACACAATTATATTGCTAAAGTCCCTCTTACACAAACTGACCTCACAATTACATTGTATGATTGTGGTCTTCCTCATTCAAACTAACTTCACAATCATATTGTACAAATGTAGTTTCCCTCATTAAAACTGATCTCACAATTACATTTTACAACTACAGTCTCTCTTTCAAAAACTTGACTTCACAATTTAATTGTACAAATATTATCTCTCTCATCAAAACTCACGTCACAGTCATATTGTGCAACTATGTCTCCCTTTGAAGAACTAAGCAGAAAATTGTGTTGTACAATTCAAGTCTCTTTCATAAAAACTGAGATCACAATTGTGTAGTACAACTACAGTCTACTTTACACAAATTTATTCACAAATTTAATGTACAAACATACTCTCTCTCCTGAAAACAGACCTCAAAATTATCTTGTACAACTTAAGTCTCCCTTAGATAGACAGATCCTGCAAATGTATAATTGTACTATCCAACATTTACCAAAGTCTATCTTGGAGGAATTAACCTCACAATTGTTTTATACAACTAATGGTCTCCCTTACAGACCTCACAACTATCTTGTAATACAAATCAGGTTTTCATCGATTGTTATACAACAAAGCATCTTAAAATTCATAAAATACTATTTCCATCTATGCTGTGCCATTACTCTTGACCAAAAGACAAAATTCTAGACCAGTCCAATTTAAAGAATTTGCAGACGACAAAATAAATGAGATTCCAGAATTCAAATTTGTTTTGGGAAAAGTACAAAAGATTGAGGGAAAAGAAGAAAATGCTGGTTACCAGCATTTTCTTCTTTTCCTACAATGTTTTCAAAAGCTTTCTTCTTCAGGGTCGTTAAAACTCAGGATAGTGTGGTAAAGGATAAATGCTTTATCAGACCACGAAATTTAAGCCATGTTTGAAAAATTGAAAACATTTGGGGACAACAAACTATATTTGCCTCAAATGATTAAACTTGTCTGTGAGAGGGTAGAGAACATTGTGGGAAATGGAGGAAATGTTGGTTACCAACATTTTCTCCAGTTTCTGCAAAGTTTTCTAAAGCCTTCCTCCTAAGGGTCCTTCAAACACAGGATTGTGTGGTAAAAGGCAAAAAGTTGCTCACTGGTTTCTTTTAATTCTTCACCTATATCAACAAAATTTTAGACTTGTCAATACTGAAAGCATTTTGCAAACAACAAAGGGTTGTGGTTCAAATAATGATGGAATTTGATTTGAGAGGGTAATTTCTTTTTTTTGGAAAAGAAAGTGCTAGTGCCTTGCATAACTCCTTTTCCCACACTGTATTCAAAAGCTTGCTTCCTCCCAGTCTAAAAAAACACAGGGTTGCTGGAACACAGGGCTTAAGAAAATAGAAACACACTTGTGTATAATGAATTGGTTTTCATTTGTTTTCGTAATGAGACATCTCACAAACTTCTACTATAATATTATTTCAAAGGGGCTTATCAGGTGTTTGCTGCCCCCCCCCCCCTTCAACATGTTTATCAGGTAAAGGCTGGTTCTCCCCATACAAAATGTCTTGGGGCTCCACACACCCTGGATGGAAGTAAGGTCATTTCTTCTAAATGCTTTATTGGCAGTGATGTCAAAACATTGAGCATCCGTTCATGTAGAAGCTGTTCCACAGTGGCAAGAAATCCAGGCCTCTCGGGTTCAAACCTGTATAACAAAATGAGCCTTTTCATGTTTCAAAAACAAAAATGAAGAAATATACACACTGTACTCTTTGTATAACTAAGGTAAGGAAATATGGATATTTGGTACTTTTACAGAGTAGATCATGTGATGGATAAAAGTGTTATCCACTGATGCTTTTCCAATGTGGTAAAGATCAAAGATCTGGATGCATATTCTGAGTCATCTGATCTTGAACTATGCCATGCGTCAAATGCCCCTGTTTTGGCTCATGGATGGTCAAAATTAAGTATGCGATAATGTTATATGTCAGGAGAGCTTGCGATGGTTATCACAGATCATTACTGATTGGTGCTGGACTTTCTTTTTGGTAAAAAGGAAAGAACCTTACTGGACCTTATGTAAGAGGAAAGGTTAATCAGATACTATGTTAACACTTTGCTAAACAACAAAATTTTATTCATGACCCAAACTGAGAGTATTTTCAGAAGACAAATTAAGTACAGCTGAAATGATGGGCTTTGTTTTTGAAAGGATATAAAACCTTGTGGAAAAAAGGAGAAAATGCTGGTAACCAGCATTTTCTCCTTTTCCCACAATGTTTTCAAAAGGCCTCTTCCTCAGAGTTGTAAAAACCTGGAATTGTTTGGTAAAGACATATCCTTGATAAGAGTACCGTGTTCCTGACCTGGCCAAGGGCCACTTTTTTAAGCAGAAATTGCAGGTATTAATTACACACCAAACACCAAAGCCACAGAGCCATCAATATTCAATCAGAAATCAGCCTAGCCTTTTATCAAGCAACAAAACTTAGACTCTACGAAATTGAAAGCAGTTGCATATCAAAATTTAATGTAGCTCAAAATACTATTTCTGTCTTTGAGAAGGTGTAAACATCGTGGGAAAAAAGAGAGAAGGGCGGTTAACCCTTTACAACACAAGCCCTATTTTAAAAAACCCTGTGGAAGAAGACTTTTGAAAACACTGTGGGAAAAGGAGAAAATGCTGGTAATCAGCATTTTCTCCTTTTCCCATAATGTTTTCTACCCTATCAGAGACCTTAAGTGAATTTGTACGTATTTTGAGTTGGAAGAGTCTTAAATATTTAGTTTGGGAAAGGATTAAACAGCATTTCATCATTCTTCCACTATTTATTCAAATGCCTTTTTCTACAGGGTCATTAAAACACAGGATTGTTAGGTACAGGGTTAATCTCTAAGCCTAGCTTACCTTTTCTGTAATACAGACTGAAGCTTTTCACAGTCTTTGAGAGTAGAATCTGTGAATAGCTGGATCAGATATAAGTTACTGGCCTGTAAGATAAGGATAAACAATAAAGTCAGAGCAGAAATTAAATAATTCTCACTAACTGATCACTAAATCATTTTGAAATCAGTCTTGAAATTTGTTTGTATTGGAGTTGAGCGCCGTTTTTGACAGCTTAGGTCAAGACATGGTAGTCAGTACACCTATGCATGTGTTTCCTGGCTTTCTCACACCAGTACTAACACAAATTTCTTTCCAAGTCACAAACTACTTTTCTGGCATGCATCAGAGGTGATCAGGTCATCAGTTGACTCCTGAGCTACCCGGGCAGGCCAGTCTTGAAAGTTATTGGTGATCATTATGAGGCAAGTCTTGAAGATAGTTTAAAAAAAATTAAAACTTAAACTGATATAAAAAGTGATTCGATACCCTTGCCATATGCTTTGAAAGAGAAGACAGGACGAAATGCTTAACTCTTTACCACACAACAATATTTTGCACTAAAAAACTGAAAGCTGTTGCAGACGACAACTTGGATGTAGCTAAAATGATGATTTCTGTCTTTGATCAGGTAAAAAACATTTAGGGAAAAGGGAGAAATGCTGATTACCAGCATGTTCTCCTTTTCCCACAATATTTGCAAAAGCTTTCTTTCTCGGGGTCCTAAATACTCCAGATTGTGTGGTAAAGGGCTGCAGCAGATGCCTTAAGAAACATTTAGTTAACTCTTGACTAACAAATCTTACGAACATGAAAGTTCGCAACAAATGCATAGCTCAAATACAAACCGCACCTGGCGGGATTCAAACCCGTGCAGACAAATATCCTCGTTTTTTGAGGTTTAAAAGACCAATACCATAACCACTGAGCTAAAGAGAATTCTCCCTAATGCAGTTGTCAGGTACTGATTTTATACCGGAAAGCTATGCAGTAAGGAAGGAGTGATCTCCCGTAACACAAACAATATATTACACAAGTCAAATTAAAACAAGAGGGACATGATGGCCCTGGAGTTGCTCACCTGAGCATTTTGACCAAACTTGACCCATTTCCAATCTCTTCTGAGATATTATGGCAAACATTCTAACAAGCTTTCATAACTATTGGACTGAAAAATATAGCCTCAGGCATCTAAACAAGCTTTTTCTAGAATTTATCTCAGTGACCTACCTTTTAGCCCGACATAGCTCATTTTACATTTTCTTGTAGATATTATCAAAACAAAGATTCTGACCTTCTTTCATGAGTATTGAACAGTAAATGGGGCCTTTAGACTGTACACAAGGTTTTTACAAGATTGGACATGGCAACCTACTTTTTTACCCAATGTGACCCATTTTCAATCTCATCTAATTAATCATTAAGAAGAAAAAATTTCTAATTTCGATAAGTATGGCACAGAAAATGTTGCCTCTACAGGGTATACAAGATTTTTCAAAGATTTGACCTGGTGACCTAGTTTTTGAGCCGATGTGACCCTTTACCATTTTCATATGAGATATCATTGAGACAAATATTCTGACAAAATTTCATGAGTACTGAAATGAAAATGTGGCCTCTAGAGTGTGCAAAAGGTTTTTCTAAGAGTAGACCTAGTTTTTGACCCAACATGACCCGTTTTCAAACTCCTTTAAGATATGATGAAGATAAAAATTCTGACCAAATTTCATGAGCATACAGTTGAAAATGTGGCCTCTAGAGTGTACACAAGGTTTTTCAAAGATCTGACCCAGTGACCTAGTTTTTCATCCAAAGTGATCCATTTTCAAACTTGTCTGAGATATCATCAAGACAAACATTCTGACCAAATTGCAAGAGTATTGGACTGAAAATGTGGCCTATAGAGTGTAAACAAGGTTTTTCTAAGATATGACCCAGTGACCTAGATTTTGACCCAATGTGACCCATTCTCACACTCCTCCAAGATATCATCATTATAAACATTCTGACCAAGTTTCATGAGTATTGGATTGAAAAATGTGGCCTGTAGAGCATACACAATGTTTTTCAAAGATGTGACCCAGTGACACAGTTTTTGACCTGATGTGACCCACTTTCAATCTCGTCTGAGATATCATCAAGACAAACTTTCTGACCATCTTTCAACTGTTTTAGACAGGAAATGGCCTCAAGAGTGACACAAGGTTTTTCCTAGATTTGACCTAGTGACCCTGTTTTTGATGCGATGTGACCCATTTCAAAACATGTCTGAGATATCATCAACACAAACATTCTGACTAACTTGCAAAAGTTTCAGACTGAAAATGTGGCCTCTAGAGTGTACACAAGGTTGTTTTAAAATTTGACCTAGTGACCTAGTTTTTGACCCGACGTGACCAACTTTTGAACTCGTCCAAGATATCATCAAGACAAACATTCTGACCAAGTTACATGAGTATCTGCCTCTAGAGCGTATAAAAGGTAACAGTTGATGACGAACGACGGACGCCAGACACAGCACACAGCACAATCACAAAAGCTCACCTTGAGCACTTTGTGCTCAGGTGAGCTAAAAAAATTAACATGACTTAACTGTTTACAAAATGGCAAAATATAGGAGTTGCCAAAATTAAAAGATTTTGCAGACAAAAACATTGAAGTGACTCAACTGAAATTTGTCTTACAAGGGTAGAAAGCATTGCAGGAAAAGAAGGAAATTCTGGCTACCAGCATCTTCTCCCTTTCCAACAATGTTTTCAGAAGTCTTCTTCTTAAGGGTTGCTATAACTATGAATTGTTTAGTAGAGGGGTTAAATTAATAAATTTGTTGTTGAAAAAAATAGAAAACACTGTTGGGATAGGAGAAAATACATGTACTGGCTTATCAAAAACATTATCACAGATGTAGAATTTGTAAGATTATGCCTACAAACCTGTTGTATACTGTTTTCTAAGGCTTTCTGTTCATATATTTTAGAATTTTTGGAGATGATGGCCAATCTCTGCAATTTACTACATTTCAAACAGGATTCATACAACCGACTGTCTAGCTTCAAGCTTGGCTGCTCCAGCCTGTAAATTTACAGTAAAAGCTTTAGTACAATTAAAAAATTCTCCTTTTCCCACAATGTTTTCAAAAGGCTTCTTCCTCAGAGTTGTTAAAAGCCGGACTTAGTGGTAAAGGATTAAGACATATGCTTGCTTCAAGTACATTTCACTAGGTTTGTCTTCTCATGGAAAATAATATGTGCTTCCATTATAGGTTGCTTTCTTCATAGATGTGGCCACTAAGTGTCAGCCTCTCAAATGAAAGGTTTTGGGTTCAAATCTCGTGCTAAGTGGAATCTAAACCCATATGGAAAAACCCATATGACAGTGCAGTGCTGTTACAGTTTCCAGAAAGCAATCAGCAAGAGTGGTTAATATTGGCTGTCAGAACTTGTTTTACAACTGATGTAAAATAAATAGGTTGAAACTAAAACAGAATTAATTGTATATGAATTATATCAAAAAGGACTTGATATACAACTAATATATACACACACTGCTACCCCATCCACATACCG
Organism: Hippopus hippopus; assembly: GCA_946811185.2. Classification (NCBI taxonomy): domain Eukaryota; kingdom Metazoa; phylum Mollusca; class Bivalvia; order Cardiida; family Cardiidae; genus Hippopus; species Hippopus hippopus. The sequence continues at coordinate 29,919,899 of OX328108.1, read as the reverse complement.
AATGTCTAGGCCACTAAATATGTGTATTCACGCATCTTCACGCAAGAAAATGGTGCCTACACAAGTTGATCTGTGAAAGAACAGTTTTAGCTAATGTAACTGCTCTGAAAAAGTTCTGACCTGAACATTACAATAATTTATTTCATGCTTTCCGGTAGGTTATCGTGAAATATTGGTGAAATATTTTTCGATACTTCATGGTTACGACCAGTGAAAATACCGATTTTAATATTTTAACTCTTCAATTGAAGGCTGAAACAGTTGTTCCCATGCACTAGTTACCTAGGTAAAATGTGCGTGCCTCAGAACCAGATCGAAATATGACTAATTTACCTTACATTTCTCGCGCTTGACGTAATATTGTAATGTGTTGCTATGCGGAGGGGGGTATGCCACGGGGAATAACCGGAAAGAACTGTACTGGATTTTGATTAAGTTCCTCCCAGAAAGGGTTAAAAGCGTAAATTATATAGAATATTTTTTTTTTTTTTTTTTGGTGAAAGATCGAAATTTATTTCATCGAGTGAACATCATCGGTAATATTTTCACTCGTGGCTGGTCAGATGAAATAAATTTCGATCTTTCACCATAAAAAACAAATATCCTCTATATATTTTTCCAGCTCCTTTACCCTTTACAGAACAATCCCGTGTTTTAACAACCCTGTGGCTGAGGGCTTTTAAAGACTTTGTTCTCCTTTTTCTATAGTTGTTTCTATCCTTTCACGGCCATCAGTTGAGCTTTTACAAGACTGGTCAGAGTTGACCTTTCACCAAACAATCTTGTGATTCAAGAACAAGTCTCGCCATTTGAACCTTGTTTAAGCCTTTGCCACACAATCCTGAGTTTTAATGACCCTGAAAGGGATGGCTTTTGAAAACATTGCAGAAAAAGGAGAATATGTTGGTAACCAGCATTTTCTCCGTATTTTGTTTTCTACTCTACAAGAGACAGAAATCATCATTTGAGCAACATTTAATTTGTTGCCTGCAAATGCTTTTAATTTGGTCCAGTCCAAAATTTTGTCATTTGGTAGTACAGAGTTTAAGAGAGACTGATTTCATGCTGTATAAAAAATATATGAGCCATGCTCTGGCAAAAGGGGGCTTAATGCATCCCCGTGATGCATTATACCAAGTAAGTCATCACGTTAATATGGACCCATCATATCCATTTTGTCAAGCAACCGACTGAATCATGAGGTAGAATGGTCCTTTGACATACAAAAATCTTGAAGATATCGAAAAGTTTCGGCCCATGTCAGCCTGCGCGGACTGCGCAGGCTGACATGGGTTGATACTTTTCGCAAATGCATTAAGCCCCCTTTTCAAAGAGCATGGCTCATATACAATGAACACTACCTGAGATCCAGTAAATTTTTGAAATACTGCAGACTGTCCCAGACTTGGGGTATGGGTGTTCCTAATCCTATATAAGCTAGACTAAGCCTCTCTAGATGTATACAGTGAGTGGCGATGTCCTGCAGAACTTTTCCGTTGGTTATACCTAAAGGGAAAACAATAACGATTCTACATAATGATCCCTGAACCTAATATTTCCAAGTTTTAACCCTTTACCATACAATCCCGAGTTTCAACAACCCTAACAGAGACGGCTTTGGTAAACAATGTGAGAAAAGGAGAAAATGCCAGTAACAAGCATTTTCTCGTTTTCCTACTATGTTTTCTGTCCTTTCACCAACAAATTACATCATTTGAGCCACTGATAATTTGTTGTCTTCAAAAGCACTTAAACTGGATAAATCCGAATTTTTGTGGTTTGGTAAAGGGTTAATGACTTTGCAGAAGAAGGCTTATGAAAATATTGTGGAAAAAAGGAGAAAACCACAATGTTGTCAACCCTTCCAAGACAAATCCATCATTTAAGACACAGTTTGTTGTGTGCAAGTACCTTCAATTTTGACCAATCTAGAATTCTGTTGTTTGGTTAAGAGTTCATAAATCATTTCAACTACATAAAAACCAATGTTTTTCCAAGTGAATCATTATAGGAAACTTAAAAATCTATCAGAAATTTATCATAAAATAAACTTTTTTTCGAGTTGTATGCTTGTTTGGTGTTTAACGCTTTCCCAGATGACAAAATTTTAGCCTTGTCCAAATTGACGGCATTTGTAGATGACAATTTCAATGAGGCTCAAATAGAGCAATTTTTCTTTGATAGGGTAGAAAACATTGTGGGAAAAGGAGAAAATGCTGGTTACCAGCATTTTCTCCTTTGCCCACAATGTTTTCAAAAGGCTGCTTTCCCAGGGTTGTTAAAAGTCGGCATTGTGCGGTAAAGGGTTACGACTGTTTTCAACATTTTTACAACAACCAATACACTGGTCCATGTGTAAACTAGAGCTGTCACTGAATGTGACTTAATACCCCCGCCAGCGCTTTGACAGAAACAGGCAATTTAACAAAAAATTTTCTAAGTTCAAGGGGAGATTACCCTTGAATCATAGGGAGTAGATGATTGAAAACTGCATCTTGCACAACTTCAGTATACGATCAATTAGGGTTGACTATTGAGGCCAAAATCTACTATTGCAATAGTATTGACATTGGAAAAAATACTATTGCAATAGTATTGATATTGCCTGTTACTATTGCGATACTATTGCAATACTATTGGATGAATTGCAAGAGATGAAAATTACATCTTGAAACCATGTTTTATACTAATACTTTCTCTGAGTAGTTAAAATTCTACTTGAGTACATGTTTTGAATAGCAAATAAAGGGAAAAATAGAGTTAAATGCAAGATGGTCAATAAATTCCAATGACTATTTTTTCTATATGCAGATAATTCACAAACAATTTAACATACCTAATTACTCTAAACTTTTGAAGAAGTCAACTTTTAAGTCTGATTGATATACAACAGCATGCAAAGCACAAAATGCTGGCAAATGCTGATGGTTCATAAAGACACCTAATAAAAAAGTAATTATAAAGCAACTTTAAACTTTTAAACTTGATTTACCCATAATTGGCCAATATATTCAGACAGAATTTTTTTTTTTGTTTAGTCTCCAAATCTTTAGGAAATTATCATTCTGAAAAAAAAGAGGGTGGTCGAAATAATAGGTTTTACCTTGTTGTATGTGTATCCAAAGCAATAAGGATAAAACAATAAGGATAAAATCCTACAAATTTAGATCTATTTACAGTACCGGTGGAGGAGTCAAAACTGTAGTAGACCTATACATGTAGTTCTGCCATCGTTTTAATATTGAAATACACATGTTGTAAACCAGCGTTCCCTCAAGCTTTCTATTTCAAGGGTACACTTACCCCCTGAGCTGTGAATCTGGGGGTAAGATTCCATATTAGGCCGAGGTATGACAGTAATGGTTCCCAACTAGCCGTAAAGCATTCCATATTGATGATTTGCAACAAAAAAGTGTGTTCTATTAAGATATTTGTATAAATTTACTGCTTAAAGTCATTTAAAAGCTGAAAAGACAATCTGAAGTGACTCTGATCGGACAATGTCAAAGAGACATTTTGTTGTGTCATGGGTTTCCGTGTTTTTTATTCCGATCAGTTTTTCATGTCTGTTAATTTCTGGATAGGTATTTCCACATGATTTGACAAAAAAAAATTGTCAATAATGGTAACAAGTAACTTCAAAACCTGTCATTTTTCACAAGAAAAGCGGATAATGGCCTTTCTTACGTGAAGTCTCGGGTGTAACCAGAATTTGTTACGTGAATTTCAATTCTATAACGTGATTTACGCAATAATTTGCGCGAGTGGGAACACTTTTAAACATTATCTTACCTTTTTTAGCCCGAGAAAGAAGTAGCTTTCTAATACGAGTTAAGTCAAAGTACAGAAGTGGATGGTATAGATCCAAGATCAGACAGCGTGTTCTGTTTAGTCTGATGTCTATCTACACCATCCGCCAACGCTTTGAAAATCGCCATCTTGCCATCAGCAGAGTAAATAAGAACGACCATAAATGTAAATCTAAATTACAAGCCATTTGTCTACAAGATGCCTGTAGGCCTGTCGTGGGTACACAAATGTTTGCAGTAAAATTTGGATAAGGGGTATGACGTAACATGCGAATCATTCGAAGCGACAGGATTGTAACGCACCTGTTTAATTCACACACTTAAACTGATCTGCTTCAAGAAACTTGTATCTGGCTGCAGGTTGACCTCCAATCAATTCAAAGTGACTACGCAATAAGCCTATTTCATGCACGATTTACACCACCTGATAGTGCTTTTCTGCAGTTAGTAGGCCTAATACAGCTGTTTCAAGAACACCCCAGTTGTGTCACATGTTTTGTGTAGTCAGCATAAAAAAGTCCAGCTGTTTTCTAAAAATAATTCCTTGCAGCCGAAGTAAAAGGAATGCATTCGAAATGGATTACTGATAAATAAAGAGAAGAAAGAACGAGGTTTAGTCTTCATTTTTCATAGTAGATTTATTTATAGCTTATGGAGGGACAGCACGCATGGTTATGGTATTTTACTCTAATTCCATGACTTAAAATTACCGCTGAGTTAGTCAGCTCTCGAAGGATTCGTTTTCGTAACGATGAACATTGCGATGCAGAAATGAATGGACTCTATTATGCAGCCGATCATTGTTGAAAACATATTCCAAAAAAATTACATGTCAAATATTTTGGGAAATTAACATTACAGAATGTCCGAATATTTAGGAAAACTTGCTTTTGGAAGTGTTCAGAGAAAGGATTGAAAATATATTATTTTGTAAATAATTTAACGTGTCCGAACTTTTAGGGCGCCCGAATACATTAGCGAATTGCGGTATTTTCTCTCTCTTTCTTGTTAGTGAAACTATCGAAACTATCGATATTTGAGGTAACTATCGGCAATAGTTATCGATTTTCAACGGAACAATCGATGCAGTAGCATCGACACGCTCACCATCGGGATCCATCGATAGTCCGATGTATCGTTACACCCCTACGATCAATGTATCAACAAACTTTCAGTACAATAGCGGTAAAACTGTAGGAGGAGATCGCGACACAAAATTACTAGTATTTTGTACACAGACGGACACACGGACGGACAGACAGGCTGATTCCAGTATACCCCCAAAAACATTTGTTTTGCGGGGGTATAATTAAGCCTTATTTCAAGTTGATTATCCTACTTTCAAACAAGAATTACAAATTTTCTCATGCAAATCCAGTGGTCCTGCATTACTTAGTTAGTTGCAAAGGATAGAACTCGTAAACTCGAGGCCCTATGTTCGATCTCACTGGAAATGCTGGATTTTTAATGCGAGTATCGTTGGGCAAGACAAATCAAAGCCCTAGCCTAGTACTGGTGAAACCCGGGACAAACATGAATATCTGAGCTGTCGTTGTAACATAACTGAAATAATGTCGAAAGGGGCGTACAACATTCAATCAATCAATCCCTGCAAATCTGATTCAGAAGCAAACAGTCGAACTGTTACCATACCTGGCACACCAGTGATTTGGAGATATCTCAGCTGGATAAAGCTACATAATGGTCTCAGATCATCTTCAATCACTTTGAAAGAGTTTTTACTGTAAGATAAAGAAAAACTGGGTGAAAAATACTTTTATTTCATGCTTTTCAGTAGTTTATAGAGAAATGAACATGGAATACTGTTTGATATTTCATTGTTACAACCAGTGAAAAAATCCTAATTTCATTTTCTAACTCTTCAACTGAAGGCGGAAACAGTAGTTCCCACTCACTAGTTACCTAGGTAAACAGCGCATGCCATTCAACCAGATGGAAATATGAAGTAATTTACACAAAATTTCTCGCGCTTTACATAATATTGTAATGCATTGTTATGCAGAAGGGGTACGCCATGGAAAATTAACGAAAATAACTGTACTAGATTTTGATGTAAGTTCCCCTCAAAAAACGGGCTAGAAGCATGAAATAAATTGTTTTTGGTGAGAGATCGAAATTTATTTCATCTCGTGAACATCACCAGTAATAATTTTACTCGTGGCTGCGCCACTAGAGAAAATTTTACCACTGATGTTCACTCATTCAAATTAAATAGATTTCAATCTTTCACCGAAAAGCACCAATATCCTCTACGTATTTATGCACAAACAGGATAGTTTGACTTTGATGTATTTAACCCTTTACCCCACAATGCCGACTTTTAACGACCCTGGGAAAGAAGCCTTCTGAAAACATTGTGGGAAAAAGAGAAAATGCTGGTAACCAGCGTTTTCTCCATTACCCACAATGTTTTCTACACTATCAAAGAAAAATTGCTCCATTTGAGCCACACTGAAATTGTTGTCTGCAAATGCTTTCAATTTGGACAAGGCTACAATTTTGTCTGGTAAAGGGTTAACCCAAAAGTTACATAAGTCATCAGACAAGTTTTAATGACCCTAAGCTGAAATGTTTTTCAAAAAAACATTGTGGGAAAAGGAGAAAATGCTGGTAACCAGCATTTTCTCCTTTTCCCACAATGTTTTCTACCCCAGCATAGAAATCAAGCTCATTTGTAGCAATTTGGAATTTTTCGTCTGCAGATGTTTCCAATTGAGAGAAGTCTCATTTTTTTGTTTGAGAAAGGGTTCATCTTGGCTTCTGAATTTTGAAGCTATCACACGACAGAGAGGCGTGCATAGATAGATTTTTGACAGTGTAGCACCACACTTTGGTTAAACCTGCCTTTCTTTCTACCAGTTGGCAAAACAAGGGATCTGCAAGGCAAGGGATTGAATTAATCTCAATAATGAGATGCTACGGTGATTTTTTTCATATTTATACATTTATTGGGCACAACCATCTCAAGTCTAGCGTAAATTTTTCAGAAGCAAAGATGAGAGCTATACTGACTTACTGTTTTGTCAGTTTAATCTGTATTGCAGCAAAATGCAACTTTTAGTAGCAAACATGACTAAAGACAAATTACTAAACCTTTCTTTACCTAAAGAGCTTATAGAAGTCGTTCATAATATGTAAATCTTGAAAAAAAAACTGACAAAATTTATCATGTGTGGTGGCCATTTTGTGTGTTTTCTGAAATGTAAACAACTTAAGTAACGGATGAAATTAACTGTTTTTTTCTTATGTTGAGCATTTAAATTGAGAATATTTGTATTTTAAACAAAGGATTATTGAATACACAAGCAACAGGTATGTGCTCTATTTGTGAAATTATGAGAGTTCAACCTTGTACACAAAATCTGTGTGGAGATTTCAACTGTATTGTTTCACAATCCTCTCTGTACCCAGAGGCAACCAGTCAAAAAGGAACATCACCTTTGGGGACAGTTATCTTTGCTTGGGGTTGAATACTTACCAGGGGTCATAGAGAGATTTGTGACCACTTAGCACCACACTCTGGTTAAAATTACTATTGATGATTTCAATTGCAGAAAGTCTAGGACAAACTTCTGACAGTTTATGCAGCTCTGGAATTGGACTCTCAACATCTGTGGCAGCTGAGGTTGAGGCTACAGGCTGAAATATTCATATACAAAGAATGTGAAAGTGTATGTATCTGTTTATAAGATGCTCTTAATTATAGATAACTTTGGGTCAGCATTTTAGTTTAAATAATTTCTATTCAGTCACTGTATTTGTATGGTGTTTTATCCCTTTTTCCAACATTATTTCAAGTTTATTGTAGTGGCCAGTGAACCTATCAATGCTTTCATCAACTTTTTTATATCAGGGCCAGATTTCATGAAAAAATTTATGTATCTAATATTACTCAAATCCACAAATGGTCTCAGGTTCTGACTTATGTTGAGTTTCATATTTGAGACCCATTTTATTAACATTTACTGACTGTAGTAATGTTCTCAAAACCTGATCTGACAAAATATTTAAGACTCAACTTAGCAAAATAACGGACTTAACACAGTTACCAGACTTCAGTCCACTATTTTGCTGAGTTGAGTCTGAAACATTGTGGTAGCTCAAGATTTGAGGTAATTACTAAAATCTGTTTAAATTAATGAAATGTGTGTCAAATAACAAACTTAACTGAAGTTGGAGGACAAGTCAGTGGTTTTAAGAAAATATGAAACTTAAGCTTTTTCATGACATTGGGCCCCGTACATCACACAATATTCTTCTCAAGCCAATGGCTGCTTTCCCACTTTATTCAATTGAGTGATATGCATTGTATACAGTTATAAAACTAAGCAGGCCTAGCACATCATAACTTTTAACTCTACCAAACAACAAAATTATGGACTGGTCCAAATTGAAAGCCTTTGCAGACAACAAAATAAATGTGACTGAAAAATTGAAATTTGTTTTCGGTAGGGTAGAAAACGTTGTGGGAAAAGGAGAAAAATTAATGCTGGTTACCAGCATTTTCTCCTTTTCCCACAATGTTTTCAAAAGGCTTCTTTCTCAGTGTCGTTAAAAGTCGGGATTATTTGGTAAAGGGTTAAAGCAAAGCAGGTCCATAAGTTACAGCATACAAGGGTTGTTTGGAAATTATTGAGACAATGTATGTTTTGAGAGAAAAACTTAACAGATGTACATAAAATTTTCCATAAACATTAATCTTTAATAATTGAAAGACTTAAATGAAATCTGTATTAGTTACATGTTATAATCATCTAAAATCAGCAAAAAGGAGTGAGTAACCAGAGCTTGCCATAAAAATGAGTTAGTTTAAATAAACTGAACTTGAATAAAAGCTTGAATGATATCAAAATAGCAAGGAAAAGTTAAATAAAATGATGTCATATACACTACATTATTCTGTACAATTTCCAGTAAAGTTTCATAAAGTTCACATAATTGATAAACAAGTTTTGACCATTTTCTGGAAGTTCGTGTTATCAAAGAAACAGTGACAAAATGGATAACAATATAAAGCCAGAGCAACAAGCTCACATAAAGTTGTGTGTCAAGCTTGGAAAAACTCCTATTGAAACAAATAAAGATGTTAGACATGACACAGAGCGGAAGCGGTGTGTCTTGGGCTCTTGTTTATCAGTGCCACAATTGGTTTGTGAAAGACGAGTCATTTCCATACATCACAAAAGGAGGTGGGGACTGACGATCATCAATGTCTTTCCACATGTCAAGTCCCATTTGAGAGGTATAAGATTCAATAATTCAGTGAATTGAAGACTGTGGCACTAAATGTAGTGAGGTAATTAGATAGTGAATGATGTAAAACGGTACGACAAATGGGTGCAGCTACATATGCAGTTAGATTGAATGGTGTTTATTTTGAAAAGGAGTGACATGCATGAATGTAAACCGTACGCACAGTAATGTTGATAGGATGTCACGTTCAAAACCAAGTGAGGTGGTATATTTCCGACGGGCCCCGACACTTACACAGAAGACCCAGGGGCCTGATATTTGGCATGTATAAAGTAATAAAGTATATGTCATCTGTGATATTTCATTTGTAAGTCTTATCATTCTCATAATATTAGTGTTGTCTCAATAATTTCTGAACAGCCCTCATATTATGCATTTAAGAATAGAATCACTCACCACTTTGGATATCCTTTGCCTTTTTCCAAAACCTTTGGGGACAAAATTATCCTGCTTGGTTGTTTTTGATTCTCTCCCCTCACAAACTAAAGCACAGACTGGAAATGCAATACTTCTGAGATCTGTAGAAAAAACTGAAAGTGAGCCATGCTCAGTGAAAACAGGGCTTTATACTTTTGCAAAAAATATCGACCCATGTCAGCCTGTGCAGTCTGCGTAAGCTGACCTGGGTCGAACCTCTTTGTTATTGGTCAATTTTCTGCATGTCAAAGGACATTGTACCTCAGGATTCAGTCTGTTGTTATACGAAATTGATTTTATTGATCCATAACTATGTGATGACTTGCTTGGTACGATCTATAATGGAAATGCATTTAACCCCCTGTGAAAAAAACATTAAGTATCTACATGGCAGCACAGACAATGCCAGAGCTATGAAAATACTCCAATGTTTTCTTTAAAAACAACTGAGCTACATGTAAACATGGCCTACTATTGTGGCGCCGCATGAGCGGCAGCACTATATTTTTATTCACTTTTGAAAAGTGCCTGCGGAGGTAGCCATATTGTTTACTATATGGACTGGTTCAGTGTTTTTTTTTAACATATATGTGAAAATATGGTACTTTCATTACCAGATCGAGCCCGTACCAACTTTATTTTTCTGTTTGGACTGATTTTTTGTTTTTTAACATGTAAAATACCCTATGTTCATTGCCAAATCGATCAAAAAACCAGATCGTATCCCAGAGGGCCCAGAGTTTAAATATTTATCATGTAGTATCACCACATGGACCTCTTGAAGTTTGTTCAAGTGATGCCCTTGGCATAAAAAATTAACCCGCTGTAATATGCCCTATTTCAAAAACAGCTGATTTGCGGCGCCATTGATGTTATGCATCAGTATTTTCTTGTAAGACTACTTTTGACACAGAAGCTGTTTGGATGCCTCTGTACTGTGGGCATAAATACTATTTGACCCTTTACCACACAACATTTTAGACTCACTCAAATTGAAATTATTTGAAGACAACAAATTATATGTAGCTTAAAAAGTGATTGTTGTATTTCAAATGGGAGAAAACATTGTGGTAATAGAAGAAAATGCTGGTTATCAGAATTTTCTTCTTTTCCCACAATGTTTTCAAAAGCCTCCTCCTTCACTGTCATTAAAACTCCCGATTGCACAGTAAAGGTTCAAGCTGAGTTTCATGTAAACATGGCTTACCTTTGAGACTATTTTTGACAAGAACAGGTAGAAGCTGTTTGGAGGCCTCTGTTCCATGAACATGGATACCAGTTAAGTTGATATTCTGTAAGTTAGGACAGTCTCTTAGCACCTGGTCTAGCATCTGTAGCTCCTCCTGCAATGTCACAGTGTATTGAATGAATGGTGTTTTACGCAGCTTTCAACATTACTTCAGTCCTATCACGGCTTTCAACACTACTTCAGTCATATCACAGCTTTCAAGATTATTTCAGTCATATCACAGCCACAGCTCACATATTCATTTATTTCCTTTGTTCCACCATTACTAGGCTAGGGCTCTGAAGTGTCTAACCAAAGGACACTCCCATGAAAAAACCAGTTAATCAGGTGAGGCTCGAATCCAGGGCTTTCAGGTCATAAGTCCTATACTTTAAGACTGAGCCACCTAGGACCCCTATATGAATGTCACAGTGTTACTTCAACACAATACTGCACAATCCCGAGTTTTAACCACACCAAGGAAAAAGGCTTTCAAAAACATTGTAGGAAAAAGGAAAAAATGCTGGTAATTATCATTTTCACCTTTTCTCCAAATGTTTTCTGCCATTTAAGAATAGGGCACCCTAATGGGGTTAGTGAAACATCGACGAAAAAACTTACAGATTCAGCTAAGACTTGGGTAATCTGTAATTGATCAGCTGAAAGATGCTGGTTCCCCGCATTGATTACAGATTACCCAAGTCTTAGCCGAATCCGAACCTTTTTTCGGCGATGAAAGGTGATGTTACACGTATCCCATTAGGGTGCCCTATCCTTAAGAGAAAAATTTCTTCATTTGAGCCATACTCAACTTGTCATCTGCAACAACTTTGGATTTGACTAATCTAAAATCTTTGAGTTTGGTAAAGAGTTAATTTCTAATCTACTGACACAGAAAATATACTTACTGTACCCCAGTGTCTATGTCCAGATGTAGCACCTCTTAGATTCAGACTCACCAAATTTGGACATTTACTGGCAATATTCATAAGGCCAAGACTTGAACTTTCCGACCTAACATCTGACAAATTCAAATACTTCAGACATTTCACACCGTCTATAGAGATTGAACTCTCCAGTTCGTCAATGAGCACTTTTGAAAGATCCAGAGTTTCCAAAGTTGGACATGACTCTGTTAATGCCCTAATGAAATAGGATTTCTTTACAGCTTGTTTTAGGTCCAAGCCCGACACAGACAAGTTTTGAAAATGAACACCAGCTTCGAAAGCCTTCACTAAAATACCGAAGAAGTACAGTCTGGATGTAGCATCATTTGTACCATTGATCGACATTGATTTCAGTTTTGACATGTTTTGTGTTTTGACGAGTAAAGGATGTATAAGACGCTTAGACATCCGGTGACTAGAACCTGGCTGGCCGATCACACAAAAACTTTCCAAGTTTGGGCAGTACTCGATAATGGTTGTTTGCTGACTGAGATGAAACTGTAGTGAATGAGGAACATTTCTGTTGGATTCTTCACGAATATGTAGTCCAAAATGCTGTAAGTTTACAAGGGATGACTGAACTTCAGAATTACAGTTGATTTCATTTGAGAACTCAAGTAAGTTTGTCACCGTAATCACCAGTGTCTTTAGGCATTCTACTGAGCAAATGATCTTTGAAAGACCTTTGGTGGTCAGTTTACAGTCCAGCAGATGCAAATGTTGAACATTCTTACATCTAGATATGAAGTTAGATAACGTTGTGGATGTCAGCCAGTAACAGTGATTCAGGTTAAGCATTTCTATGTGTTTAGTTCCAGTTCTAAGGTAATCTTGTAGGTCAGATTCTTTCAATCCATAGGCACTGTGAAAGTCTGAGCATCTGAAACGATAAAAAAACTTACTTATGAGGCAAGTAACATGCAGGATGAATATTTGAATGAAAGTTTATCTGTTTGACATTTTTAGCCTATATCAAACAATCAACAGCTTTGATGACCCTGAGAAAATAGCCTTTTGAAAATTGTGGAAAAAGGAGAAAATACTGGTGATCAGCATTTTTTACTCCTCCAACAGTTTTTCTCTCTTATCAGAAAACAAAAGCTTACATGTACATTTATTAATTTTGAATTTGTCCTCTACAGATGTTTTGAATTTGAAAGAGTACAAAATTTGCCATATTTCAAACGGTTAAAACAGCCTTTTCTACGTCATTTTAGTCATGTTGAAGTTGTCAGCACTTTTCACAACATTCCATACAAGCCACTAACTGCTTTCAGTTTCATTATATATAAACCATGCTCTGGCAAAAGCGCACTAAATGTATCTCTTTGATGCATTATACCAAGCAAGTCATTACATAATTATAGATCCATAAAATCAATTTTGTTTAACAATCGACTACATCATGAGCTAGAATGGTCCTTTGATGAGCACAAAATTGATCCATTGCAAAAAGTTTCGACTCATGTCTGCCTGCTTGGACTGCATGTGCTGATATGAGTCATTGATACTCTGCAAATGATTTAAGCCCCTTTCTCACAGAGCATGGCACATATACATCATCAAAACAATGTTCAAAGCTTCAAAGGTGGAAGAGCAATGCATCCTGTGAAAATGACAATCACTAATCCTCTAAATGAATTTGGCCACGCTGGCAATTCCAACCTTTTCAAGCTTGGTACCTTACCTACTGAGCTACTGGGCTCGTGTGAAAAGGAGAAAATGTTGGTATAATGTTTGTGCCACTTTTGATGTGTTGTCTGCAAATGCTTTGAATTTGAATGAGTCTAAAATTTTGTTGTTTAGTAAAGTGTTAAAAGGAAAAGAAAAATTTGCTGGTTAACATAATTTCCTCCTTTCCCCACAAAGTTTGCAAATGCCTCTTTCCTCGGGGTTGTGAAAACATGGGATTGTGTTGTTAAGGGTTATTTGTCGTCTGGTAACAGGTTTATGTAGACACCTCGTGTTATCTTTTTGCATTGTTAGCAGGAATTTTTACCTGAAGATTTCCTTGTCAGAGCAGACGCTTCTAAACCTCTGATTTACTCTTTTCAGGCTGCTCCAATCTATTTTTGGCACAAAAAGCAGAATTTGCAATAAAACGTCGTCTGATATACAGTCAAACCAGCAAACATCTGCTGGTTTGTCCATATTTCTCTTTTCTCTTTGTCAATATTGATAATTTTAATCTTGATCACTGAAGCGATTTTAATGAAAATTCATTTACCGAAATAACACAAATAAAGCGTTTTGTTTTCATAAAGTCTGTATCGTCTAGACGATAAATATTTGCTATTTCTGAAAAAGCGTTTATAACACCAGACTTTACTGTGGTACCATGCTTAGAAAAAACTTTTAAGCTCACGAGAGAACCAGGCGTATTTTGACAAGTCAACATTGCACCTCGCTCTACGTACAAATCATTTTATTTTGTCAATAGCTCTTATTACTGGCTGCTAAATATAAAAATCACAAAATGTATATATTGATAAAGATTCCATTAGTTACAAATTGAATTAAACTTAATTGCGTACATGTACAATGCAGAAACTGAAACTTCGTCTGTCAAAAAACTGGCATCATACTTTGCCTTTTTAGTTTCACGGCATCATAATGACCATTCTTCTGAAAAAAGTATGCGTTACTCGTGTTCTGGCTGTTAAACTTTGGTATAATACCGGCAAACTGCCCTCCACTATACAGCCCTATGCATTCATGTGGTATTGTTTTATGAATTAAAAGATAAATTAATGACATTCTGTGCTTCATTTCGTAGACCAATATTGTATTTGATGTACCCGGTATACGGAATGAATCCATAAGAAATCAAAATTCTTTTGACACACGATTTAGATTTTCATGGGTTTTCGCTATATAGTGGAGGGGTGTTTTCCGGTATTATGCCTAAACTGTTTACTAGATGTTAACATTTTAGACTTGTGCAGACAGCAACTTACGTACAGTTCAAATGAATTGATGAGTCTTCTTGAGGGTAAGAAACATTGTGAGAAAAAGTGCCGATTAACACTACCAGATGGCTTGTCTTGGAATTCACGAAAAATTCTTTTCAAGATCACAAAATCTTAGGCGTGTCCGTATTGAAAGTATTTGCAGAAACAAATTGCATGTGATGCAAATGACAAGATTTGTTCTTTAAAAGGTAGAAAACTCTGTGGGAAAAGGAGAAAACTGTTTTTCAGCATATACCCCTTTTCACACAATGTTTTCAAAAGCCTTCTTTCTAACCCTATCATAGGCAAGAATTAGAGCTGTTATTATTTTGTTGTCTGCATATGCTTTCAATATGGTTGAGTCCAGAATTCTGTTGTTCGGTAATGAATTAAACACAAGATTGTTGGTGAAAGCTGAGCCATGGTAGCGCAGTTGGTAGCATACAGAACAGGGGTAAACACAAGATTGTTTGGTGAAGGCCAAGCCATGGTAGTGCAGTTGGTAGCGTAGAGAACAGGGGATCACTGGTTCGATCCCAGCTCGGCCAATCTGTTTCCGAGGATTGATGATAGTCCTTGTGACAGGATTCATATCTCTCTCACTGCTGATCATTGTTTTGACAATTGGTTATGTGGGAAAGCAGCCAGTAGCCAGTAGCTTGGAAGGAAAAATTGTGCGGAGTACTGGTAAAAGAGACTCCAGGAAAGCATGGATAGATGCACTGGCCGCCGCGATATAACTGAAATAATGTTGAAAACGGTTTTAAACACCAGACAAACAATCAATCTTATATTCTAGAAAACTATGGAAACCAGATGTCAACTTTAGGTCTGCTGACGGTGTTAAAGATGGGGTGTTTTTGTGGGAAGGAAAGCCTAACTATCAATAACAGACGCTTTTTTGTGAGGTCTAGACTTGGGGAAGGGTAGGTATAAATCATGTGTATTTTGGCAAAAGGAGAAAACAGGGTAGATATTTCCGCATATTGTGTATTTTTAACATCATGCATGTGGGTTTTTCCTCTTGGTATAGACAATTTGTAGCGTGGGTATTTTCATAGAAAATATCAATTTCTGAAGGTATTTACAGGCTAGTTATTGATGTATTTTGCAATATCAAGGCCTTTTTGTTACAATATCTAACAAAGAAGCGTGCAGGATAGATTATCATCAAGGACCTTACTTCACTTTCTACAATGTCAACATTTTTTTAAGCTATTATGTCTGGGTCCAGAGCTGCAAAGGTTTATTCGAGGATTGTGAGTTTAAATCACGGCACAGCCAAAAGTCTTTTCAAAGGGTTTATGAACATTTTTGCAAGAGGAAAAATCATTTTTGGTCATTGCTGAAGATAGCTTTGACCTTTATCTGAAAAAGTAGCCAGTGTTTAGGAAGAATGTTTGGCCATCTACTAGTAAACCCTATACCACACAATCCTGACACTTAACTACCCTGAAGAAGGAGGCTTTTGAAAACATTGTAGAAAAAGGAGAAAATGCTAGTTATCAGTATTTTCTCCTTTTCCCACAATGCTTTCTGACCTATCAAAGACAGAAATCATGATTTGCACTACATTTAAAATGTCAACTGCAAATGCTTTCAATTTGGTCGAGTCCTTAATTTTATCATGTGATAAAGAGTTAAAGAAACTTTCAGAATGCATGGAAAAGAGCACTTGTTACTATGACAAAAGTGAAATATTGTTTGAAAAGTGGTCTTGAAGCCCATTCAAACAAACAAATTCTCTGTTACAGTGGTTTCAGTGTCATAGACCTTCTTGAAGATGCCAGATCTCACAAACTGTATGCCTTGAAAAGAATAACATGTCACAGCAAAATGGACGAACGTGTGGCAATGCAAGAGGTAGAAGTTATGAAAACTTTCAAGAGCAAAAATCTTGTGCCATTGGAGGAAGATGCTATGATCACAGTAGGAAGACATATGCAGAGCAATGATCCTATTACAGAAGTTTTGATTGTGATGCCATTTTACAAGGTAAGGTTTAAAACCTGCTACCTCTTTTGGACACACGTGTTTGAGGCATGCTGTGGCAAAAGAGGGTTTGATGCATCTCTGTGATACATAATACCAAGCAGGTCATAATATAATTATGGATCCATAAAATCCATTTGGTTTAACAACAGACAAATTCATGAGGTAGACTGATCCTTTGACATGCAGGAAATTGACCAGTTGCAAAACGTTTTGACCCAAGTCAGCCTGTGCAGATTGCGCAGGCTGGCCTGGGTCGATACTTTTTGCAAATGCATTAAGCCCCCTTTTCACAGAGCATGGCTCATTTGAAATTGATGACTTTCCCCATCCCATTTTTGACATACATGTATGTGAAAAATGCGGACAAAAGACGGGTCATGTTCAGCGGGTAAATATACTATTGGACACCTTGTCTTATAATGAAAAAAAGGGTTAAGTTTGCCTATCCATTTAATTTTTCTTCTGCAACAGCCTTCAATTTTGATGAATCTAATTTTTTTTTTTCGTTTAATAAAGAGATGGTAAACAGTGACTGGGAAAGGCTTGGGCCATGCGCCATAGTCACATTAAAATCCAAAACGTCACATCGTTTTTGCCAATGAGTGCGTCCTTGTCCCATTCAATTTTCGACGTCGTAAAAGTACGAAATTTAGTCAGACTAATATCCTTTGATCGGCGCCGATTAGACGCTCTATAAAATGTGCGTGTGACGTCATGTTTTCAATCATGAAACGCTTATTGAATATTGAACCTATTTTGTCGTCTTGATGAAACTTCCCTGATTTTGCCGTAAAATTCAAATTCAACAACTACCTAAGCATTAGAATATACCACCGAAAATTTAAAATTGCATGAAGGTCAGGGCTCCATCAGTAATTTCTTTCCCACAATGATCGTTTATTAATAGACTTATACAGACGATCCTAGCGAGAATCAGAGCAACTCTCAGATCACATCTCTCTCCGAGCCTATCCCAAGCATATCCATGGACATGCAACAAACGTTTATCAGTATAGGAGCGTAAGCGAATTTCGCTAGTAATCGAATTTCGCCAACTATGTTCTCGGGCAATATATTCGTATCTGTGACATCATCCATTCACGGAAATGATCGATATCTCAGCAGCAAAGGTGTTTTGAACTGTCATTTGAATCTAATGACAGAAAAATACCTATCAATAGGAAAAAAGTTCATAAGCGACCTCTCACATGCTTTTCCCCGCCATTTTATTATCACTTTTCTGGTGTCTCCTTTATATGCAGATTTTAAAAGATACTTTTAGCATAAAACTTTTTTTGTTTCGTCTATTTTCGGTTTGAAAGGTTATCTTTTGAACTTTAATAGCCAAAGTTTCGCATGCGGCACCTAAAGGGAAATATATCCATATGAAAGACAGAGGGGTCCTTATTCATTTTTTCCTAAGAAAATAGACTGAATCAGGTATAAAAATCACTACAAAGACAAGAAAATAGCCTTTTCTGTGAGCTATAAAAGGTTGTCTGTTTTAGATTTACAGCCTCTTTATCCCCAACACTGTCATACTAAGTTAGATTGTAATATTTCAGTGCCACAGCAGAAATAATTGTAACACGAAAAATCACATAACTGTCGATTTTGTTTTCTGAGAGCTGCGTTTTGTTTGATGTCCTTCAGATTTTCTCGTAGAAAGTAAATGTAGAGTTAATATCCAAGGGATACAATGAATATTGCTGAAATGATGCTGTGAATTTTTTATTTCATTTTACCCTCTCTGGGGCCTCTAATTTTTGGAAAACCAGAGTTGTCGAAATTGGCTTACTCTTTTTATAGATGGCGACTTTGTACTGTCTCACTTCTAACGATGTTTTGACAGATAAATTTAGATGTTTAAGTGGTAAAACTTATTTTTAAATAAGTATTTGAATACAAGTGCATAGATATTTAACCATAAAGAAAATTACTATTGTTTTGTGCAATCCGAAAGAGCAGTTTCCCTTGCGTTGGCGAAATTTGATTACACTAGTATATATATCATGCTGATTGAGAAGGCCATTTTTTTTTCATCATGAATTAGATAGGTAACATTCTCAATCAGCTTATGGTCTAATAGTATTTATGTTCCCTGCTACCCCAATTGATAAGTTCATTTCAATCATCATGCTATAATACTGCTAAAAGAAATAAAAAGATATAAAAGTAGATCGCTGGAAAAAAAAAAAAAAAAAACGCGAAAACCCATGACACAACAACGGTCAATTTGACACAGTCCGATCAGAGTTGTCTCAAATTGTTTCTTCATCATTTATAATGAATTTAAACAGTGAATTTACATAATTATATGTAAAGAATGATAATGAGAAAAAAAGTTCTTGTTTTTTTTTTTCTTTAATGAAATGAAAATAACAATGAAAGGGGGTGAAGGTCAGACCTTCGTCTTATGGAATAATGAAAGGGGGGTGAAGGTTAGGCCTTTGTCTTTTGGTGTCATCCTTATATTTCCATAATAACCAAGTAATTTTGACCCTTGATCATTTCTCTTTGACGCTTGGAAATTTCATTTTGACTCTTGAGAATTTCAGCCCAAGATTCAATGACTCTTGGGATTCAGGACCTAATGAGAACCCAGATGACTATGTTTGATTCCAAGCATTAAATATAGAACCAGCATAAGCATTTAGCTACATTTTGACTTGCATAGGGATAGTACTATTTTAAAAAAAATAAATGAAAGCAATTAAAAGATTTTGTGTTTTTTTCTTAAATTGTCACATTGGTTTTCAAAATGTCACATTGATTTTCCTGAAGGAAGGGACATTGTCCCATTGAAAATAATTCTTTCCCAATCACTGGGTAAAGAGTTAAGGTCCTTTAGTAAAGAGTTAAGGAGGTAAAAAATTGAGAGGTAAAAAAAGGATGAGAAGGCTTGAACAATTAAAATTTGCAGAGGAACTACTGGTACAAAAAAGCTATCGGTATTGTTTTCATAATTTTTTTCCAGAGAGGATCTTTGCAGGATAAAATAGATATACTGAGTAAAAAGAATGAAAGAATGAAAGAAGAAGATATATGGTTGTTTTTTCTTGGTATCTGTTCAGCTGTTAAGGACCTACATAGTCACAGTCCACCTTATGCTCACAGGTATGAATCTTTTTAATCTACGTCCAAGTTCACCAACCATTCTTAAAAACTTTCAATAGTTAAGACATATATGTATTTTACATGGAGTTAGAAACAAGTCCTTTCAACTTACGCTAATCTCTTTCGATTCTACTTGCGCCAAACATGTGGGTCAATGAACAGTCACAAAATTGACACGTGCTCCAGGGTATTGAACTTGGGACCATTGTGGGAAAAGGAGAAAATGCTAGAAGCTAGCATTTTCTCCTTCTCTGACAATGTTTTCTACCCTTTCAAAGACAAAATCCTATAATGTGAACCGCATTTGTCACCGCAGATTTGCTCTAGTCGTAGATTTTGTCATTTGGTAAAAGGTTAACTCTTTACCACATGACAAAATTTTGAACTTGTCCAAATCCAAAGCATTTGGATACAACATATCAAATATGGATCAAATTGTGGAATTTGTCTCTTGAAGGGTAGAAAACATTTTGGGAAAAGGAGAAAATGCTGGTTACCAGCATTTTCTCCTTTTCCCACATTGTTTTCAAAAGCCGTATTCTATAGGGTCGTCAAAAGTCGGGATTGTATGTTAAAGGGTTAAACAAGCAATTTTCAGTATCCCTTGGGCGTGTGCTTGCTTACAGTTATTTGATATTTATTCCTAGATTGAAAATATCTTTAATGCTTATTCAGCACCTTAGGAGTCAAATTTACAGACCGTCAGACATATGCAAAGTATAAATACTCATTTCCGTTTTATTTTTCTCATATCAATACAGGGACATAAAGCCAGCCAATGTGATGATTGATGATAGTGGGGAAGCAGTTCTCATGGATCTTGGCTCCGCAAATAAAGCAAGAGTTGAAATTAAAACAAGATCAGAAGCCCAAGCACTTCAGGTCAGTTCTTGTGACCTTTGATCTTTTTTTTTACCTCCACCAACCTTGGTCTGTATTCACCAGTCTTAAGAAAATTCTTGGTCTAATTATAGATTTTGAAAGTAACTCAATTTCTGATTGGCTAAACCATTTAGTTTAGCCAATCAGAAGTTGTGTTACTTTCAAATTTAGAAAATCTTGGGAATAAGCAAGAATACTCTTTGGAATGGTTGGTTAATATGAAACCGGAGGTCCTTTTATTTTTCTGACTCTATCTGTCTTTTTTTGGGTACTTTGGTAATATATTCTTTTGATTTTGATAATATAGTCTTCTGCAACATCAGAATAAGATAATACAAACAATCATATTTGCCAAAAGGTTTGTATAGCAACTTTCTTGATGTTCATAAGTGGCTTAGTTGTATGTCATCTTTTTCATTGGAGACAGAGAGATACAAGTGGAATATTACAGCAGTCTGTATTTTTGTGTGGTTGGATTACGTCAAGTTGCATGTGTAAAGAGGTACATATTGAATGAGACCAAAAGTTGAATCTGATGCAAACGTCTTTACACAACCAGCAAAATCTGATCTGACCACACAGAAACGTAGGCTGTTGTAATGTTCTTTTTATTTCAAACCTTCCATTTATAATTGTATAGAAAAAAACATCTCAGTATAAATTAACAAAAAAGATAAAGTAGCATATTTTGGGGATTTGATGGAAAGAACAGAATGTGAAAACATTAAAGTCCTACACAGAGTACATGCATAACATGGAAAAATATTCACAGAGTACATGGATGATATGAAAAACACATTTATGTTTTAGATCACGTCTGTATTTTAGTCAGATCATTTACAGGTTTAGGAATGTTCTTGAGCTAGACACTTCAGAATCCTGGCCTGGTGCTGGCTGAGTAAGTGAGTTGTAACTGGGATATAAATGAAAAAATGTTGAAATTTGCATAAGATAACATTCAGACTCAGTCAGTCTTATCACAAAAGATCTTATACAATCTTTTTGGACAATTGTTGGAGAGAGTATAATGCTCTTGTTATATGAGCCATGCTCTGGCAAAAGGGGGCTTAATGCCTCTCCATGATGCGTTATACCAAGCAAGATATCATATAATTATAGACTTATAGAATCTATTTGGCTAACAATCGACTAGATCTTGAAGTAAAATTATCCTTTGACATGCAGAAAATGGACCGATAGCAAAAAGTATCAGCCCAGGTCAGCCTGCGCAGACTGCGCAGGCTGACCTGGGCCGAAATTTTTTGCAGATGCTTTAAGCCCCACTTTTCACAGAACTCGGCATGGCTCATATAGGATCTGACAAAAGTTGGTGTTTGAGATAAAATTTTATTAAAAGAGTCTTGAATGAGACTGACTTGGGCTCATTACCAGTAGTTTGAAATTTAACCAAAAAGTTTACAAAAGATTTACTAAAGTTGTCCGCTGCATCACTCAATTGTTATTCCTTTACCTAAGAGTTGTGTTAGAACAACCTTCAGGAAAAAGACTTTTAAACAACATTGTGGTAAAAGGATAAAATGCTTGTATTTAGTTTTTTTCCTTTTTCCATAACGTTTCTTATCCTTTCAAAGACGAATCTCATAATTTATCCACATTTGTTGTCTTCAAATACTTTTAAGTTGGACAAGTTTAAAATTTTGTCATCAGGTGAAAGATTAAATAAGTCATTTTCGGTAACCACAATCAGTAAGTGCTGTTTCCCATTTTTCATAGGATGATGCAGCAGAAAGATGTTCAATGTTGTACAGGCCACCAGAGTTGTTCAGTGTTGAGCCAGGTACCAGCATAGATGAAAGAACAGATATATGGGTATGCAGCATTATCTCCCTTTGTTGCACACATTTGTTTATATTTCTGTTGCCTGTCCCTAGCATCTCATCTTAATAGTTCTAAGGGCTTGTGAAAGCCCCAATGACTTTCCTCTGTTTGCCTTGCTAATTTTAGCGATAAATTGAAGTATTTTCATAGCCCTGTCGGAGTCTGTATTATTTTAGCTTGGCCATTTTCAAAAAAAATTTGGAGGCACTGTCTCAGCCCTGTTGTTGTCTGTACCAGTGATGCCCTGTGAAAACTGGACATTTTCTCGTATCTCTGTTTTACTTTGGATATTAATTTCAAGCTTTTGCTAATTATTAACTATCAAAGGGTAAACCCATGCTCAAGGGCAAGTAACCCTCAAAATATTGTTGACACGGTTAAGGCATAATTGCACGTTCTATGTAATGTCCTCCATTGTGTTCAAAAGTGTCTTATGTTGCGCTTAGCGGCCGGTTAGCTTATCACATGTCTGGCAACAGGCTTTGCTCTCATAGACTAAATATGTAACATATGAGACATGCTCTGGTAAAAGGGGGCTTAATGCACCTCAGTGATGTAGATGCCAAGCAAGTCATCACAGTATTATGGATCCATAAAATCCATTTTGCATAACAAACTGAATCTTGAGGTACACTGGTCCTCTGTGCTGCAGACAAATGATCAATAAGACAGGAGTCAATACTTTTTGCAGATGCATATGATTGAAACTTCTTTTTAACCCTTTACCACAAGGCAAAATTTAAGACCTATCCAAATTGAAAGCATTTGCAGACGACAATTTCATAGTGGCTCAAATGACGCAACTTTTCTTTGATAGGGTAGAAAACTTTGTGGGAAAAGGAGAAAATGCTGGTTACCAGCATTTTCTCCTTTTCCCACAATGTTTTCAAAAGGACTCTTCTTAAGGGGCATTAAAAGGCGTCATTGTGTGGTAAAGGGTTAAAGAGCATGACTCACATATTGAAATCCACTTTCCTATCTTTGCCATTTGAATAAAAAAACAGTAGACAGAAATTTGACACTGAATTTTACTTTACCAAACACCAAACCCAGCAGCACAGTCGGTTTCTGGTTTAAATCCCCTGTTTGAGGAATTTCTTTAGGGGATTGATTGTAGTCACTGTGAAAGGATTCGTTCCTCTCTCAGTGCTGATCATTGATTCAATGAAGGTTAAGAGGGAAAGCACACAGTGGTTTGGGAAGAATATTGTTCAAAGTACTGGTATAAGAAACTCTAGGAAACTATGGATAGGTTCATGGAAAAAAATATTGAAAATGGTGTTAAACATCATATAAACTCTTTATAACACTACAGAATTCAACACTTGTATAATTTGAAAGCACTTTAAGACTACAATTGAAATGTGTCTCAAATGATAGAAATTGACTTTGAGGGTTTAGAAAGCATTTTTGGAAAAGCAGAAAATGCTGGGATCCAGCAATATCTCCTTTCCCCACACTGTTTTCAAAAGCTTACTTCAAATTGATTAAAACAAGTGATTGTTTGGCAAAGGGTAAACACGTCTCAGGGCCTATGGGAACCTCTTGCCCCTTTTCATTTTTTCTTTTCCAAGATTTTGTTAGATAAGCCACTGTTTTCTTGGAGGAGATTCTGTCTTAACCCTTTGGCTGCTGATCGCGACTCCCTGACCTTTTACGGACAGTGTAGATCAAGATCAGACTGCACAGAACGTGCAGTCTGAACTTGGATCTACACTGACCGATAAAGAGATAGTTTTTTTCTTCAAAAAATGCATTTGAAATAGCATCAGTTGAGTTTTTATAGGCTGCGGAAGGCGACGTATATTGGCGTCATCTTGTCTGTCCGTCTGTCCGTCCGTATGTCTGTCCGTCCGTACGTACGACCATTTCTTGTGAACGCAACTCCTCCCACATTTCTTGACAGATTTGGATAAAATTTTCACAGAATGTTTCTCATCGTGTGACCTAGTGCATATTGTCAAGGTTTTGCAATTTATAGCTGCGTCATGGAAAAAGGGGTCTTTATGTTTCATGGAAAAAGGGTCTTTATGTTATATTTCATTTTTCACCAATATCTCTTTAATTACTGGACATATCTCAACGGATTTGGATGAAATTTACACAGATCATGTGACCTAGCGCATATTGTGAGGGTTTTGGACTTTAGTCTCTATAGCTAGCTGCTTGAAATAGCAGCCATGTGGCAGTGTATATTGTGATGACAGCACTCTTGTTACTATTGGCTTGAAAAGTTTCATTTAATTTATTCAGCAGGATAAAGGGTATTATTATACTGCAAAGAAATTTCTCGTGATCTGATCGGATAATATGCCCCGAACATATATATCATGTACACTGGCAAAACCAACGTAAAAGCAGTTTCCCTTTCGGGAGCCCCATATACATGACTACACTTTCAACACAACATCCAAAATGGCGGCGTCGATCAAGATTAACATCAAGATTATGCACCAAACTGCACGTTTTACCAAGGTTTCAGTGACGTCATTTCCAAGTGACGTCAGTTTTCATTGAATTGGGGCACTCAGAAGGGAAATTCTGCTTCCTCAGCGTATTCAATTTTTGAAACCAAAAACAGGTAAAATTCGCTTAACACAAGTTGGAATGGTAAAACTTTGCAGTATAATAAATTCGTTGTACGGTCAGGTGGCAGGGGACTTGGAAACTTGTTCACGGCTGTGGTGAATCATGTCGCCACCTCGCCTCTGGCTCGGGACGACATGATTTGCAACAGCCGTGAACAAGTTTCCAAGTCCCCTGCCACCTGGCCGTACGACTAATACAGTAGCCTCGAGTTGATTGACGGTCAGGAGATAAACCAGAAGTTAGAGACTTGTTGATGGTTAGGAACAAGAGAAAAGACATAGCTTTAACATTGAATGTAACCTATAGTTTTGCTCCTTTTTCATCTCTAAATGTTGTTTTTCATTTACTTTCAGTCATTGGGGTGTACATTGTATGCATTAGCTTTCCTAGAGTCCCCATATGAAAAAACTTATCAGAGAGGTGACAGTATAGCCTTGGCTGTCATGTCTGACAATCTTAACTTTCCATCTTATTCAGGGTAAGTATGTTTGACTGCCCAACAAAGGTTGAATTGGCAGTTTATATAAAATTTTATCGAGCGAGTCTAGAAGAATATTAAGTGACATTTTTTTCTAGAGACGTTTAAGAAAATTTTACCTTGAAAGCAAACAAACATCAGATTCTTTTTATCACACAACTGCTTCTTTAGAATTACATTGATAATGACTAGATCTATATGTGAGAACTTCATTTTCATAAATGAAAACTACTCACTGCTTTTCGAGTATTGAATGTTCGAGATAGAGATAGTTCCAAAGAAGCAAACACAAAGCTACTTGACTGCAAATCTAAAAATAAAACAACCTTCAGCTTTATGATGATCATCAGTTTGGCCATTTAAGTTGATAGGGAAATTTGTGCCTGACATAACTTTGGGAAAAGAAGGCAGGAATACCATGCATAAAATATGATGTCACATGATGATCCCTATGATGTCAAAAAATATGTTTTCAAACATGAGTAAGATAAGAAAATTCATTATGGCTCTGTTACATTGAAAACAAGGAATTTTACCATCCTTGCTCTTCTAAAATATTTTACCATCTCTTCCTATCAATTTTCCTATAAAAACTGTAGATCTAGTTGTTTTTACATTTACACAAAATGTATTGCCAGGTAGATGTAATTGCTCATAAATTTCATTTGCTTTTTTTCTTTATGATTTCAGATATTCCAGTTCAATAGAAAGTGTTATAAGACAATGTATGAAAGTGAACGCTATGGAGAGACCGTTTATAGATCAGATATTGACTGAAGTAGGACCTCTAGTGAAAATAAGCAATACAAATGTGTGATTCCAGTTTCAACCCGGAAACAAAGTTGCAGCAACTTTTAAAGCATGTATGTAAAATATGGGTATTCAACAATAATATGGGTATTTGAAAGTTTGAAATTCTTTACAGACATCTCATGCTTAAACAGCTGGGAAGAAAAGGGCTTTTGAAAACATTGTGGGTAAAAAGGAGAAAATGCTGGTGACCAGCATTTTTTACTTTTCCGGTTATGTTATCTACCATTTTTAATCAGAAATTTTCTTTAAGACTAACGTTTTGGTGTGTGGTAAAGACTTAACTCTTTACCATACAATCCCTAGTTTTAACAATTGTATGATAGCTTTTTGAAAACATTGTGGGAGAAGGAGAAAATGCTGGTTATCAGCATTTTCTCCTTTTCTCACAATGTTTTCTACCCTTCCCAAAACAAATTTTAGTTTTTAAGGCAAATTTATTTTGTTGTCTGCCAATGCTTTCAATTTGGACCAGTCTAAAATTTTGTTGTTTGGTAAAGATTTAAGGTTTAATACAGTCACGAATTTATCTAAAAACAGTGAGGCAAAAGGAGATATTGCTGATAGTAGCAATACGTCTTATTTTCATCAATGGAACTTTTCAAGTTTAAGGCATGTTTAGACTAAATACAGGGCCTACAAATGAACAGAAACCAATGGCATCACATATGGCCTGCAACACACGAAAAGGGGCATTGGAACATTTGTGTAAATTGTGGTCTTGGATCAACCTGTGCACTCCGTGCTGACTTATCCGAAACAACACTTTTTGTTTTTATGTAATTTTCTGTTTGGCACAAGTCTACTGTAGGACAAAATCTGATGAAGTCGTAAAGTGCCGTCTCGGATTAGCCTGGGCAGACTGCACAGGCTGATCTGAGACGACACTTTACGCAGATGTCCAACTGTCCCCTTTGGCGTGTTGCAGGCCATATGAAGTACAAGAAAATGTAACTGTCTTTACTAGCTGAGGCATATTTCATTGCGATGCAGTGCCTAATTAGTTTTTTTAGGCTTTCATTGCTAAACTGTGATTCGCATTATGGGTAACTTAATGTTTTCTTTACACTGTATGTCCTGATAATATCATACTGATTCGCAAGACTTGTTCACTTTGTTACTAGATGAACTAATGAGTGCTCAAAGATAGATAACTCTATCGGACTAGCAATAATAAGCATTTGCCAAGAGGATGTGTCCAAAATCATCTACTGTTGGAAGATAATAAGTCTAAGAAGACTAAAAACCTTCATCAATTTTCAGCTGGCTGTTTTCAAAGAAAATGTCAAGGTATTGTCATGAATCTGTTATTGTCATTGTTGTCATCTTGTGAAAACCTAGCTTGGCTGTTTTCAGAGAATATATGGAGGTATTGTCATAGCCATAATCATTGTCTGTGTCTGGGTCGTTGTCTTGGTTGTAGGAAAAATCTTTGACATTTCCTCATCTCTCTGTTATTACAAAAGATATTTACTTCAAATTTCGGCTAGATGTTTACTTGTTTACTTTCAAAAGTGGAATCCGTACCAGAAGGTTAAGTAATGCTAAATACATTTTGACACAACTATGTCCCCTTTGATAAAGGAGTTTTACTGTAAAAGCACTGACAGCTTTATAGCATTTACATCTGCATGTGGTACTCTTGTTGTATTTGGTACAGGTTATCTCATTATCAAACAACAAAATTTTCAGACTTTTCAACATCGAAAGCATTCGTTCTTGCAGACAGCTTATTTTATGTGTAGTCTAAGCTTGAATCTCTGCTATGCAGTTATCAGCATATTCTCCCTTTTCCTGCATTGTTTTTAACTCTTTACCACACAATCCCGAGTTTTGACGACCCTAAGAAACAAGCCTTTTGAAAACATTGTGGGGAAAGAAGAAAATGCTGGTAACCAGCATTTTCTCCTTTTCCCACAATTTTTTCTGCCCTATCAAGAACAAATTTCATAATTTGAGCCACCTTTAATTTGTCGTCTGCAAATGCTTTCAATTTGGACAAGTCTATATTTTTGTTGTGTGGTAAAGAATTAAAGGATTTCTACCCAGTATGTTAAACACGGGATTATTTGGTAAACTACTGGCTGTGTTTTGTTTTTGTCCTGACCAAAAACATTTGTTTTGTTTCATCTGGCACCCCCATGTTTAATCCTTTACTTGTGGTGTCCGTGGTCGTGAGTTAGAGCGTCGGCCTCGTAACCAAAAAGGTCCCGAGTTCGAGACCGGGGAGCGGGTGTCAACTTTGGGATTTTTTCATAGGTCCACACATTCGGCGCGAGTACTGGTGTAGTTCCCAGGAAGCAGAATCGAGAGAGATTAGTATAAGTTGTAAGAACTTGTTTGTCAATCGATGTAAAATAAATATGTTTAAACTAATCCTTTACCAAACAATCCCAGGTTATAATGACCCTGTGAATGAAGGCATTTTAAAACATTTTGGAAAAGGAGGAAATCTTGATAGTCAGCATTTATCCTTTTCTACAATGTTCTCTACCATTTCAAAGAGCATCACTGAATTCACTGTCAGCAAATGTTTACAATTTTAAACAAGTTTGAAAGTTTGTCATGTGGTAGGGAGCTAACTCTTTGCCAGATGACAAAATTTTAGACTTATCCAAATTGAAAGCTATTGCAGACCACTAATCAAATATGACTCAAACAATTGGATCTGTCTTGAAAAGGTTAGAAAACATTGTGGGAATAGGAGAAAATTTGGTTACCAGCATTAATTCCTTTTCCCACAATATCGACCCTAAGGAAGAAGGTTTTCGAAAACATTGTGGGAAAAAGAGAAAATGCTGGTAACCAGCATTTTCTCCTTTTCCCACAATATTTTCTACACTTTCAAAGAGAAATTTCAATTTTTTAATCATTTTAATTTGACAGTTTCAAATGTTTTCAATTTGACAGGTCTAAAATTTTGTTGTCTGGTAAAGAGTTAAAGACCCTGAGGAAGGAAAAGCTCCAGACAACGTTGGTGGAAAAGGAGAAAATCCTGATAAGCATTGGTTTTTTTTTTCCTTTTTCTAAGACATTTTTTACCCATCAGAGGCAAGCCATATTATTTGATTCATAATTTGTTGTCTGCTAAGGCTTTCAATTCGGAACAGTCTTAAATTTTGTCATCTGATAAAGAGCTCATACTACTTTTTCATCTACACACAACTATTGCCAAGCCCCGTTAGCTTAGTCGGTAGTGTACAGTACTTTATAAAACAAGGTTGCTTTTTTTGATCCCTGACTTGGCCAATTTCTTTCCAAGGTTTGATGATAGTCATTACAACAGGATTCATTCCTCTCTCACCGCTGGCCATTGTTTTGACTATGGTTAAGTGGAGAGCAGCCAGTTGCTTGGAAAGAATATTGTGCAGAGTACTGGTAAAGGAAACACTAGAAAAGCATGGATAGGTGCACTGGCTGCTGCAAAATACATGTAACTGATACAATGTTGAAAATGGTGTCGAACACTATACAATCAATCAATCAACACACAATAATTCTATGTAGAAAAGTTAATAAGATTGAATAATACTAATTGTGTTAGAAGCATTTTGCATAAAGATAAATTGTGCATTTGAGTGTCTTTGAGATACAACCTTTAACATTTACTCTGTTTGTGGCAGGAATTTGCAAGAAATAATTTGAGGAACTATGTATTAAAAGATAAAGATTACAAAACTATGTAGAAGTCTTTTTTGTTTAAAAA
This sequence comes from Hippopus hippopus, assembly GCA_946811185.2. Classification (NCBI taxonomy): domain Eukaryota; kingdom Metazoa; phylum Mollusca; class Bivalvia; order Cardiida; family Cardiidae; genus Hippopus; species Hippopus hippopus. The sequence goes on along the minus strand of OX328108.1, from coordinate 29,889,857 downwards.
ATGGACTAACAACTGCTTTGCATTAAACCAGGGAATTTTATTTTTGTCTTGCAACACTCCGCTTTTGAAAACATTGTGGTATGAGTAGAAATTGTTCATCATTTGCAATGTCTCCCTTTGTAGCTTGTACTATACTTTGAAAACCCATAATGGCGAAAGATAAATTACCCTTTACCACACATAGAAATTCTATACTGGTCTACATTGAAAGCACTTGCAGACAACAAATTAAATGTACTCAAGGTATGAGATTTGTCTGTGATGCAGTCAAAAACATTGTGGGAAAAGGAGAAAGTGTTCAAGCATTTTCCAAAAAAACTCATGTTTGTATTGTAAAAGGATAATTCTTTACCAAAGAGAAAATCATAGACACATCCATTTTCAAAGCGTTTGCATATGACAAACTTAATGCGGCTCAAATTTTAGAATTTGTCTTTGAAAAGGTAGAAAACGTTGTGGGAAAAGGAGAAAATGTATTTTCTACCTTTCCCATAACATTTTCAAAATTATTCTTCTGGGTAGTTAAAACTCATGATTGTGTGGTGAAAAGGTTAAAAGTTGCCAGTTGCAAAATTGATTCAGGAAATCATGGGTTAATGGGCATTCTTTTTTTTTGCATTGTTCCATTGTATAAATCTTCGCATAGATATCTATTTTTTGCTTTCTATTGATTTTATTCCTGTTGTATAGATTGGACTTTGTTGCAACTTAAATTAATAAATGGAGATAATACTTATACAAATGAAAGTGCGTCTTTTGTATAAATTAACCCTCTTTTCAACCGCTAGAGTACTGACGTACAGATCAAGATCAGACTGGCATTTCGCAAGGATCAATCTTCTTAACCCTTGACCATAGAATGTCGAGTTTTAACAACCTGGAGAAATGATCTTGAGAAGCTCTTACTTTACTAATTATTATCCTACTTGTACTGCTGGTTAACCCTTTACATCACTGTCCCGACTTTAAACGACCCTGAAGAAAAAGACTTTAGAAAGCATTGTTAGAATAGGAGAAAATGCTGGTAACCTGCATTTTCTCCTTTTCCAGCAATGTTTCTACCCTTCCCGAAACAAATTTTAATTTTTTAGTCACATCATTTTGTCCTCTGCAAATACTTTCAAATTGGACAAATCTAAAGTTTTGATGTTTGGTTAAGAGTTCATCCTTAAAGCACTCTGCAAAAATAGGATTAACATTTTGTTGACAGTGTAGATGAAGATTATTCTTCTTAAAAGATGCAATCTGATCTTGATCTACACTGTCCTGATTTCCTTTATTAATACTCTGGCAAAAATGCTGTTGCCATTGCAATGTTTGGGACTTTTTCCCTGATGGAAGAAGGGATCCTGCATGGCAAAGTGTAGGACTCGTGACCTGGAGGTCCCAGGGTCGAGCCTCGCTGGATACACTGGAATTTTTGTGGGAGTGTCCTTGGGCAAGACACTTTAGAGCCCTTTACAAGTACTGGTGAAACTCAGGAAATGCATGAACATGTAAGCTGTTGCTGTGATACAACAAAAATAATGATGAAAGCGGCATAAAACACCATTCAATCAACCTGATTGAAGAAGTCTAGTTTATTTTATGTAGCAGTTACTCAGTTAAATTTGAATGCTACAATGACAAATGAAACAAAGAAAAATTTTCTTCAATGGAAAACATTGATGTAAGAAGGGCAATTACTTGTGACATGAAATTGCTTTTTAGCTCACCTGAGCACAAAGTGCTCAGGATGAGCTATTGTGATCACTCACCGTCCATCGGCGTCCGTCGTCCGTCCGTCGTCCGTCCATTCACATTTTTTTGTTTACACTCTAGCATCTACAAATATTAACCAGTCAGCACCAAACTTGGTCAAAATTTATATGACCATAAGATCTCGGATGAGTTCAATTATGGGTCTAATCGGACCAGAACAACTGGAGTTATTTGCCCTTGAATTAGAAAAATTGCTATATTTGACTTTGTTTGCACTCTAGCATCTACAATTTTTCACCAATCAGCACCAAACTTGGTCAAATTATATATGACCATAAGATCTCGAATGGGTTCGATAATGGGTCTAATCAGACCAGAACAACTGGAGTTATTTGCCCTTGAATAAGAAAAATTACTATATTTTACTTTTTTTACACTCTAGCATCTACAATTTTTAACCAATCAGCATCAAACTTGGTCAAAATACTTATGACCATAAGATTTCAGATGAGTTTGATTACTGGTCTAATTGGACCAGAACAACTGGAGTTATTTGCCCTTGAAAAAGAAAAATTGCTATATTTGACTTTGTTTACACTCTAGCATCTACAATTTTTAACCAATCAGCATCAAACTTGGTCAAAATACTTATGACCATAAGATCTCGGATGAGTTTGATTATGGGTCTAATCGGACCAGAACAACTGGAGTTATTTGCCCTTGAATTAGAAAGTTCTATAGAATAGTTCTTTGTCCGGAGCATAACTTTGTCATCTCCAGTCTGATTGACTTGAAACTTGGCATTTGTGTTTGTTGCAATAATACGGAGTGCAGTGTGAAAGAACTATAACTCTACCTTGTACTGTCTATGAGTTATTTCCCTTTTATCAGCATTTTCTGCTTGTCCGAAATACAACTTTGTCATCTCTAGTCTGAACATCTTCAAATTTGGTATGCATGATTGTTGAAAAATTACGGAGTGCAGTGCACAAAAACCATAACTCTTCCTAGCACGAATTTTGAGTTATTCCCCCTTAGATCTTCATTTTTATAGCATTTCTTGCTTATCCGGAGCATAACTTTGTCATCTTAAGTAGGAATGACTTGAAATATGGTATACTTATTTGTTGCAATATTTGGAAGTGCAGTGCACAAGAATTGTAACTCTACCTCACGCTGTCTTTGAGTTATTTCCCTTTGATCATCATTTTTACAGCATTTAGTGCTTGAATATAACTTTGTCATCTCAAGTCAGAACGACTTCAAACTTGGTATGCATGTTTGTTGCAATATTACCGAGTACTGTGCGCAAGAACAATAACTCTACCTAGCGCAGATTTTGAGTAATTCCACTTTGATCTTCATTTTTACAGTATTTCTTGCTTGTCCGGAATGGAACTGTGAAGTCTCATGTCAAATTGACTTGAGACTTGGTAAACATGTTTGTTGCATTACCTGCCCTTTGCAATTATTATACCTCCTCGACAACTGGTGGTGGAATGGGCATATCTTGCTACAATTTACCGCTCTTGTTTCATTATCATTTGACCTTGAACCTCAATATTTGGTATTTATCTTCATTGTAGACCTTTACTGCTTAGTACTCAGGTGAGCGATATAGGACCATCATGGTCCTCTTGTTTATCTAGGATGTATTCAAAAGTTGTGTTCTCCTGGATTTTATCCCCTAAAGGCCCAGTAGTTGCCAAAAGTTAACAATGCAGGTATTAAAATGCATTTTAATTTATATCAAACTATCTAAGATTAGGTAAATTATTATGAAGATGACTGTCTGTTACTGTATAGTCTGTCCAAGTGTTAGTCTCCGGCAGAAAAAATATATTTTATAACCAGGTAAAATGTAAATGAAAGATAGAGTGGCTTGGCAACAAAGGACAAAATACTGCCAACAGTTTTCCACCAGTAAGTACTGCATACTTCTAAAGACCAATATACATTTGATATTACACATGTATTATCTATTTACCAAACGTCAAAATTTTTTACTTGACCAAATTGAAAGCATTTGCAGATGACAATGTAAATGTGACTCAAAAACAGAAATCCATCTTTGGAAGGGTAGAAAACATTGTGGGAAAAGGAGAAAATGCTGGTATACTGTATAGTCTGTCCAAGTGTTAGTCTCCGGCAGAAAAAATATATTTTATAACCAGGTAAAATGTAAATGAAAGATAGAGTGGCTTGGCAACAAAGGACAAAATACTGCCAACAGTTTTCCACCAGTAAGTACTGCATACTTCTAAAGACCAATATACATTTGATATTACACATGTATTATCTATTTACCAAACGTCAAAATTTTTTACTTGACCAAATTGAAAGCATTTGCAGATGACAATGTAAATGTGACTCAAAAACAGAAATCCATCTTTGGAAGGGTAGAAAACATTGTGGGAAAAGGAGAAAATGCTGGTAACCAGCATTTTCTCCTTTTCCCACAATGTTTTCAAAAGACTTCTTTCATAGGGTCGTTAAAACTCGTGTAGTAAAGGGTTAATTAAATATTAGTAGTGACCCATTTTCAAGCTCTTCTGCAATATCATTCAGACAAACATTCTGACCAACTTTCATGAGAAATGTACAGAATAATGTCGGCCCCTAGTAAGCACATGAGGTGATCTACTTTTTGACCCAACATGACCCAATTTCACACTCATCAAAAATGTGATCAAAACAAGAATTCCAACCAGCTTTCATAAGTATTTGAGAGAAAATATGGCATCTAGAGTACACATAGGTTTTTCTAAGAATGTCTCGGTGACCTACATTTTCACCTGACCAGACCCAATTTCAAACCAAGTGTATGATTTTATCAAGACAAACATCCTGGCCAAATTTCGTGAGTATCATAAAGAAAATGTGGCGGCCACACAAATTTTTTCTAGGATTTGTCACAGTGATCTACTTTCTGACCCAATTTCAAAGTTGTTTAAGTGACTATTTTACCTGATGGGACCCAATTTCAAATAGTACACAAGGTTTTTTCTACAATTCTTCCTATTGACCTACTTTTGGACCCAATGTGACCAATTTTCCACCTCTTCCATATTTTACTGTGACAAATATTTGAAGTACTGAACAGAAAACATGGCCCAAGGTTTTTCCAAGAGTTAACCAAGTGACATACTTTCTGACCTGACAATACCTGATTTCATCTGAAATATGATAAAAACAAAGACTCTAACTGCCTGCCTTGTGGTGAGCAAGATGTAGTTGTTCTGGTTCCGGTGTATGTGCACTGAGGTAGGTCCAAGGTCAAGATTACAGTTGAAGGTCAAATGATAAAATTGTCATATACCTTCTCAGAGCCATAACTTCTATATGTATGGATGCATTTAAAGACAATTTGGCACTACTGCTCTCCTTTACAAGTAAAAGTGCTGTTTTAATCTTTTGGTCAGGTAGATCCAACATCACAATTAAAGGTCAAATGATAAAATTGTCATACATGAAGCTTTTCTGAGCTACAACTTCTACATTCATCGATGGATTTAAAAAAAATAACTAAAGTGTTCTGCTTTACCAGTAGAAGTGCCATTTGAACCATTTGTTCAGTTAGGTCCAAGGTCAAGCTCACACTAAATGGTCAAATGATGAAATTGTCGTTAATACAGCATGTCCGAGCAATAGATTTTACATTTTTGATGTATTTCAAAATAATTTGGCACAATTATCCTCCTTCATAAGTAGATGTGCAATTTAAAATATTTGATCAGATAGGCCCAAGATCAAGGCCACGCTTTAATTATCATGAATAGGTCTTTTCTGAGCCATAATCTCAGCACATATGGATGGATTTCGAAATAATTTGCATGATTGTTCTCCATTACAAGTAGATGTACCATTCCAAAACTTTGTTCAGGTAGGTGCAAGGTCACCTTCACACTTGACTGCCAAATGATAAACTTTTTTTGACAACTTTTCTTTTTAATGAGTGGTAAGTGTCTCTCTGAATTATTCACTTAACCCATTACCAGACAACAAAAATATAGGCCTATCTAAATTGAAAGAATTTGCAGACAACAATTTAAATGTGGTTAAAATGATGATATCTGTCTTTGATACGGTAGAAAACATTGTTGGAAAAGGAGAAAATGCTGGTGACCAGCATTTTCTCCTTTTCCAACAATGTTTTCAAAAGGCTTCTTTCTCAGTGTCGTTACAAGTAGGCATTGTGTGGTAAAGAGTTAAGTAGTATCAAGGTCAAGGTCATACTTGAATGTATTACATCAAGCTTCTACTTGTTTATAAATAAGGAATACTCCTATCCTCATGCAAATTCGAAAACAAAGGGTTCTGAAAGAAGGTAGATGTGCATTGAGTGATTTATTACTTTTTTCCAACTGTAGCTTATGAGGTTCTTGACTCCCCCATTGTGGGCTGTATATCATGCCCCTGAGCAAATTTCTACTGAAAATGTGGCAAATTTCTACTGAAAATGTGGCCTGTAAAGTGCACACAAGGCTTTCGTAAGATTTGTTCCAGTGACCGACTTTTTTACCAAAAGTTATTGTTGGTAAAGGTAGTAGATACATTTATAGACAGAATGAGCAGTCTGATCAGAACTGGCACTGCCTGTCAAAATAGAAAAATGTAGAGGTAAAGATAAGAAAAGAGAGACAAGTTATTCAGTGTGAAAGGCTTCCAGTCCCTTTTGCATGTCAGATGTGCATTAACACTTTGCCAAACGACAAAGTTTTAGCCTTATCCAAATTGAAACCATATGCAGACAACAGATTAAGTGTTACCCAAAACATAAAATTTGGTCTTTCATAGGGTAGAAAACATTGTGGAAAAAGGAGAAAATGCTGGTTACCAGCATTTTCTCCTTTTCCCATAAGGTTTTCTAAGGCCTTCTTTCTCAAGTTCGTTAAAAGTCCACATTGTGTGGTAAAGGGTTAAGTGAAAAAAATTTTTGGTTGCTTGATGTCTGCAGTATTCAGCAAAGCAGACAGTGTAGATAAAAGATCAGACTGCATGTTTTGTGCCATCTGATCTTGATCTACACAGGCTGCAAAGGCAATATGGTGGTGAAAGGCTCTGTAAGGGTTAGAAATGTATTTATCCCTGGCTAGGCATTAATAGCACTGTTACTAAAGGAATGGAAAATTTTACAGAAAAAAACAACAACAAAAAACTTAGTAATTCATCGTATTTACTTCATGTTTTTCTATCTCTGTTTTTATTTCAAAGTCTGTATTCAATTGCAAAGTATGTGTATTTAAATACTTTTGACAGTGTTCAACCCCAGGTCTCCTCGCAACTTGAGTTGCTTCTGTAACCAGTGAAGATCAAGAACAGACTGCACAAAATGTGTATTCTCATTTTTTATCCACACTGTTTGCTCAGCTGAGACATTTTGAACAAAAGAGACCTTGATAGTGCACTTATTTTATTCATATTTTTAGACTGAGAATGACCACCGTGTTTATTTAGCATCCTAGCCCTCAATTTGTAATTTCAGTATATTTGTGGAAATTGCATGGTAAACCAGATTTTCTAACTCTTTAAAAATGAAGAAGATTCAAAATTAAGGATCAAATTAGAAGTGCTCAAATGCTTTGATCCTGGTTTACGAAAATATTTGATTCTGACCAACATTGTTGCTAATTCTAATTAAACCTTTACTATCCAATCATGGTTTCACACCGACACAAAAAGCAGAAACACAAAATGAAGTGCATCAGTACATTTATTTCACTTTCAGAGTTCTTGTAAAATGGACAGGGATTCATGGATTTTCTCAACAAGACATTTTTTAAGAGAAAGCAAAACTGCATTCTTTTTTTTTTATGAGTTTGATATCAAATTTCAATTATCGTGTTATCAAATCGATTTGCGACGGGAAACCCGTGTAGTTTTCACATTCAGTGTTATTTTTATACCGGACCGGTTGCTGAAACAAATCTCGCGAGATTTCAGTGAGTCAGAAAAGGAGAAAAAAAAAAGTGACAAGCCTTTTATTCTTGACATAGCATGTAAACACTCATAAACTATCCTTTGTTTTAGCGTAAAGTGCGTGACCTTTTATTGAACAATGACGTTCAAGGAGTAAATTATCTTTTTTAAGTGAGGGTGGCCGCAAGTATGTGAATATTTTTTGGATATCAGCTGACCGGTCGGCTCCTGCAGTTCAAAATAAGTTTTGATCTGTACTGGGGGGGGAAGACTGGGCTGGATTTTAAACGATATTGTGGAATAAAGTATGGGTAATTCTGAAAGTACACAGCAACCTTACAAGCATCACGAACTGCGAAACACAAGTATGCCAATTCGTCTTCCAATGCCGGATCCTTTAGAGTTGGACCGAAGGTTCACAAAAGTTTTGGTGAGAATTTTACCCACTTTTACTTCAATAGTTATTCCTACCTTTAATCTTGCTTATCTTGGTTCAGTGTTCAAACCTTATGCATTGTGAATGATGCAGTCAGTAGGAATTAATTTGTTACATGTTCATACATGTGAATATACTGCAGACAATTTTCTGCTTGGCTGTTTTTGAAGAAAACATCGAGGTATTGTTATAGCCAGGGTTTTCCTTGATGCACGATTTTGTGTGTTTTGACGCATTTTTAAGGAAAATGACCAGCAAATATTTCAACAATGTGTTATTGTTGACGCACAAATACGGTAAGACTTACTAACAATTATTTATACTACCGACATGGTTACATCGCGAGTAGATGAGAAATCCGGAGTAAGAAGAGAAAATGGGACGAAACACTGGACCGTGTATCGATCTTACTAGAATATTGTAGGTCTTTAAATGGGTCTAAACCAAACCAGTCGATCTCTAATGAAAACAAAATGGCTTTGTCAAAATCAATGTCATTCTTGCTGTCTGCAAGGAAGAAGAGCCCGTAAACAAAGATCAGATGATAAAATACCTGGTAAGAATACCCAGAAACACATTAAAGGCCTCGGGTTTACTGTAAATTAGCTAAGAGATACACTTCGTTGTTCATTGAAAACAGCGGCATGAACGCGACCTGTGTGTCAAAGCGCAGGAATCGGCCATTTCAAAACAATAGAGACTTCCGGATCCGGTCGACAACGAGCTATCTCCATTAATTAAATGGTCGATTCTTGTGATAAAAACAAAACAACCCTTTACCACACAGAGAGGCTGCACAAACTTTGAAATTCATTCCTTGTGCATCATCAAAATACTACTGGTCATGACGATACCCTTGAAAGATTAAAATTACTTAGAGATATGACATTGTCTGCGGCTAGAGCATATTTTCTTGTTAAGAACAGGCATAAATAAAGCATACTCCAGGTACTCTTTATGAAAAAGGTGCCATCTAGGCTGTAGCTCCCTCGATATAGAGAATCTCTGGTGTTATTATGTATCTATCACCATGTAATGATACATATATAGGGTATACAAAGAATTACAGTGAATAGAAAACACAAAAAAAACACACATAGTTTCACAAATAGTAGCTTTTGTCTAAGCTAATTACACTTTGTTGTGACCCCCACAAATTTTAAAATGACCCCCATTATTTTTGAGTAGGGGGTCATTGTGACCCCCTAGGGGGTCATTGTGACCCCCAATTTTTGTTGCCAAGGGAAAACCCTGGTTATAGCCCTGTCATTGTTTGAGTTGTCATTGTCTGTGTCGTTGTCATGCAAAAGTTTAGTCATTTTATGATATCTCTTATTACTGAAGAGATTTACCTCAAACACAGACTAGTTGTTAACTATCAAAAGGGGAACCTTTACAACAAAGAAAGGTAACCATCAAAATATTTTAGGCACAGTTATGGCCCTTCTAATAAGCAAATACAGCTGAGCATTGGCACCACCATTTGCTGCTCTGGTTTCCTCCTGCAGCAGACTGCTTAGCCCTTTACCAACGGACAAGAGTTTAGACTTGTCCAACTTCGAAGCATTTGCAAATTTTACAGGTCTCAAATTAAATGAGAATGAAATGATGGAATTAGTCTTTGAGAAGATAGAATGATCTTAGACCTGCAATTTTCTTTCAGAACAGTAAATGTACAAATAATCATTTGACCCTAAAACCCAATTTCTCATACAATTGACACTTTTTTGATACATTAGAATGACTTATATAGTGTTTTCTGGATTGATACATTGAAAAAAATATGAGACTTTCCTTTCGAGCAAAGCTCTCTCCCTTTTGTTACTTTAGCTACCATAGTTTTCATTGGCTCTGAAGATGGCATATAACTAATAGGACACATCCTTGAAATCTGTGGAAGACAGATAAACACCTGTTAACGACCATATAGATTTCTAGTATAACAGGAGATTAACACTGGTAAAGATGGATTGCATGTCTGAAGCAATATCTCCTTTAAGGAATGTGTTAGAAGTTGTCTGCTTCAACAATATGTCAGGAACTAGCTTACATGTAACTCTTTACCAAATGACAACAATGTAGACACATCTAAAATGAAAGCATATGTAGAAGACATCTTAAATCTGGCTCCAATGATGGAATTTGTTTTTGGTAGGGTAGAAAACATTGTCGGAAAAGGAGAAAATACTGGTAACCAGCATTTTTTCCTTTTCCCACAATGTTTTCAAAAGGCTTCTTTCTCAGAGTTGTTAAAACGCAAGATTGTGTGGTGAAGTGTTAAGCTTCAGTTAAGATTGAACATGTCTAATTTTTAATGTCCTAATTTTCCAGACTTCTATGGACCTTCCTCCAGACAAGGCCAAAGTTTTGAAAAGCTATGATGATGAAAAGAAGTGGGATCTCATTTGCGATCAGGTAAAGTTTTACTGTTTAATGTTTACAGATATGAAGTTAATGTTCATGGCAACATAAAAGTATTGTTTTACAAATATAAATATGCTTGTTTTGCTATCTATCAAAGTGCATGGCATCAATAGGATGCAGCATAGAACGTATTCCTGAGAACATGTTTCACAATGAAATTAGAATTTTAAAATAGTAAAACTTAGGCTAAGGCATGCTGGTACTCTTTACCAAAAGAAAAAAATTTTGGACTTGTCTAAATTCAAAGTATTTGGCAGACGACAAATTGATTATAATGGCTGAAATAATGAAAATCGTCTCTGAAAGGGTAGAAAACATTGGGCAAGGAGGAAATGCTGGTTTAATATAAGCATTTTCTCCTTTTCTCGTAATATTTTCATGTCTTCTTTCTCAAGGTTGTTAAATGTTGGCATGTGTGGTAAAAGGTTAAGTCACAATTTATGTGTCTCTTTCATAGAGTGAAAATGTTCTTTCGACTTGTTTTGCAGTTCAAGGTTTAACTCTGTACCTCACAAACCCAGCTTTTAAGGATTCTCGCGAAAGACAGCTTTTAAAAAACATTGTGGGAAATGGAGAAGTTGCTGGTTACAAGCATTTCTTCCTTTTCCTACAATGTTTCTACTCTTGGGCTCTCGGAGTTCTGGCTGAATAACTATCTGTATCTTTAAGTTTAACTACTACATTCAATATCAATAATAATGTCCCCACTCAGTTCCTTTTTTGAGGGCGCATGGGCTCTCAAGGGTTAAGTTGTGGGAGTGCAGGAGAATTTCTAGAAGTGCGCTTAGTTAGTACATGTATGTTTACTAATTTCAAATTATATAACCCTTTTCTAAGGTATGGTATCTTGGACTCTGTACCAGTTTTGGAGTTTCTATGGATGAAAAGTGAGAGTCTGGTGTCTTAACCCTTAACCACACAATCCCGAGGTTTAATGACCCTTAATAAGAAGCCTTTTGAAAACATTGGGAGAAAAGGAGAAAATGCTGGTAACCAGTATTTTCTCCTTTCCTCACAATCTTTTCTACCATATAAAGGACAAATCCCATTTAAGCCACATTTAAATTGTTGTCTGCAAAATGCTTTCAATTTGTACAAGTCTACAGCTTTGTCGTGTGGTAAAGAGTTAAAAGAATGCTTTGACAGCCCAGTTTTGCACAGCAGACTGCAGTCATCTGCTGTTTAATCCTATACCCAACAAACCTGTATTTTAACGACGCTAAGGAAGATGCCTATAGAAAACATTATGGGAAAAGGAGAAAATGCGGGTAACCAGCATTTTCTCCTTTTCCCACAATGTTTTCTACCCTATCAAGACAAATTCCATCATTTAAGTCACATTTAAAGTGCCATCTGCAAATGCTTTCAAGTTGGACAAGTCAAAATTTTGTCGTTTGGTAAAGAGTTATATATTGGTATTGAAGAAATTCCTTGTAGTGGTTTTTTACCCAAGGGACCAGGTTTAGAAGGACAACTTTTGACCTGGTTAGGTTCAGACGCAAATTTATCGCTTTCCAAAACTAAACTCAAAGAGCTGTATGTGTAAGATCTTTCTGTCTTCTGCATGCAGAAGACACAATTATGAAACCAGTGACATTGAACCACCTGTTTTACATTTAACAAGGTTGTATGAGTTGGGGTCACAGATTGGTCATCCCAAGTAACTTGAACCAATCTCATGGCAGAGGTTTTACTGTACAATATCAAACCAAACATTTTATTATTCCTTGTCAAAGTACATGTAGCACAAAGAAACATAGATGTAGAGTGAACTGTCTGAAAGATGGCTTTTGAAAAAAACATTACAATGTGGGAAAAAGGGAAAGTTCATTTAGACATACACAAGTAAGCCACACTTTCTTCTGTTGCTTTTATGTTTACTTTTTTACTCTCCTTTCGAAGACATAAACATATTTTCATCATTTGGCCTACATTTAGTTTGACCCCTACAAATGCCATAACCATAGACAAGTCTAAAATTTTGTCGCCTGTGAAGAATTGTTAGCTTACCATGGTCTTTTAGTTGCAGTTTTAGGCACATGTCGGCTTTTTCACCCTTTACCAAATAATCCCATGCATAAATGACACTTACAAAGGAAGGCTCATGAAAACATGAAAAAGGAGAAAATGCTAGTAACCAGCATTTTCTCCTTTCCCACAACATTTTCACACATTTCAAAGACAAAGCCCATCAATTTGCACCACTTTGATTTTGTCTGTAAATGCTTGAACTTTGGACCATTCTAAAATCTTTTTTGAACGGTAAAGGGTTAATGAACATGAAGGCTTTTTTTAAATGTAAATTTTACAAGTCTTTTTGAAATAATGGAAATCATTGCAGGTCTTTTTATGGATCATATGAGCTCTATTGAATGTTTTTTTGAGTATGAAACTCAATCCGTCAGCCTATTGTTTCATGCTTTAACGGAATTTCTACAATGTATTGATGGATTATAGTTTGTCAAATTGGTAGACAATAAACTCTGAACCCTTTATCGTGCAGTCCCAAGTTTTAACAGCCCTGGGGAAGAGGCCTTTTGAAAACATTGTGGGAAAAGGAGAAAATGATGGTAACCAGCAATTTCTACTTTCCCCACAATGTTTTCAACCCTGTCTCAGATGGAAATCATAATTTGAGATAGATATACATGTATTTTGTCGCCTGCAAATGCTTTCAATTTAATCTAGTCTAAAATTTTGTCTTGTGGTAAAGAGTTAACTCTTTACCACACGGCAAAATTTTGAACCTATCCAAATTGAAAGCATTTTCAGACAACAGTTTCGTAGTGGCTCAAATGATGCAATTTTTCGCCTTTTCCCACAATGTTTTCAAAAGGCTTCTTCCTCAGGGTCGTTAAAGGTCGTCATTGTGTGGTAAAGAGTTAAGGTATCTTTCACGACTATAATCACCTTTGCTGTCATTGTAGATCAAGCTAAAACTGCAGAAAATGTGTAGTCTGATCTGTGATATACACTGTCAGCTTTACTTAAGTCTTTACCAAACGACAAAATCTTAGACTGGTCCAATTTGAAAGCGTTTGCAGATGACAAAATTAATGTGACTCAGAAATTGAAATTTGTGCTGGAAAGGCTGGAAAACATTGTGGGAAAAGGAGAAAATGCTGGTTACCGGCATTTTCTCCTTTTCCCACGATGTTTTCAAAAGGCTTCTTTCTCAAGAGTAGTGAAAACCCAGAAATGTTTGGTAAAGGGTTAAAAAGACTGTAGTCAAAAGCAACCCTAGAATTGAAAAATTGGGGTCTTATTTCTAGACTGAAAATGTGTGTTTAGTTTATTAGGCACTTTGTGGGTTAACAGGGAGAGTCCAAGTGATAAATAAGTACAGAAGCGTTTGCAAAGAGTACAGATCAAGATCAGATTGCATAAAAGTTGTAATCTGATTCCATGCATGCTAAATTGCCAAAGCTGTTGATGTGCGATAAAACAACATCCTTCATTCGTTTGTTTGTTTGTTCATTTATTCATCCATCGATTTGTTCATTTATTTATTCATTCATTCATTCATTGTTATCTGATTGTGAATCAACACTGTTCTTCGGTTGCCTGATATATTCCATTTTCAACAATATTTCTGGTATATTGTGGCTGCCAGTACACCTATTCATGCTTTCTTGGAGTTTCCCTTGCCAGTACTGGGCAGAATAGCATCCTCGAGCCAAAGGTTGCTTTCCCACATTACTATAATTGTTGACACAATGATCAGCCGTGAAAGAGGAATGAATCCTGTTGTAATAACTATCATCAGTCTTTGAAAACAACAATTGGCTGAACTGTAGATTCAAACCAGCAACCCCTTGGTTTAGATATTCTGAAATAAACAGCCTTTAAATTGCAACATCTGCCACATTCTGATTGATAGAAAATGACCTTTTCAACTTTTTTGGTGTTCAGAGGGTGACAGCTCCACAGTCCTTACACTGTGTTTTAAATATAATAAGGTGGAATTTGGATCAAATGGTAGGATTTTAAATGTAAGCGTAGATAGGCTTGCTGGAAAAGGAGGAAATGCTGGTAACCGTTCTAAACAGTCTTATCTTGATCTAAATGTACACTGTCTGAGAAAGAAATAAATATGTGATTGGCGCTTTCAGGGTTAGGCAAGCATATTACCACACAAGGTGTTTAACCCTTTACCAAACAAGCACGAGATTTAATGATTTTAGAGAACAAGGCATTGAAAACATTGTTGGAAAAGAAGAAAATGCTGGTAACCAGCATTTTTTCCTTTTCCTACATGGTTTTCTACCCTGTCATAGAACTTCTGTTTATTTGTGTCACTTTTGATGCTGTGGTCTGCAGAAGCTTTCAGTTTGAAAGAGTGTAGAATTTTAGAGTTAAGAGTAATATACCGTAGTGAAAAACCCCTCTGAAATGCAGAATAAATACAGTTTTGTATATTGAAAAGAAAGTAGTGTACTGGTAATATTGTAGCTGTGAAAACAGTGTACCATTCAAAGAGGTTGAGTTAATATTTATTTGGCAATAAAAGAGTTAACTCTTTACCAGGCGACAAAATTTGAGCCTTGTCCAAATTGAGAGCATTTGCAGACGACATATTAAATGTAGCTGAAATGATGCTAATTGTCGGGGAAAGAGTAGAAAACCTTGTGGGAAAAGGAGAAAATGCTGGTTACCAGCATTTTCTCCTTTTCCCACAAGGTTTTCAGAAGGCTCCTATTTCAGGGTCGTTAAAACCAGGGATTGTTTGGTAAAGGGTTTACTCATTACCAGGCGACAAAATTTGAGCCTTGTCCAAATTGAAAGGATTTGCAGACGACAATTTCATTGTAGCTCAAATGGTGCAATTTTTCTTTGATAGTGTGGAAAACATTGTGGGAAAAGGAGAAAATGCTGGTTACCAGCATTTTCTCCTTTTCCTACAATGTTTTCAGGGGGCTTCTATCCTAGGGTCGTTAAAAGTCAGCATTGTGCAGTAAAGGGTTAACTCATCAACAAACAACAAAGTCTTAGACCCGTCTAAATTAAAGCAGTCACAGACGACAAAATAAATACATGTGTGGCTAAAATGATTAAATTTGTCTCTGAAAGGGTGGAAAACATGTTTGGAAAGAGAGAAAATGGTGGTTACCAGCATTTTCTCCTTTTCCCACAACAATTTCATTGGCCTTTTTACCTTGGTCGGTAAAACACAGGATAAAGTTTAACCCTTTACCAAACAATCCTTGGTTTTAACGATCCTATGGAAGAAGCCTTCTGAAAACATTGTGGGAAAAGGAGAAAATGCTGGTAACCACAATGTTTTCTACTCTTCCAAAGCCATGTTTCAATTTTTGAGTCACATTTATTTTGTTGTCTGCAAATGCTTTCAATTTGGACAAGTCTAAAATTTTGTCGTTTGGTAAAGAGTTAAATGCATGAATGAAAACTGTAACTGGTAAGAAATTTACGTAAACAGTATACAACTGCGGAAATGTCCACTTGCACTCTGGTAGGTTTCACCAAATGACTTATACTTAAATAGTAGACTTTATTTCCTGTTTGTTTTTTTGCAACCAATCCTTGCCAATATAGCTACTTACTTGTAACAGTTCTATACATAGCTGTTTTTTTTTGGGGGGGGGGGGGGGTAGATCAATGTTTTTAAACTTTTTACAAGACAACAAAATTTTACACATGACCAAACTGAAAGCATTAATTTTGCAGACGACAAATTAAATGTGGCTCAAATGATTGAATTTCTGAGAATGGATAGAAAACATTGTGAGAAAAGGAGAAAATGCTGGTTATCAGTATTTCTCCTATATGCACAATATTTTCAAAAGCTGTTAAAACATGGGATTGTGTGGAGACGAGTTAAAATTCATTTTTTAATACAGTGTCCTGGTTTAGTTATGCTTGCTTCAAAGTGCACCTGTGTCCTTACATTCATGGCTTTTCATTATTTCTAACCAGTGCTATGCACAACACCCAATGCACTGGCTGCTTTCCCACAGAAACTTGTACAGTAAAAACAAGTTATGTTGAGACAGGAATGAATCCTTATACGAGGGTTGTTCGGAAAGTTCGTAGAATTTTGTTATATCTCTAGAATTGTTAATCAAATATACATGAAATTTGATATGCATGAACCTTGACTACTTAAGCAATTTTTAAAAAAATAATAGAAAATCGAATACAGAAACCAGATATATGGGTTGTCGTAGCAACGTCATCATGGGTACCCGGAGCATTCCGTAAAATACCTATTTTTGGATTATGTCATTGAAGAAATAAGCTTAATTTTAGTATGTTTGCTCAACGTCAAAAAAGCGCAGAAACGTCAACCGATAATTCTACAACATTACATCATTTCCTGAAAATTTCAAAACAATTCGTTGTTCCGAAACAAAATTATAGTGTTTTCGTAATCTATCTGCGGAAGTTGTTACGGAAAAATCATGACGTTGAACTGTGGCGTTGAGTTGCGGAGTGTGGTGAAATTCTGTGTGGCACTTAATAAATCGCCAACAGAAACACTGTGAATGATAAAATCAACAGGAGCATATGATAAATGCAGTCCAGCTTTTGTCTACAAATGGCATTCGCGTTTTAGGAGCGGAAGAGAATCTATTAATGACGATTCCAGGAGCGGTTGACCGGCAGTCGTAACTTGTTTGATTAAGAAGTCGGTAAAGGATATGGTTCAGACCGACAGAAGAACCACCGTCAGAACTATTGCTAATGAACTCGGTGTTTCGTGCTCAACAGTACATGGTATACTAACTGAGGAACTTGGCATGTCGAAAGTGAGTGCTCGGTGGGTACCACGATTACTCAAGGAAAATGAAAAGGAGCGCCGCATACACTGTTCACAGAAGTTTCTTCACCGCTACGAATCTGAAGGTGAGGATTTTCTTGATCGGATCATCACGACGGATGAGACCTGGTTACACCACTTTGATCCAGAGACCAAAGCTATGTCTTCTATGGATTTCCGGGTTTTTCCCGAGTTGAAGGCGAGTTTGCGTGGAAAGCGATTCGATTCAGCAGAGGAACTTACAAAACAGATTCAAATTGTTGTATCGTCACTAACTGAGGACTGGTACATTGAAACTTACAACAAATGGATGACCAGACATAAGAAATGCATAGATATTGCTGGTGACTATGTTGAGAAATTGCGACGATCGCTTGATGTAAACAAAGCTTGATGATTATGCGACGTCATATTGACTTCGGCGTGCTCCGGGTACCTCTAACATACTCATTTTAAATAGACATAATTTTCGTGTGATGTAGAGCATCGTTTTGGTTTTGATAGAATTTATAGAAGAGATGTTGAAGTTTAAGTAGGTATAAAATTCTTTGTAATACTGAGAATATTGTGTGATTTATAACAAAATTCTATGAACTTTCCGAACAACCCTCGTACAATGACTGCTGTCAACCCTGTGAAAGAATTTCGATGGAGTAAGGGCATCAATGCACAGCTCTTAGATTTTTAGCCATGTACCTTGCAGCTTTTACCTTACTAATGAGCTGCTTGGGCTGGGCATAAGTTATGATCTGACTGTAGTGTAGTCAACTTTACACAACTTGCAGTCTGATCTTGGATCTACAATATACCCAGTGTTTAGTTTAATGATATATAATTATGTGCACAGAACAGTTGGTAAAGGTGGTGAAAGACCTTAATGAGCACAACTTAGTGCCCATTTGGGTCTTTCACTGCCATTGACAACCTCACTTGATGGACTTAATGGATCTAAAATGGTATGGCACAAACTGTCAAAGCATGCAGCCAGATCTCATATCTATACCACTCACTTCGATGCTTTAACTTTTTACCAAACAACAAAATTTTAGTGTAGGCCAGATTGAAAGCATTTACAGACAAGAAAATTAAGATGACTTGAAAACTGAAGTTTTCTTTGGGAAGATGGAAAACGTTGTGGGAAAAGGAGAAAATCCTGGTAACCAGCATTTTCTCCTTTTCCCACAATGTTTTCAACAGGCTTCTTTCTCAGAGTTGTTAAAAGTTGGGATTGCGTGGTAAAGGGTTTAAACTTTGACAATTTTCTGTACTGAACTTTTGCAGTGAAATAGTTTTTGTAGCTGCAAAAAATTCGCTTCTGTTCGGAAAAGGTTGATTAATGAAAAAAGTCACATTAAGCCTTTACCAGACTACAAAATTTTAAACTGGTCCAAATTTAAAGAAATTGGCGTGCCTGGGTAGCTCAGTGGTTAGCGTATTGGACTTGTGACCTGGTGGTTGTGAGTTCGATACATGGTTGAGGCAAACTTCATTCTAGCGATTTTTTGCCTCTGATCTCTGATGCATGTGAGAAAGTAGTCAGTGACTTGGAAAGAACATTGTGTCAGTACTGGTGTGAGAAAGTGAGGAAAAACATTCGTAGGTGCACCGATTGCTGTGACATGACCTAAGCTGTCAAAACAGCGTTAAAGTCCAATTCAATTAGTCAATAAAAGAAATTGCAGACAGCATATCATATATGCCTCAAGTCATTAAATATGTGTTTGAATAGGTAGAAAAGTTTGTAGGGAAAGGAGAAAATGCTGGTTTTTATCATTTTCACATTTTGCCCAAATGGTTTCCTAAGCTCTCCCTCTCAGGGTCATTATATCTCAGGATTGTGTGGTAAAGGGTTGATTAATGAAATAAGTCACATTAAATCAACCAATAGAAGCCTTGATTACTGAGTTCATTCACAGAACTCCTCATTATATCTCTGATAAGCTTATTAGTGTTGTATTCTATAGAAACCTATGAATGTAATTGGAACTGAAGCCCAGGGAATAAAGAATAAAAAAAAAAGTGGAGATGAATACCTATACCTCTAGCATGCAAAAGTCAACATTAAATATGTTTATGCACCATTTATATAAATTTCAAAAGTGCACTGAAGTTGTAATCGCTTGGTATTTTTGTTTGTTGGGCCTAACCAAAAAAATATGTGTTTAGGGTTTCGGTCTGATATGCTGTAGGTAGAGTAGGTAGGGATTTTTTTTTTCAGAAACTTTTTACATGGACCATGTACAGAAATCACACCCAACAGATTTGTTTTTCAATCGTAGGGTAAAAAGTTTAGGGACAGCAGCATTTTCTAGGTAGGGTCGGGAAACTCTAAACACTTATATATTTTTGATGGGCCTAACAGAGAACTTGTCCGTCATTTATGTGGCACACCTTTGTCCCATCAGGCAATTATTGCCATTTGCAATGCCTTTTTTAGAAAACAATGTTTTAAAGTAGCAGACAGTGCAGACCGAAGATCATAACAACATGGAAGATCAGGGCCTAAATTCATCAGTCATGCTTAATTATATTCTTAATTCTCAAGAATTTTCTGTGTATATCACTTTTACAAAACATTTCCAAGTTTTAACCACTCTGAAATAGAAGCCTTTTGAAAACATTGTGGGAAAAGTAGAAAATGCTGATAACCAGCGTTTTCTACTTTTCCTACAATGTTTTCCACCCTGTCAAAGAACATCAGTTCATTTGTGCCACTCTCAGATTTGTCGTCTGCAGATGCTTTCAATATGGAAATGCCTCAAATTTGTTGTTTGATAAAGAGTTAATCAGGAACACAATTTCTGATTGGCTAAATTAAACTCTCTAGCCAATCAGAAGCTTGTTACTTCAGAATTTGACTAAGAATGCAAGTTTGAAAGGCAGGTGAGTATGAGTGTAGGCTGCATGTTATTAGCTTTGCCGGGTAGCTCATCTAACTTTTTGCCTGGTAGTTGTGGGTTTGATACCAGGTTTAGGCAATTCTTGTTATTTTTAGCCTTTCACCTCTGATGCAAATGAGAAAAGTAGTCAGTGGCTTGGAAAGACAATTTTGTCAGTACTGTTGTGAGAAAGCCAGGAAACACATACAGGTGCACTGACTGCTTTGATATGACCTAAGCTGTTACAAGAGCATTAAACTCCGATACAAACAAACAAGAAGCCTTTATGTGTGTATGCCCGCAAAACCAAGTAAAATTGTGTCCAAAATTCTGTTTAGGTTTCATAGCTTTCTTATCACATCTTGAAGGTGTTTAGAAACAATGAGAGGTCAGTTACCTGTGTCCAGACTTCCATCTATGTAACCCTTTCTCCAGTCTCCCAGAGCTGCTTGATTGATTGCATGGTGTTTAATGCCATTTTCAACATTATTTCAGTTATATTGTGGCGGCCATGCTTTCCTGGAATTTCTTTTACCAGTACTCCACATAATATTCTTTGCAAGCCACTGGCTTCTTTCCAACATAACCATCATTGAAAGTGAGAGAGGAATAAATCCTGTCGCAATGAGTATCATCAATCCTTGGAAAGATGTTGGCCGAGTCTGGAATCGAACCAGCAGCCCCTGTTTTCAAGCCCTGTGCGCTACTGACTGAGCTACTGGGGCTCGGCCCTAGAGCTGCAGAGGAAGGAAGAGTATTAACCCTGTACCAGACAGTAACATTTTAGAGTTATCCGAGTGGAGAGCATTCTGCAGAGGACAAATTAGATTTGGCTGAAAGGATGAAATTTGTCTGGTAACCAGCCATTTCTCTTTTTTTCTCAATGTTTTTACACATCATTATACCCCCGCAAAACGAATGTTTTCGGGGGTATACTGGAATCAGCCTGTCTGTCCATCCGTCCGTGTGTCCGTCTGTGTACAAAATACTAGTAATTTTGTGTCGCGAACTCCTCCTACAGTTTTGCTGCTATTGTATTGAAAGTTTGTTGATACATTGATCGTATACTGAAGTTGTGCAAGACGCAGTTTTCAATCATCTACTCGCTATGATTCAAGGGTAATCTCCCCTTGAACTTAGAAAATTTTTTGTTAAATTGCCTGTTTCTGTCAAAGCGCTGGCGGGGGTATTAAGTCACATTCAGTGACAGCTCTAGTTTTCCTTAGAGTTGTTAAAACAGGGAATTGTTTGGTAAAGCAGAGCTCCAGATAAGAGGGAGTGATGGTATTCTAAATCCATTATTTTTCTTCGAAACCCTATGTTGTGGGTACTCAGTAGAATCGTCTCGATGAGACAATTCTAATGAGTACCCTCAACATAGGGTTTAGTGGAGAATAATTACTATCTTCAATTTTGAAATCAAAATCACTCCCTCTGTCTGGAGCTCTGGTAAAGGGTTAAGAGATATAAAGGAAATGACAAAATCTGCATCCAGGCCTATGTAGGGTACTAGTCATGGTATCTTTATCAATGAGAGAGTGTAACTGTTCTTTGGTTGCTGAACCTAGTCTGGTAAACAGTGTTTTCTCCTTCTCCCACATTGTTTTTTTACCCTTTCTAAGACTAATGCCAGCATGTTAGGCACATTTTTCATATGCTGAGCCTGGGAGCTCAGTCAGTAACATACAGGCCTTGAAACCAGGGGTTTGCTGGTTTGAATCCCTATTAGCTCCACCAATTTCTTTCTGAGGATTAATGATAGTCATCGCAACAAGATTCATTCCTATCACACAGCTGATCAATGTTTTGGTGATGGTTATGCAAGAAAGCAGCCAGTGGCTATGGAAGATTAATGTGCTTGCACTGGTTAAAGAAACTCCAGGAGAGTATGGATACATTTGGGTTTGCTGGCCACTGTGATATACATGTCATTGAAATGACATGAAAATGGCAATAAACACTTTTCGTACAAATAAATTTGTCTTCTACAAAACTCTCAATTTGGAAATTTAGCCTTAATTTTTGTCTGACTGTTAGTGGGTTAACCCTTTGCAACACAGTCCAGACTCTGAACGGCCCTGAAAAAGAATGCTACTGAAAACATGGTAACCAGCATTTACTCCTTTTTCTACAATGTTTTCTACCCATTCCAAGACAAATTTCAACAACTACATGTGTTTAATTTGTTGTCTCCAAATCAATGATCCTGAGGAGGTAGCTTTTGGAAACTACACAATCAATGACCCTGGGGAAGTAGCCTTTTGAAAACATTGTGGGAAATGGAGAAAATGCTGGTAATCACCTTTTGTTTGTTTTTCCTACAATGTTTTCTACCCATTTTGTAGACAGATTCGAAATACTAAATAGCATTTAATTTGTCGTCTGCAAATGCTTTAAATTTGGACAAGTCCAAAATTTCCTTGACTTACAGGATTAAAAAATTACTCCTGTTGAGCATAGTGTATACATACCTCATAAAGCTGGAATGTATTGTTTATGGCCCCTGTCAAGTAAAATGGCTGGGATCAGCCCATTTCCTTATGGGTTGTAATTGTTGCACTGTTAATAACTTTTTCTGACACACTGGTGGCTTAGTCAGTTGTACAGGGCCCTAAAACCAGGGGGATGAGGGTCATTGATTCTTTTCCTATCTTTATCAATTTTTTTTTCTAAGAATTCATGATAATCATAAACCTTTTACTACAAAATCCTGAGTTTTAAAGACCCTAAGAAAGTTTTTTTAAAGATTGGCAAAGACATATTTCATCATTGAACTGAACTACATTTAACATGTCTTTTGTGAATGCTTTCAGCGTGTACAAGCCTATATTTTGCCAGTGTGGTAGGGTCTTCAGACAGAATTAATTCGTTTTTTACTGCTGAACTTTGTTTCAACAATGTTTATCCATGAAAGTAGCCAGTGGTTCAGTGGTTTGAAAAGACATTGTATGGAGTACTAGTAAAAGACACCAGGAAGTATTGTTAGGTGCACTGGTAGCTGCGATATTACTAAAATAATGTTGAAAAAAGGATTATGGAGTCTTCGAAGCAGTAGAAAACTTGTGGAATACAAGAAAGTATTAGTTACCTTCTTCAGGGTCTGCCAAGCCCAGGTAGCACAGTCAGTAACCTACAGGACTTGAGAACAGGGGGTCACTAGTTAGAATCCCCAGCTTGGCCGATTTCTTTGGGCTTGTTGGTGGTAGTCATTGCTGCAGGATTCATTCCTCTCTCACCACTGATCATTGTTTTGACGATTTTTATGTGAGAAAACAGCTAGTGGTTTGGGAAGAATATTTTGCACTGTACTGGTAACAGAAACTCCGTGAGAAGCATGGATAGGTGCACTGGCTGTTGCGATGGTTATAATTGTTGAAAACAGTGTTAAACACATATAATCAATTAATCAATTATAAGGCTTGTTAAAACATTGGATTGTTGGTAAAGGGTTACAGATTAATAGGCTAGTCAAGAGTATATGTAGGTGCTTTTGTAAAAAAATCCAGTGCACAGTTATCTTGCATTTTTGTCATTCAGCTCTAAGCAAGACGCCACTGTTTCTGTATCCCTTGTTATCAGATACTTTAATCCTTAACGCTATACCACACAGTCCTTAGTCTTAACAACGTTGATGAAAAAGCCTTTTGAAAACATTTTGGAAAAAGGAGAAAATGCTGGTAACCAGCATTTTCTCCTTTTCCCAAAGTGTTTTCTTCTCTGTCGAAGATAAATTCAGTTATTTGAGCCATATCTAATTTGTCATCTGCAAATAATTTTGAATTTGGATATGTCTAAAATTTTGTTATGTGGCAAAGGGTTGAAGTGCTTTTTACAACTATAACTTCAGAAGCCAGTGTAGGTCAAAGATCAGACAGCATAAAATGTGCATTGTTTATAGACCAAAAGTAGCCATGGCATTTATTTTGGTCGTACTACTTGTCTGAAAATCTCTGTTGGGTTTACTTACTTGAGGCTCGTAGGGTTTACTTACAGACTGCTAGATAAATGAAACAATATTTCCAGTTATTGTGCAAAACCAATTTGTTTTGCCATTTTCAGGCTGTTTTCACCCAAACATATTTTTAAGAAAATCAGACAGTGTAGGTCCAAGATCAGTCTGCATATTCTCTGCAGTTTGATCTTGATGCATATTGTCGATAAAGCACCTGATGTTACCAGAAGGATCTGTTGGCAAATTAGCATGCTGTAAAATAGTTAGATTAGACTATCATGACTTGTGACCCATGGTGAGTTGAGTAAACCCAACATTTACAGTCTAGAAAAAAGACACAAATCTGTGCAATGTCGTAGCTGAAAACCAAGGGGTTGCTGATTTGAATCCCCAGCTCGGTGAATATCTTCCTGAGGATTAATGGTAGTCAGTGACAGGATCCAATCCTTGGTCATTGCAGATCATTGTTTTAATGATGTTTTTGTAGGGTTGATTGATTGTATTGGAGTTTAACACTGTTTGAACAGCTTTAAAAGTCATATCACAGCAGTCAGTACATCTACATGTGTTTTCTGGCATTCTTACTGACAAAACTTTCTTTCCAAGTTAGTAACAGATGACTTTTCTCACATCTATTCGAGGTGAAAGGCAAGACATTGCTGGAAAGAAAGTTTGCCTCAACCGGGTATTGAACTCACAACCACGAGGTCATGAGTCAGATACACTGAGCTTGTTATGTGGGAAAGCAACCCTTGGCTTGAAAAGAATATTGTGTGAAGTACTGGTAAAAAAAAACTCCGGGAAGTCATGAATACATGTAGGTGCACTGGCCCCAGCAATATAACTGAAATTAGGTTGAAAATTGCATTAGACATTATACAAATAATCAAACAATGATTGCTTTGAACAAAATTTATGTGGATCAAATGATATGACAATATATCTTTGAAAGAGGAAAAAAATGTCCTGAGAAAAGGAGAAAATCCAGGTTACCAGTGTTTTATCTTCCTCACTGGATTGATCTGTAAAGAGTCAAAATAGACAGTGACAGTTGCTAATCTTTTCTTCACTTGGATTATAGCCCACTTGTTCAGATATAAATAACATCAAAACTTCAAAATCAAGTATTTTCTTCAAGAGCCGTTTTTTGACTGCATGTTCAGTAGCTCAGTATCTAATACCCCCATTCCACTATGCCGCGATCTACGGCGCTCTCACAGAGCGCCGTAGATCGCCATGCAGAGCGCCAAAAACTCTAACAGATCTTTAACGGATTGCCAAGATCACTGAGATCGCCATCGGTCTACTCCCTTGCACAAAGATCCGTGGCGATCTGTTCAGAACGCCGTCACATCGCTATTTAATCGCTTAAATCGCTATCGAAATGCAACTTGAACATAAACATCGTAACTGGAGTGCTATCGGATCGCACAAGAGCGAAAATGTTCGCCAGTATGCCGGTCATCGCACTCCGATGTGATCCGATAGCGACCATTAGAGATGCAGAAGCGCTTGTCACTGGTTGTTATCTGAGCGGGAGAGTCCTCATAATCACCAATCCGGCAGTGATCTGAGGCGATCTATCGCGCTCTGTATGAGCGCACAGAGTGCCGTAGATCGTGGCCTAGTGGAATGGGGGTATAAGGAATGATATGTAGTGTAGGAGTCTTGGGTCCAATCCTCACTGGTTTTGTTGTTTAACCCTTTGCCAAACAAGCACAAGTTTTTATGACCCAAGGTAGTAGCACTTTTGAAATCATTGTGGGAAAAGGAGAAAATGCTGGTAACCAGCATTTTCTCCTTTTCCCACGATATTTTCTACCATTTCAAAGAAAAATACCACAGATTGAGCCCCATTTAATTTGTCATCTGCTGATGCTTTAGATTTGGACTGGACCAAAATATTGTCATTTGGTAAAGAGTTAAGCACAAGATGGACAGGTTCTGCACTGTCTTGCCCAAGAGCATCCCCGTATCCTAAGTATGATACAAACTTGGGGTACAGCTGTGGTGCCCCTCATAGTACAATAATATACATGTATTTTGGTGTCATAGCCCAGTGTCTTATAATTTGGCTTGCAACACGTGAAAAGGGGCATTTGGACATTTGCACAGGCTAATCCGAGATGGCACTTTTTGACTACATTAGATTTTGATAAAAATAAACAATGCGCAAAATAAGAAAATTACATAAAAACGGAAAATGTTTCCGGTAAGTCTGTGTGAACTGCACAGGCTGATCCGAGATGACTCTTTACACAAATGTCCAAATGCTCTTTTTTGCATTTTGCAGGCCATTTTGTATTTTAGAGGTTTTAGGTTCATTTCCCTATGATCTAGTGACATATGAGCCACATTCTGTAAGAAGGGGGTTTAGTGCATCTGCAAAAAGTATTGATCCAGATTAGCCTGCGCAGTTGAAACTCTTTGCTAGTGGTCAATTTTTAGCATGTCAATGGACAAGTTTACCTCATGATTCTGCTGGTTGTCAGGCAAAATGGATTTTATGTATCTGTCATTATTGTGACGATTTGCCTCTAGGTACAATGCATCATGGAGATGCATTAACACCTTTTTCTTAGACAGTCGCTCATATATGAACCATGCTCTGGCAAAAGGGGGCTTAGTGCATCTCCGTGATCCAAGATACCAAGCAAATCATTACATAAATATGGATCCGTAAAATCCATTTTTTCAAACAACAGATGGAATCATGAGGTAGAACGATCCTTTGACATGCAGAAAATTTAAAAGTAGCAAAAAGTTTCGGCCCATGTCAGCCTGCGCGTACTGCGCAGGCTGACATGGGTCAATACTTTTCGCAAATGCATTAAGCCCCCTTTTCACAGAGCATGGCTCATATATTTGTGTTGAGCCTCAGTAAGTCAGTCATTTGACAACAGCATCTCATCTAGTCAGTTGTCCTCTTTTGGGTTTCACCAATAGTAGGCTGGGTAGGCGAGGGTTCAGACAACACCTTGCCCAATAACATACCTATGTAATCATTAGTTCCAGCAAGGATCAAACTGGAACTTTCAGGTTATAAATTCATGATATCAACCCATCCTGCCCTATTTTACTACACTTGTGATACAATTTGAGAGATGTGTGCATATACAGGGAAAACATGATGCAAGAAGTAAAAGGTGTATTTATGGTACACGCCTAGACTCCTGCAAGTTCTGTGTAGCCACCTTCTGTGAACATGTGAAGAGATGCAAAAATACTTAACTCCATAACACCTCTTACAACATAGTTGCCTTTGTGAGCAGTGTAGATCAAGATCAGACTGCACAAAAGGTGCAGTCTGATCTTTGATCTACACTGTCAACTTAGCTTAACCCTTTACCACACAATGCAGACTTTTAACAACCCTGGGGAAGAAGCCTTTTGAAAACATTGTGAAAAAAGGAGAAAATGCTGGTAACCAGCATTTTCTCCTTTTCCCACAATGTTTTCTACCCTATCAAAAAAAAAAAAATCACAGCATTTGAGCCACACTGAAATTTTCGTCTGCAAATCCTTTCAATTTGGACAGGTCTAAAATTATGTAGTGTGGTAAAGAGTTAAACACTATGGACAAAAGCAACCATCACATTGCAGTTATTTGGGTCTTATTTCTAAACCAAATATGTCCGTCGGGTTGATTTGGCACTCTCAGGAATAACTCCATAACACCTCTTGCAGACAACTTTCCTTGTCTTGTAGTAGACCGCTTTAGATCTAGTATTTAACTCTTTACCAAATGAGAAAATTTTGGACTCGACTAAGTTGAAAGCATTAGCAGAGGACAAAATAAATGTAGCTTAAGTGGTGATTTCTGTCTTTGATAGAGTAGAAAACATTGTTGGAAAAGGAAAAAAATGCTGTGACTAAAATTTGATTTCAGAGAGACAGGAAACATTGTTGATGAAGAAGAAAATGTTGGTTACTGCTCCTTCTGTGACATTGTTTTCAAAAGCTTTCTTTCCTGGGGTGGGTAAAAATTTGGATTGTTTGATAAAGGATTAAAAGTGTGTGTTACTGTGACTCTTTACCAGATGACAGAAATTTAGCCTTATCAAAATTCAAAATATTTGCAGACAACAATTAAGTTTAACCCTTTACCACACAGTCCCGACTTTTAACGACCCTGTGGCAGAAGGCTTTTGAAAACATTGTGGGAAAAGGAGAAAATGCTGGTAACCAGCATTTTCTCCTTTTCCCACAATGTTTTCTACCTAATCATGGACAAATTTTATCACTTGGGCCACCTTTAATTTGTCGTCTGCAAATGCTTTCAATTTGGACCATTCTAAAATTTTGTCGTTTGGTAAAGAGTTAATGTGGCTCAAGTGATGGTATTTGTTCTTGAAAGGGTAGAAAACATTTGGGGAAAGGGAGAAAATGCTAGCTACAAGCATTTTCTCCTTTTCGCACAATGTTTTCAAAAACCCTTTTTTGTCAGGGTTGTTAAAACATGGGATCATGTTGTAAAGGGTGAAGATACTTGAGTTTTTAAATGGCAGGAATAACTTTCAAAATTTTGGACAGTGTTGTTAATGATCAGACCACACATTTCATGCAATTTAATCTTAATCTGCTCTGTTTTTAAAAGTACCTTAACCCTTTACCACACAATGACGACTTTTAACGCCCCCTGAAAGAGAAGGCTTTTGAAAACATTGTGGGAAAAGGAGAAAATGCTGGTTACCAGCATTTTCTCCTTTTCCCACAATGTTTTCTACCCTATCAAAGAAAAATCATTTCATATGAGCCACGTTAAAACTGTCATCTATAAATGCTTTTAATTTGGACAGGTCTAAAATTTTGTCGTGTGGTAAAGGGTTAAATATATTGCACTTAGCAGGCTAACTTACTTCACACAAATAGTGCTTTTTTCTTTTTTTTCCCCCAGCTTCCATAGCGGGAAAGTGTGGGAAAAAGAGCTATAGAGCCAATAGCATGTAGCAAGGAACAGCTCCTTTTCTCACAAATTGTGACAATATTTTCCATACTTTTGAAAATGAAATTGTTTTTCCTGTTTATTCTTTTAGAATTGTCAAAATGCAGTCTATGTGGAGATGACCGATGTGGATCAGGTTTTGGGATGAAAAACATTTGGAGAAGAAATTATTGTCCCTTTGGCCATTTTAACTCAGGATTGTTTGTTACAGAGTTAAGAGTTTGACCTTTTACTAAACAACAGTATTCTAGGCCAGTCCAAATTGAAAGCATCTGTACATGACAAAATAAATGTGACCAAAAAATTGAAAATTGTTTTGGAAATGGTAGAAAACATTACCAGCATTTTCTCCTTTTCCCACAATGTTTTGAAAAGGGTTCTTTCTTATGGTCTCTAAAAATTGATATTGTGTGGTAAAGGGTTAAGCAAATGTGCAGAAAGGGGGGTGATTAACCATTACTTTTTTGACAGCTATTATATTGCACTGACCAGACAAATACATGCGGTTTTCCTGTTAGTTTCTTTACAAATTGCTCTCACATTCTCAATTAGGCATATGCTTGATGTTTGCAGTCCTATTGACAGTATTTTCACAGCTTTTGATTGGGATCTTGTTTCCTCCCCCCCCAGCTTCCTGGGTTTTTTCAATTAGGGATTTTCCCAAATTAACAGCTGCAGTGTATGTCAGTCATGTATGAAAGGCTACCATTTCATTCCTGTGTCATGTGATCCTCATTGGCTCAGTGTTTCTGCCCTGTTATGAGAAGGCACCATTGGCTCAGTGCTTTTGCCCTGTCATGAGAAGGCACCATTGGCTCAGTGCTTCTGCCCTGACCTGAGAAGGCAACACTGGCTTAGTGCTTCTGCCCTGTCATGAGAAGGCACCACTGGGTCAGTGCTTCTGATTTGTCATAACAAGGCACCATTGGCTCAGTGGTTAAGGTATTTTTTATTTTTATCAAGGAAATCCAGGTTCAATCCCAGCTGGCTGTGCTAGTTGCACTGAGTCCTAACTTAGTACTGGTGAAATCAAGGAGAAGCATGAAAAAGTTTATTAACCCTATACCACACAATCCCCGAGAAAGAAAGTTTTTCAAAACTTTACTGAAAAAGGAGAAAATGCTTGTAGCCAGCATTTTCTCCAATTCTCACCACGTTTTGTACCGTTTCAAAAAGAGAAGCAGACCTTTTGTGCTGAAAGCAAGTCTGTAATTTTGATGTTTGGTAAAGACCCAGGATTTAAATTTGTGTTGATTATCCTTTTTTTTTAATAACAATATTTTCAAAGTCATTTTATTTGCTAATTTTGTCATATTTTTGAAATCATCTGTTTGCACATTATGTTGTGGAAGGTTGCATAAAACATCTTTTCTCTGGCAAAAGGGGTTTTATGCATTTCTTGGTGCATGATACCAAGCAAGTCATCACCCAATTATGGCTCCATAAAATTCATTTCACATAACAACCAACTGGGTCATTAGGTAAACAAGTCCTTTTTCAAGCAGAAAATTGACAATAGCAAAAACTTTTGGTTCAGGTTAGCCTGCTTAGACTGCACAGGCTGACCTAGGTTGATACATTTTGCAGATGCATTGTACCTCTTTTCACAGGGCATGACCCAAATAATATGCAAACCAAAGTATATGGCCTGTAATGTTTTAAGAACAATTACTTAATGGATTGAATTATTTAGAATGAAAAGTGAAACCAGTCTGTGAAATAATTGTCTAAATTGAAAGGCCTGTGATCTTGGGGGCTGTTTATAAAGAATACATTATACTGCAGTCTCTTTGTCTCCTGCATACAAAAAGTTACACCAAGGATGATTTGTGAAGTTCTTTGCCATTTTCATCAGCGTTTCTGTTACGTTGTGGCAGCCAGTGCACTTATCCATATTTATTTTGAGTTTCAGGTCAGGATTCATTCCTCTTTTATTGCTGAACATTATAAGTTTCAAATACATTTATGTTTATGTCTGAAAGCAACTGGTTGCTTGAAAGGATGTGCAATGTACTGTGAAAAGAAACTGAAGAAAATATCGGATAAGTGCACTGACTGCCCTGATATGAATGAAATAATGCTTAAAGCAGTGTTAACCCTTTACCACATAACCTGGAGTTTTAACACCCCCTGAAGAAGAAGGCTTTTGAACACATTATGGGAAAATGAGATAATGCTGGAAACCTGAGCTTTTTCTCCTTTTCCCACCATTTTTTTTTTTACCTTTTCACAGGAAAAAAATGAAAATTTGAGCCACTCTTTATTTGTGGTCTGCAAATACATGTAATTTCAAATTGGACATGCCTACAATTTTGTTGTATGGTAGAGATAACATCAAACCAACAAACAAACATTAAGAATGACATATTATAAGCATACAGTATTTCATAAATACAGCATTCTAAAAGTTAACCAGTAAAGTGCCTGTCACTACTATTGTTGCCTTTACAGCCTGTGTAGACCAAGATCAGACTGCACAAAATGTACATTGTCTGCTAAGCTGAGACTTTCGAAAGAAGAACAATTTTGAAATAGCAAATATGCGAGTCTAATATTTCCAGACTGAGAATGCTTGTTTGGCTTATTTGGCACTTTAACTCTTTACCAAACTACAGTATTGTAGAGTTGTCCAAATTGAAAGCATTTGCAGACAATAAATCAAATGTGGCTGAAATAATAGGGTTTCTTTTTGAAAGGGTGAAAAACATTATGAAAGAAGGAGAAAATGCTGATTATTAGCATTTTTTCCTCTTTCCACAATGTTTTCAAAAGCCATCTTCCTCAGGGTCGTTAACACTTTGCATTGTTTGGTAAATGGTTAAGGGTTTAAAAGTATTGTTCTGTATGTCAGTTATACCAATATGGTGAAAGCCCTGGAAGCTGAGTCTCATGATAGCCAGAATTTGTGTGCAAAATTCTCCACAGACATAATTTCAGCCATGAATGAAAAATTATTTTGGTAATGTTTGGGAAGCCCAGGTGAAGCCAGCTGTTGATGTGGTGAAACCATTCTTGTTTGATCCTTCTTTTTTTCCGTGCATGTTGATAGATGCCATTTGATGCACCAAATGTGTACCATTTTGAACCACAATCAGTGACAGAGAAACTGCTCTTGACAAGCGGTTCATTCCACTGCCATGATGTTTCCTTGTGATTTCCTTTTTTAATCATCTTTTGAAGTTCTTCATTTTCATAGACTTTTTTCCCTTGGGGATGGATCCATTGAAACAATTAAGAGGGAAAGGATGTTTGTCTACAAATTTCCATTCCGAGTACAGCATACCCCTTGGTTGCCTTTATTAGCCTAACATGAATATTTCATACAAACTTTAGTTTATACATATTTATTTTACATGATTGAAAAACAAGTTCTTACAACTTACACTAATCTCTCTTGATTCTGCTTCCTGCAACCACACCAGTACTCGCACTGATAGTGTGGGCTAATGAACTATCCCAAAGTTGACACCCTCTCCCGGGTATCGAATTCAGGGCCTTATGGTTACGAGGCCAATGCTCTACCTTACAACCACGGACACCACAATATACAAACTTTACCACACAACAAAATTTTTGACTTGTCCAGATTGAAAGTATTGGCAGGCAATAAATTGAATATGACTCAAGTAGTAGTATTTATTTTTGTAGCAGTAGAAAACATTTTGGGAAAAGGAGAAAATGCTGGTTGCCAGCATTTTCCCTGTTCTCACAATGGTTTCAAACACCTTTAGAATTAGAGTCATCAACACACAGTCTTGTTTGGTCCCCTTTCTTTACTAGTTTGACCTAGGTTTGTCAAACTTTGAATAGGTTTAATGGTGATATGTAGTGGGACCTTACTGATTCTAATATCAATAGGTCACAGGTCAAGGTCAAAGATACCACACAATCCTGACTTTTAACAGCCCTGACTCAGAAAACTTTTTAAAACATGGAAGGAAAAGGAGAAAATGCTGGTAACCAGCATTTTCTCCTTTTCCCACAGTGTTTTCTACCCTACCTGAAAATATTTTCAGTTTTTGAGTCACATTTACTTTGTCATCTGCAAATGCTTTGAATTTGGACTAGTCTAAAATTTTGTCGTTTGGTAAAGGGTTAAGGATACTCAACACCTTTACAATAAGTAGATTCTGACAAAGGTTCTTTAATTTTAGTACAGGTAGTCATCATAAAGTAAAGATGATTACAACTGAATTTGGGGCCTGAAGGACAAGGTTAAACATGGACCCTCAGCATACTAAACAGTTACAGGACAATAAGTTGACGTTGGTTTAACTGAGGTTCTTTAAACTTGGTACATATGGTCACCAGGGGTCAAATTTAACTTTTTTTTCAACTAGCAAAAATTTGCTAGTGACCATTTTTTCTACTAGCCAAAATCAGTTTTGTACTAGCAATATTTTAACCGATTGCCACTCAGTCCCGTATTTTAACGACTCTGAAATGAGAAACTTAATGAAAACATTGTGGCAAAAGGAAAAATTGCTCATAATGAGCAATTTCTCCATTTCCCACAATGTTTTCTACATTATTAGAGAATTAAC
This sequence comes from Hippopus hippopus, assembly GCA_946811185.2. NCBI lineage: Eukaryota > Metazoa > Mollusca > Bivalvia > Cardiida > Cardiidae > Hippopus > Hippopus hippopus. Next base: position 29,856,279 of record OX328108.1, on the reverse strand, counting down.
TTTCCTTTGTACCAAATGCAGACGCTTTGAATTTGGGAGAGTCTAAATATTGTTGAGTGGGTCTCCTCTGTTTGCTCAAACAATATTATAGCTCAGACTCTACACATTCTGCATGGCAAAGAAATATCCTTTGTTTGGACAAACTGTTTGATCATTAATTTATATTAAATAAATATTCCGGCGATGTCACGGAATCCGGCCTATTGCCGAAAAAACTGGATATTTTCCGCTCCATACTCTCAGCGAGGCAATGCAGACGTATAAACAACGTCAGAATCGTCTACGCACTTTAAATATCGGATACATGTATTTACAATATTGCAACAAGCGTCTCTACGAATACCGGTCACGTGGTCGGTGATACTCTCAAAGGATAGTTCTACACCGCATACGGCAATTCAGTGTACACGAAAAACGATCACATTTATGGATTAATTCAGATTTTTAAGCGGTAGGTTTGCCCATTTTCCGGCGCACTCGCAAATTATTTCGAGTGCTAAAATTAGGCACTCGCGTTTTTTCATTTCAGCTCGCATTTTGCGAGTTTGCGACCGTTAAATTTGAACCTTGGTCACACCATGATATACAAATTATAGTTAGAGAGTTTAAGGTTGATAGACCCAAGGTCTAGTTCACATACTTAAAGATACATCTTTACTCATTTTCATCCAGTTTTTTATCCAATTTTATCTTTATTTTATGAAACTATAATAATTCTTGTATCTTCGTGCCAAATGTTGCCCCCCACGGTTGCAAGGTTGCACAGATTACGACGGATAGAAAATGCATTTCATTCTATGGAGGCTATCCCTAGACATTACAACCACAGTTTCCGGTTTAAATTGAAGACAAATCCATGGCGTTTCTTTATCCCATACACATTATATCAATTTTTTATCTACGTTTACATGGCTAAATACACTCTACACAATGTAAAGTTTTAACAGGGTTTGTTTACTCTCTGGCTGTAAGGGTGTATCTTTAACATACTGACCTTTTTTCATTCAATATTTGGATACTGATTTGACCAAGGTTCTTAGAAATTGGTACAGGTAATTTTAATGAAATGAACATAATCAACAGGTCAATAACTCATATGTCAAGGTCTGAGTAAAGTTCTGTATGTCAGTTATGCCATTGGTGTGGTGTCCATGGTTGTGAGGTAGAGCGTTGGCCTCATAACCATAAGATCCTGAGTTCGATACCTGGGAGCGGGTGTCAGCTTTGGGATTTTTCATTGGCCAACACATTCGGCGCGAGTACTGGTGTAGTCTGTTCCCAGGAAGCAGAATCGAGAGAGATTAGTATAAGTCGTAAGGACTTGTTTCTCAATTGATGTAAAATAAATATGTTTAAACTGAGTAAAGTTGTATGTCAATGTCATTAAGTGTATAGTATTTATTCTGACATTAAGGTTATAATGAGAGAGGGAAATCTTGATTGTGCCTGTGATCAATATACTGTTTTCTCCTTTCTCCGTTCACCTAAGCGGAAATAAGCTCACCAAATGCACAATTTCGGTCAACGAATCAAAATTTTCGTGTAATGATTAAATATAAAATCTGAATAAAACTTTTAACTGACAAAAAACACTACGGCGGGCATCAAAAGGTTTGATCCGAGGACGTTTTTAAACCTACCTTGACAGTCTGGGTAGTATGGCCGCTTTCTCATTTCTCTGTTCATTTGATTGGTTGTTATGGCCGGTCGCTAAGGACTGATGAATATTCTACACTCCAGTTCAGACGGACTAGCCCATTCGTATACGATGTGTATTGAACTGGTCGTAAACCACTGTAGTTGACAATTGTTGGTTTTTTTTGTGTAGGAAACGTGACCAAGTGTTTAAAAAAAAAAATGTAAAACAATGCACAACAGAAATATAGGCATTTAAGACAAAAATTACAAATGATCACCACAAACAACAACAACTCATTTAGATCTAGAAATTGAATCAACAATTAGGCCTGACTTCGAAACTTCATAACTCCAACGTCTGTACAAAAACGAAGATGAACCCAATGGTTGCACCTGTTGCACTTTAATTTGCTATCACTGCAGCTCACATTTTTGACACGATTAGATTTAGACTAAATTAAAACTTAGTTAAAAAGAAAACTTGCCTCCATCTCTTCAAGATTTGACCTTTACTTTGTATCAATTAGGGATTGGCAAAATGACTGAAACTAAAGTGACTTAATTAGCCTTAATTGCGCAAACTGGGCCGCTGTTGTCGGTTACAACTTGACCTTTAGTCTGCCACAGAATGTAATGAAATTTTAAGCGTGATTCATTTAGCTCAGTCTACATTGCAAAATTTCCATTAACTCACTAATATTCAATGTTTGTTATGTAGACTGAGATAAATGAATCGCGATCCATCTTATCTGAATTTAATGCTTACTGATGCTAAATTGAAAATACAAAATCAACACACAAATTTTTCCGCAATATCTTTTTAGCTCACCTGAGCACAATGTGCTCAAGGGGAGCTTTTAGGGTTACCCGGTGTACGCGTCGTGCATCGTCCGTCGTGCGTCGTCAACACTTCTTTAAACATCAACTCCTCCTAAATTGCTGGGCCAATTTGGACCAAACTTGGCTGGAATGTTCCTTGGGAGGTTCTCTTTAAAAATTGTTCACAGAATTTGATTCCATCAAAAACTCTGGTTGCCATGGCAACCAAATGGAATTTTCTAAGAAATTCTTTAAAAATCTTCTCCTCTGAAACCGCTGGTCAGATTTTGAAATAATTTCACAGAGATGTTCCTTGGGTGACCCTTTTCAAAAATTGTTCGCGAAATTTTGATCTGTCAAGAAACATGGCTCTGGTGAATGGGGGCTACTTGCACTATACAGAAATGAAGAAATTCTTAAAAAATCTTCTTCTCTGAAACAGCTGGTCAGATTTTGAAGTAATTTCACAGAGATGTTCCTTGGGTGACCCTTTTCAAAAAGTGTTCGCGAAATTTTGATCCGTCAAGAAACATGGCTGTGGTGAATGGGGGCTACTTGCACTATACAGAAATGAAGAAATTCTTAAAAATTCTTCTTCTCTAAAACTGCTGGTCAGATTTTGAAATAATTTCACAGAGATGTTCCTTGGGTGACTTTTTTCAAAAATTGTTCACAAGATTGTGATCTGTCAAGAAACATGGCTCTGATGGTGGGGGCTATTTGCACTACAGGGACATGAAGAGGAATTTCTTAATTCTTCTTCTCTGGAACGGCTGGTCAGATCTTGAAATAATTTCACAGAAATGTTCCTAGGGTGAACCTTTTCAAAATTTGTTAGGGAAATTTTTATGCGTCAAAAAACAACAGCCAATTGTTGGCACCTGCATGTGGTGCTCTTGTTCAACTCATGTTTTTAGTCACTATTGAGCATGTGCTCTTCTTCAAGAAATTGTCCTTGGGTGATCTATCCAAAAATTTATTTGCAGAATTCTGATTCATCAAATTCATTGCTGTGGTGATGATTATAGGGGTGGTGACAGATTTTGAAATGACATTTACAAGTGACCTTTTCAAAATTGCTTGGCAAAATAATGATTCTGTTTCCAAAGTTTCAATACCCCCCCCAAAAAAATGATTATGTTCCTCTCAAAAATTCAGGTGAGCGATCCAGGGCCATCTTGGCCCTCTTGTTCAATTAGTGACAAAAATAACACATGGAATACAATCATCGAACTGGGGTGTATTTATGACAGTTTCTAGATTCCCGCTTGATGTAAGCTTATGTTGAGTGGGAAATAGGTCATCTGCTTCTGCTACAGGTCACAATAAAGGGTAAATACAACCGATTTAGGCTTATTTAATGTGGAAAAACATTGGAAATATGCTTTTGATTGTATCTAATGCAATATTTTCTTTCAAAATGTGAAAATTACATGCTTTTCTCGCATTTTTGCATCTAGTTCGATAGAAAAATACTTATGATGTAGAGTAGAAAGAATCCGGGTGGAACAAAACGTCACGAGCGGTTATTCCTTCAGCTTTAGTACATGAACGGAGAAATGAGAATGAATGGAGAAATGAGAAAAGGCCATACATTTTGTAGTTCAGATCTGTGAAGATTTTTTTTTTAATGGTGTTTAATGCAGTTTTCAACATTATTGCCAAGTACTTAGCAAGTTGTTCTGGCCACAGCAATTAACAGGGTATAATGTTGTCATGTAACATAGATCTGGATGCTGTTTACTAACATTTTCTCCATTTCTTACTATATTTTCCGAAGCCTTCTTTTGCAGTGTGGTACAAACATGGAAGTATCTGGTAAAGAATGAAATAGAAAAATGGTGAAGATTTTAATTTAATGGCCAAAGTTTTCTATCTATAATAATTGAATTTCGATCTCTTTACAGGAAAGAGTACATGCAAAAGATGCGCCGGATGTCTACCTCACAAAACTACGCACTTATCTGGATCCAAGATCGACCCGAAGCACCAAGGTAGGTAACATTAATTTGGACCAAGTATACAGAAACAAGATCCCTAGCTTTGCTAGAGCTATTGGCTGCTTTTATAACCCTTAGAGTGTTACCGCTTTACAAAACAACCAAATTCTAGACTCATCTTAATTGAGAGTGCTTGCAGACAACAAATTATACCCTTAGGCTGCTAAGCACGACTCACTTTGCTTTTGTGGACACTTTAGATCAAGATAAGACTGCACAGTATGTGCAGTCTGATCTTGGATCTACACTGTACGATAGGGATATATTTTCCCCCAAAAAATAAAATTGAAATGGCAACATTTGGGTTTGTACAATCAACTTGAAAGTTTTAACGTTAGTTATTTTGCAGGATTAGGGTTAAATGACGCCGGAATGATGCTTTGTGTGATTGAACGGGCAGAATACATTGAGGGAAAAAGGAGAAAATGCTAGTTATTATTTCTTCTTTTCCCAAAAGGTTTTCAAATGGCTTCTTCCTCAGGGTCATTAATTCTTTACCAGATGACAGAACTTTAGCCTTGTCCAAATTGATAGCATTTGCAGACGACAATTTTAATGTGGCTCAAATGGTGCAATTTTTCTCTGATTGGGTAGAAAACATTGTGGGAAAAGGAGAAAATGCTGGTTACCAGCATTTTCTTCTTTTCCCACAATGTTTTCAAAAGGTTTCTTTGCACGGGTCGTTAAATGGCGGCATTGTGCGGTAAAGGGTTAAAACAGAAAGGAGACATGCTTTTGTTTCCATTCTGTTCCTTTTTCTTTGATTTGTGGCTTATTTGATAATTGACTAAAAGGAATAAATCAGACCTTGTTTGTCTGAAATTCATGATTGCTCTTATGAAATTGAAATGGATCTTTCAATGTATTAAATATTACTAAAGCCAAATTTCTCCTAACAGGCATGTATGATTCCTCTGCAGGTTGCAATGTATATGAGCCATGCTCTGTGAAAAGGGGGCTTAATGCATCTGCGAAAAGCATCAACCCAGGCCAGCCTGCGCAGTCTGCGCAGGCTGACCTGGCCGAAACTTTTCGCAATTGGTCAATTTTCTGTATGTCCAAGGACCATTCTAAGTCAGGATTCAGTCATTAGTTATATAGAAAATGGATATAATGGCTCCGAAATTATGTGATAACCTGCATGGTATGATGCATCACAGAAATGCATTAAGCCTCCTTTTGCTAGAGCATGGCTCATGTGAGGAGCACTTTGCAAAAAGGGGGTTTGATATTTTTTCACAGTGATACATTATACCAAGCAATTATATGGATCCATAAAATCCAGTTTGTCTAACTGCCAGTTACTCAGAACCATGAGATACTGATGTCCTTAATGACACACAGAAAATTGACCAATAGTAAAAAGTTTTGACCAAGGTCAGCCTGTGCAGGCTGTGCGAGCTTGCGTTGGTCGATGCTTTTTGCACATACATGTAACTCCCTTTTCACAGAGCATGACTCACATCATCTGGCCATTTTATTGAGATATTGAAATTTTTTTGTCTGTGTAACAGATGATGATAATAGCAAAGGTTTCTCAGCAAACTGCTCTTACTTATTTTGTCTGCCAAATGATTAATTTAGAATAATTAGGATAATAGTTCTTGTTCTAATTGTTGTCTTACTAGTGTTCTAGAATTAACAGAAACATTTGTTTGATTCTGTGAATTGCAATGCATACATCTGCAAATTTGGTCAATGACTTGAGTGCATTTGTCTGAATGGGGCTTGCTCGAGGTGTGACATTTATAGAAACAAGTCCAAGTCTTGAAAAAGTCATGTCTTTCAACCTGTGTTTGGAAATCAGTGCTTCATTAACAGATGTATTCTTATTTTTTAACTGAAAATTACATTTTTCAATTAGTAAGAAACTCTGAACTCTTTGTGTCATGCTTTGCTGAAGATTTGTTAGATATCCCATTACGAAGACTGCATGTTCTGTGCAGTATGATAATGATCCAAATTGTGTGCAAAAGGATCTGAACTTGTATTTAATGTACTTTAAGTGTTAAGTTTACCCATTCCCTCATGTGAATGGATTGTAAAACATAGTCACAGTTGAAAACTGCAAAAAGCATATTGAAAACTGAATGATCTGTTATATATAATTCAATATTGATTTTCAGTATTTCCTAATGCCTCCAAATAATTATTTTGTACTAGAAGGTTTTTAAAAAAAACCATTTTGGCAAAGTGAAATTGAGAAAATGGGATAACTATTAAACAACTATCAGGATTTCTATGAAGTGTTCAAATATATCAACTCAAAGTATTCTGTGCCTTGAATAAAATTTGATTGTAGAATTGTTGAAGATGGAAATGATGGATGACATGAATTTGACTGCATAATTTTCTTTATTGAAGGTTTGTCTACCCAGACCAACAGATATTAAAAGAAGGTCTTTTGCAGCCATGCTTTGTTAAAAAAATGTACCTTAAGAGCCGCTTTAACAGCCTTGTAAAGGTGCAACAAGAACCCACAAGGTACCATTGTTAAAGTCTCCTCATAGCACCATCACATAATACTCAGAATAACCAGAATGATGTACCCACAAAGAAGCACCATTATGTCCTCACAAAAAAAGATTTTGAAGTCCTCACAAAGCAATAGATATTTTGTATTATAAAACTAGTCACTGTAATTTGTAGCAAGAATAATACATGTGGTGGTAAGAGGAAAAGGAGAGGAGATTTTGCAGTCAAGTTGTATCTTTCATACAAATCAATCAGTTGATCAGTATTTTATTCAGACACAGAACAGAGCAAGACCAACTTTTAACAATTAATTGTATTTGATTTTGTGTGCATTGGTAGAAGATATCGAGGAAGGTAAAGTTGCTCCATATTAGAATTTAACAACCTACGTATTTGAAATGTATTTGTAGCATGATAAGACTTAGTATTATATTTAGGTTGTGTGGGAATTAACCCTTTACCACACGGCAAACTTTAAGACCTATCCAAATTGAAAGCATTTGCAGACGACAATTTCATAGTGGCTCAAATGACGCAACTTTTCTTTGATAGGGTAGAAAACTTTGTGGGAAAAGGAGAAAATGCTGGTTACCAGCATTTTCTCCTTTTCCCACAATGTTTTCAAAAGGCCTCTTCTTCAGGGGCGTTAAAAGGCGTCATTGTGTGGTAAAGGGTTAAAACAAAACTCAGTAAGAAACCATGGTTGTCCAAATGGATTTTGTACATGATTCTGAAATTTTCTTTAGCTCCAAAGACTTGTAAATTATTGTAAATTTAACCAATTACTGAACAGACTTTCTGGTTTCAGAAGGTCTACAAGAAAAAAAAAAAACTGTAACAAAAATTACCGTGTCAAAGGAGAAACAATTTGGAGACAAGGAAAATATTTTTCTATGTTTATAAAACCAGGTATGGAGAAAGGAACATTAAAATTTTTATTTTAACATGCAATTTCTCCATTGCCCCTAACAATTTCAGTCCTTAGAGTGCTGAATCAGTGAAATAGACTTACTATTTTAATGAGAAAGATGTGAATATGTAATTCAAAGCAGACAGTGTACATGTAGAAATGAGATCAGACTGCATCCTCTCTGCAGTCTGATCCCAATCTACATTGTGTGCAAAAGCAACTTTTGGCAGTTTCAGCATTTTAAGGGTTAACAGCCATATATTGCAGGGGTTTTAAAACTTGCAGTATTTGTTAGTTGTTGGGAAATCTGGGGACCTCAGAATCTGAACAGATTGGACACTAGGGTTTGATTACACTTATTATTGAATTTTCTGGCAGGTTATATTTTTGAAAGCCTAAATATTAACAGCTTAAGTTTTAGCACTGGTGTGTGGTCTTATATGATTGCATAATTATATACTGCTCTGATCATGCTAATACAATGTATTATGACACTTTCAGCTAACCTTTTACCAAATGACAGCATTTTAGACTTGGCCAAAATTAAATGTTGCAATATTATGCAATTTGTCTTTATAAGGGTAGAAAGAATTGTGGGAAAAGGAAAAAATTACAGTAACCAGCATTTTCTTAATTTCCCACAATGTTTTCAGAAGGCATCCTCAGGGTCATTCAATCACAGGATTGTTTGTTAAAGGGTTTAACTAACCAATTTAATTATTGCCTCCTGAATCTAAACTGTAGCAGATGTTTTCAAAAACATCAGTCTCATTGGGCACTGGATAATCTCCACAAATTAGGCTTAATGTATGAAATAATGTTGCAGAAAATTACAGAAGAAATAATTGGTGAAAAAAAAAAAAATGTCCTTTTGTTATGATGTTTTTAGAGAAGAAGCTACATGTCACTTCTTGCTGAAGGTAATACACTGTTGCATTTAACCCTGTACCACACAAGCTCTTCTAGAAATGACCCTCAGAAAGAAAGCTTTTAAAAACATTGTGGGGAAAGAAAAAAATGCTGGTAACCAGCTTTTTCTGCTTTTCCCACATTTTAAAAGTCACACTTGATTTGTTGTCTGTAAATGCTGACTATCGTAAAAATATTTTTGTTTGGTAAAAAGTTAATCAGGTTTTGAAGGTTCTGTAGGGGAAGGGCAACAATTGTCTTGCTATAGCACCATGTTGAATCTTCTTGGACTGATGTAATTGTTTATTTGAGACTTTAAGACAGAGTACTTTATAAGTGGAAATTTTTGTGACGTGGAAATTTTTGAGATTTCGCGAATTTGAAATATTCGCAAACTTTTCTGTTCGCGTATTTTCCTTCAAGTATACCAACAAATAATGGGTGTCTTAAATTCGCAAATATTTCTGTGCCCAAAATGTCCGTAATTGGTAATTCACAAATTTTTCGACACGCGTATAAATCCACATGTACAGTAACAACTATAGAGAGTATCTTACCTTTAAGTACGCTAAGGCTAACATGAGGTTCATTTGTATAGAATGTAGATTAATATCAGTCCACTCAAAACATGCAATCATGAGGTTGATCTACTGCAGTTTTTGAGATATTTATTTCAAAGAGCCTTGACATTGCTGCACCTGTTAATTTTATTACTATCTGAAAAAAAATTATGTATTAAAAGTTTTCAGTTCTCTTTTGAAGACAACAGCATTTTAGACTTATTGTCAACATTGAAAGCATTATTATCAATTTTGCTCAAGTTAGATGGTGAAGCTTGTCTTTAAAACAGTAGAAACATCGTTGGAAAAGGAGGTGTTTACTCCTAATCAATGGTTTTCCAAAGCTGTCATCCTAAAGGTCATGAATTAATTCTTTACCAAACGACAAAATTTAAAACTAGTTCAAAATCAAAGCATTTGCAGACGACAAAATAAACGTGGCACAAAAATGATTTTTTTTTTGGGAAGGGTAGAAAACATTGTGGGAAAAGGAGAAAATGCTGGTTACCAGCACCTTTTCTTAGGGTCTTTAACCCATTACCACACAATCCCAATGTTTAACCATGCTGGGAAATTAGACATTTGAAAACATTGTTGAAAAAAGGAGAAAATGCTGGTAACCAGCATTTTCTCCTTTTTCCCACAATATTTGCTACCCTATCAGAGACAAATTCTACCATTTAAGCAACAGTGAGTTATGGACCAGTCTATATTTTGGTCGTGTGGTAAAGAATTTCGACTTCTGATTGCGTCGTAAAGGGTTAAGGACTTATATTGGGACACTGAGGTTGATTATGCATAGTATTGTACTAGTAAAAGTTATATCATGTCTCATTTTGGGGTCAAATGTCATTGCTCTACTAATATTACATAATATTTACAACCCACATTTGCATAAATAACATTACAAAAGTGCACTTTATACTAACCTTTCCTCATAAGTTAGGCTCCATAATAGGGGCAGCCGCAATCAATGAATTCTTAAGCCATTTGTTGCACGTAATTTGTGGTCTGATGTTGACTTACACTCTCTGCAAAAGAACCTTATGTTGCAATATATAGCAAGCTGTACTCGTTTTCAGCCAGTTTTCAACCCATTTTATGTTTATTTTATCAAACTATAATCATTCTTGTATCTTCATGCCTTGATGGTTGCAAAGTTGTATAGATTAATGACCAAGAGAAAATGTGTTTCATTTTCTGGAGGCCATCAAAGAAATAAATCACTGTTGTGATTTTTCCGGTTTTGAATTGAAGATTTCTGATACATGTATAAAATTATGTTTTTATCCCTTACACCATAATATATTGGTTATTTAACTATGTTTATACAGCTAAATTCTTAACCATTCTTCAGTCGATAAAAATGTTTGCGACGTTTTTTCTCTCTGCCTGTGAGGATATATCTTTAAGTCTTTACTTAGTGACCAAATTGTAGACTTGTCCATACTGAATACATTTGCAGACGAGAAATTAAATAAAGCTCTTTTGATAGGATTTGTCTTTGAAAAGGTAAAAAGCATTGTGGGATACCATCATTTTCTCTTTTTCCCACATTCCTTTGAAAAGCACATTGTATTTAAACATGGGACTGTGTGTGGTGAAGAGTTCAATGCATTATGAATAATTTCTGAATCATTTATTAGCCAAAAAGGTCAACTATAATTGGTTTGAATTACTTAGGAACGTTCATATCCACTAGTCAACCTCTTGTTAGATACTATAGTGCTGTAATATGCATGTACATTTGAGAAGGCCGTCCATTTCACTCCTTATCTGACAACACAATTTTAGACTCATCCAAATTCAATGCATTAACCCTTTACCACATAATCCTGTGTTTTTAAAGACCTTGAGGATGCAGGTTTTTGAAAACATTGTTGGGAAAAGGAGAAAATGCTGGTAACCAGCATTTTCTCCTTTTCCCCACAATGTTTTCTACCCACTTAAAAACAGATCAGAGCACTAATGAGCCACATTTGAATTGTCGTCTGCAAATGCTTTGAATTTGGACAAGCCCTTATCTTATCGTTTGGTAAAGTGTTGAGCAATGGAGAAGAAAATGTGACGAAAATGATTGAGTTTCTTTTTGAAAAGGTAGAAAAAAGTGTTGGGAAAATGGGAAAATGTTGGTAGTACCAAAATTTTCTTCTTTTCCCACGATGTTTGTAAAAGCTTTATCTCTAAAGGTTGTTCAAACTTGTAGTCCATTGCTATTAAATGTCTTCTGCAGAGGTTTATAGTTGTCTGCTGTTTAAAGGAATAAAGGGTTAAAACTTTCTTTTCATTTATAATATGCATTTTGTTTAACATTTATACCATATTCTTTGTTGAATAATGTTGCATAAAACTGACTGATACTGATGTGGGTTTATTTGACTTCTAAACTGTTGTCCAACATTGTCCAAGAAATTGAGATTGATTACATATACATGTAAATCATGTGGATGATCATTAGGTTTCTAATTGATTGGTCACTCACCTCCAGTAGAATTCGTAATAGATATTATCTCCAAATTGTTGCGATTACATCATCAGTTGCTTCACAGACAGTGTAGATCAAAATGAGACTGCAAAGGAAATAGTAGGCTGTCAGCTTCTCTGTTAAAAAGAGCCTTTTTTTCCCCGCAAAGTTTTGTACCCTACTCTGTCATTTTAGCCACAAAGAACTTGTCATTTGAAAATTCAAGACTGGTCATTGATTTTGAATTTTTTGGTCTGGTAGAGTTTAAAGGTACTATGTTCTTTTGAGTCGCCAAAAGAATTATGTTTTGTCTGTACCTTTAATAATCTTCTCTTACGGAAAAAATATACATTCACAATTTGGAGTGCTTCTTTCCAATTTATGAAACAGGAAAAAATAATTGATATGCTTTTAATAACACAATCTCAATATCTTGGATAAAGTTTGGATTCAGTTTTCAGTTTTAGCATGAAATGAATAACCTGAATATGTTATGTTATGAATAAATGATGAGAATTGACATGACAAAAATAATAATGTAATGTATCATGTTTCTTTGCTTTTTGTAGGGACGGAATCGTACTAGAATGTCATTTGTAAGGCTTATAGTATCTTTTTCACATTGTTTTTATCTAAGTTGCAATACTAGCTAATACCATGCATTAAGACATTATAAAACTAACCACTCACACCCTCTATTGTCCTTAGAAAGTCTTTCTTAGAATCTCCCTGATAAAAAAAAAACTTTCACAGAAAAGAACAAGTTTGTTAACCCTTAGGCTGCTTAAAGTGCAACTCACTGACTTTTGGCAGACAGTGTTGATCAAGATCAGACTGCACAGAATGTGCAGTCTGATCTTTGATCCACACTGTCAGCCAAAGGACTTATTTTTCTCCCCAAAAAATACCTTTGAAATAACAGAATTTTGGGGTTTTTTATCATCGGCTTAAAAGTAACGTTTCACTTATTTAGCAGGATAAGGGTTGTGATAAGTAAATGGACATTCTCAGTCAGTATTACAGCTACATATATTGCAATTTTTAAGCTGGTATTGTCAGAATATCTGACATGCATGTTGAGTGCAGTCTGATCTTGATCTACACTGTCCTCCTAAGCTATTAACCCTTATCCTGCTAAATAACTAAAATGAAATTTTCTATTTGATAGTAAAAACCCAAATATTGCTATTTCAAAGGTATATTTTGGGAATAATATCTCCTTATCGGACAGTGTAGATCCAAGATCAGACTGCACGTTCTGTGCAGTCTGATCTTGATCTACACTGTCTGGAAATGGTCAGTGAGTCGGGCTTAGCAGCCTAAGGGTTAAAGTTGAGTTTAGCTTTACAAGGGATAAAGAACTTGGGGGAAAAAAAAAATGAGGTGTGTTGTGTTTCAGTGTCAGAAAGATTGCCTAGTTTTAGCCTTTTGCCACATTGATTTCTAACGCTATTCAGGTGGCATTGTACATTGAAAGATTGAAAAATTTAATTTTGAGTTGTCAAAGAGAAACCACATAATGCTATTTCCTCAGTAACTCTCATTTCATTTTACTTAAAGATAAATGTTCTGAAAAAGCCTCAAATTTGATGATTTCTTGTGATTCAGTTGTAAACTCAATTTATCAGGGAAACTGTAGTCTTTTCTCATTCTTTGATGTAGGTTTCAAAGCACAGATTTGAGCCCTGCTCTGGCAAAAGGGGGCTTAATGCATCTGAAAAGTATTGACCCAGGTCAGCCTGAGCAGTCCGCTCAGGCTGACCTGAGCCAAAACTTTCCACTACTGGTCAATTTTCTGTATGTCCTAGGACCAGTCTACATCAAGATTTAGTCGGTTGTTTAAAAAAAACTATCTCATACGGATCCATATTTATGTGATGGCTTGCCTGGTATCGTGCATTACGGAGATGCATTAAGCCTCCTTATGCCAGAGCACGGCTCATTTGTAATAGATATTTTAACCCTTTACCAAACAATCCCGGATTTTCACGACCCTGAGAAAGAAGCCTTCTGAAAACATTGTGGGAAAAGGAGAAAATGCTGGTAACCAGCATTTTCTCCTTTTCCCACAATGTTTTCAACCCTTCCCTAAACAAATTTCAAGTTCTGAGTCACATCAATTTTGTGGTCTGCAAATATTTCCAATTTGGACTAGTCTAGAATTTTATCGTTTGGTAAAGAGTTAATCGTTAGAGCGCCGAATAAACCCAAGAACATTTTCAGTCTAGAAATAAGGGTTTTTAAAACTCGAGATTGTTTGTTAAAGGGTTGAACTGTACCTTGTCCCCTTTGGCTGGATAACACCTATGGTTTCTTTTTATTCCCCGATATCTGGCGTACCCAGGGGTGTAATTTTTCATCCTTTGAGAGGATTACCTCCCCTTGAAGCTAAAACTTCTAAACTGTCTAATTGTTCATTATGAATTTGTCCAGAAATCATGTATTTATGGAAGTGTGTAAATGGAGGTGGGGGTCACTCATGGACATTTTTCTACCCACTCCTGTTTTATCGATCACACCCCTGGGGGCACCTTTCATATCTTAAGTCCACAGTTACATACTGACTTGTCCAAATGCAATCCAAAAACTTGACAAACACAGGGAGAAGGGGATGCAATTGAGGGAAAAATCACGGTTTTCTAGTTGGTTTTAGATCTATACTATATCCTTGATGGGGAGTCAGTTTTTGACTATCATATCTTTGCTCTTGATCTAAAGCACACACCTCATCCATTGCATTTTTACTACATGCGCATTCTTTTTAAGACTTGACAGAATTCATACCATGCACTTACTGTTTGTTTATGTTTTCACTATGCCCTTTGTGACCCTATAAAATTTGAGACTGAGCTCTTTGCATTCTGATTTGTTCTGCAAGTTTTCTTGAGAAAAATGCAATCTCTCACATCTATACCAGGTTTGCACTGTGTCTAAGGAGACCATATTTGGTTCGTGCTCTGTTGGTGCATCATCATTTTCAAGTCTTTACTGCATCCTAATCTGATCACTTCCTCACTACGTCTTGTGACCATGTTCAAAATTCCAGTATGTCGGTACATAGATCAAACTTTTCTTGTTTTGTTGTGTTTTTGCCGTGTTCCGTCTATGTCAGACAAGCTCATACTGCATTTGAACAGTTTTGCTTTGACATAGTGGGAAGTTAGTATTGCGTGACTAGTGTTTAATGAAAAATATAATGGCACACCTTGCTGGACTTTAGTTGTTCAGTCCCACATTGGTTGAGTGGTTGGTTTTTTTAATGATGGAAAAAAAAAAATCCTTTTGAATTATTTTTTACCCCAGTGTTCTGCCAAGGATAACTTGTAGAGAATGGGATCTTTTCATAATCAATAAGACTAAATTTGGGCTATTTTCATAAGCAGTGAGACAGAAATATGGGATATTTTCATAATCATTGAGACAGAAATATGGGATATTTTCATAATCATTGAGACAGAAATATGGGATATTTTCATAATCAATACGACTCAATTTGTGCTGTTTTCATAATCGGTGAGACATAATACCAGATATTTTCTTAATAATTGAGACAGAATTATGGGATATTTTCATAATCAATAAGAGTAAATTTGGGCTATTTTCATAATCAGTGAGACAGAAATATGGGATATTTTCATAATCAGTGAGACAGAAATATGGGATATTTTCATAATAAATTAGACTAAATTTGGGCTATTTTCATAATCAGTGAGACAGAAATATGGGATATTTTCATAATCAGTGAGACAGAAATATGGGACATTTTCATAATCAGTGAGAGACTTAACATACTAAGTCTGTCTTGAATAGATTTGAAAACGACAAAATCTTACACGTATGCAATATGATGGAACATTTTCTCTGATTAAATGGGACAATATCCTAGTATCCCTACCTTGGCAGAACACAGTTACCCTGTACAGTTATGAACAGTACTTAAACCTTGTAGTGCTGAACCCAGATGTAGATGTTGATGCAGACAGCGTAGATCAAGATCAGACTGTACTGAATGTGCAGTCTGATCTTAGATCTATAATATCTACTTCTTTGCCAGATATGTTGACAAAAACAGCTTTGAAAATTGCACTGTATCTGCATATCTGATAGTGACTGAAAATGGCTATTTCATTCATTATTTGCACAACTTGGTTTAGTTCTAAGTAGCCAACCCGTAGAACTCTATCATGAAAATGCATTCTGACACACCCACTTACTATCGAGATACCTTGTAGAAAATTGAAGTTTGGAAGTAGAGATATTATAGCCAATAACAAATGAGTGGTTCATTTTTCGATTTTGGTATGACAACCAATAGCAAGGCAAATAGTTTAGAAATAGCCAAACCGCTGCAAGAAGGTCACCTTTGATCTATTGCTGTCTTGTATTGTTTCCAATCTCTTGTACAAGTAACCAATAAATGCTGTGAAATTAGTTATGCTATATTTGTGTCAAAATGCATCTTGATGAGAGAGTGATGAAATCAATCACACGCCTTTCATACATGTAGTAAAAACCCTGTAGAATTCCTCGTGTATGATATATAAATTTGATACTAGGTTGACTGGCAAAGGCCCTCAGGAAGCATCAGGCAGACTGAGAAAGGAAGGAAATGTTAGTTGACATATAAGTGGCAAAGTTCAAATTTTGATAGCAGACACTTCATCCTCTACCAAACAATCCTGTGTTTTCACATCCCTGAAGGAGAGGCCTTTTGAAAACATTGTGGGAAAAGGAGAAAATGCTGGTAACCAGCATTTTCTCCTTTTCCCACAATGTTTTCTACCTTGTCAAAGAAGTTAAGTTCATTTGTAGCACTTTTAAGTTGTCGCCTCCTATTGTGCTCTCAGTTTGTAAGAGTCTGAAATTTCTTGTCTGGGAAAAGGTAATCCTTTACCCCAAAACCCTATTTTTGAAGAACTCTGGGGGAGAATGTCGTCTGAAGCATTACTGGAAAAGGAGGAAAATGCTGCTATACAGTATTTTGTCTTCTACCCACCAATGTCTTTGATCCTTTCAAAGGCAAAATACATCATTTTAGTAACATTTTCTTTGTTTTCTGCAAATTGCTTTCAAATTTGACTGCTGCATACTTTTGCCATTTGGCAAAGAGTAAAAAGTTCACTTTCCCATACCATAATTTTATATGCACTTTGTATAAAACTGTAATTTCATATTATGACAATAAATGTAGTATATATTACTTAACCTATTTATGCACAAGTAAGTTCATCACATTTAATATTAGGCTTTTCACTCTTTACTAAACCATCCCTGGTTTAAACAACCTTGAGGCCTTTGAAAACATTATGGGAAAAGGAGAAAATGCTCATAATTAGCATTTTGTCCTTTTCCAATGATGTTTTCTAACCTGTCAAAGAACTTCAGTTCATTGGTGCCAAATTCAAATTTTTTGTTTTTAAATGCTTTTTATAAATCTAAAAGAGTTCGAAGTTTATCATTATGGAAAGGATTAGCTCTTTACTAAGCATAAAAATTTTAGACATGTCCAAATTGAAATCTTTTGCAATGAACAAATGTGACTGAAATGATGAAACTTGTCTGTAAAAGGGTAGAAAACATTGTTGGAAAAAGAGAAAATGCTGGTTGCTAGCATTTTCTTCTTTTCCTACAATGTTTTCAAAAGGCTTCTTTCTCTGGGTTGTTAAAACTCCGGATTGTGTGGTAAAGAGTTAAAAGTTATAGATATGTTGGTCAAAACAGTAAGTATTTGTGAAAAACAGTGTCCGATACATGTATATCACAGCAGGGCCAGTCCATCTCTCTATACTTTCTATGAGGTGTCGAAACCAAGGGGTCACTGGTGTGATTCCCCAACTCTTCCAAATTCTTTTTTGAGGATTGATGATAGTCACTGCAACAAGATCAAAGTATACTCTCAGTCCTGAACACTGTTTTGCCAACATTTATGTTGGAAAGCAGCAGGTAGCATGGAAGGAAATATGAGTAAATTAAAGAGCCTCCAAGAAATCATGGACAGGTGCACTGGCAGCAGCAGGATAACAGAAATGATGTTAAAAACAACAATTACCACCAAACATAAACTCTTTCACTACTGAATAAATAAATTGCATTTTCTCAAAGGTTAAAAAAACATTTTCTCTGAAAGACCAAGAGACAGTTTGATCATAATCTACAATATAGCATTGGACAGTGTAGGACATAGATCAGACTGCATGTTATGTGCAGTCTGATCTTGATCTACCTTGTCCACAAAAGCTTCTGGTGTCGTCTTTGGTATGGAAAGAGTTAATGATCTTTCAACTCCTTACAATATTACGAAATTTTAGTCTTGTCCATATTGGAAGCATTTAGTCAAATGTGGCTCAAACTATAGGACTTGTCTGTGAAAGAGAAGAAAACATTATTTGAAAAGGAGAAAATCTGGTAACACAGTATTTTCTCCTTCTTTTTCCCACAATGGTTTTCAGCGGCCTTTTCTCTCTGGGTTGTACTGACATAGGAATGTTTGGTGAAGGGTACAGATTTGATAGTAGGAGTTACCTATAGTTGTATTTCTAATATATTTGTGTTTCTTTTTTCTGTCATAATAAATTCATCTAATGTGTATTTTATGAAAGAGGTGTAAAATGTTAGTGGTTAATATTGTGGTAGGTGAGGTTCAAAATTGCTTGTCTCTTTGTGATATGAAAATATTTCTCGACTGACTAAGCAGGATGACACTTTCCTGCATGACACTAAATACATGTATTTCATATTTTACACTTTTGTCTGCCTATGCTGTTTCAAATCAGATGTGCAATTGTTTGTGCCTACAAATTTTGAGGTGCCTTTGACAGATCAAAGAAAATTCTGTGTCAAGCATACTAATGTCTCAAGACTGCCATGCAGTGTTGAAGAATTGCTAAAAATTCACAGAAAAAAGTGAATGTTGAGAATTCATTCTTTGATATTGTGACAAACTTGCAGCCTTTAGAAATGGTACATGGATCTAGAGCCTACCACACAAAACCCAGTTTTTTTTTCCCGAGAAATGTGATAACAGAGGACAGCAACAGGCCTACCATAAGCTTGTATGAAATGTGCATGCTTCAAAAATGCATTGGACTTGCCCAGTTAGAAAAACATACCCAAATTTTCTAAATTTCTTGATGTTTAACCCTTTACCAAACAATCACGTTTTAATGACCCTGAAAAAGAAGGCTTTTAAAACATTATGGGAAAAGGAGAAAATACTGGTAGTAAAGCAGCACTTTCTTCATTTCCCGCAATGTTTTCTACCCCTTCATAGACACATCCCTTTAGATTAGCCACATTTAATCTGTCACATGTAAAAGCCTTTCAAATGTGCAAAATGCCTCCCTAATGTCCAAGTCTAAAGTTGTGTCATCTGGTTATGAATTAAAGGTTTTTCTCTGGAAATAAAGCTAATCAACAGACAACTGAATAGTGGGCTTAAATTACATTAAAAAATGAGTTATGGTGGCAAAAGTAGAAATTAAATGTTTTGCCACAATACCAAATTCTGTCATCCTTTGCCACATTTTATTTTAGGCAATCTGTGGTAAGACATCATAAATGGTCTGAAGATAGGTATATGTTATGTTACATTGGTAAGGCCTTTGTAGAACTCTATTGTCATTACACAAACATACATGTACAGATGTTTAATGCATTTGGTTACACAACAAATTCCCCATAACCAAGAAAAATCAGCGCTCCCATAGAAAGGCTTGTTGAAAGATGTAGAGCCAACATCGACAAAATGTAATTTGGAGTTTATGGAACAATCAGAAAATATGTAAGCAATATATCCAGTTTTCAAAAGTTCTCACAGAGCCAAAACTTCCATAAGTGTCACTCAGTTTTGTACCTAGACTCGTAAATCTGGTATCACCTGCTTGATTGCCAGCTCCTCCATTCTCTCTAAAACGACTGTTTAATTGTCACACTGACTATCATCAAATCCTTGTAACGAGGATTAGATGATAGTCAATGTGACAAAATTTATTCCTCTTTCATCGCTGAATACTGTCTCAATGACTTTCATGTGGAAAAGCAGTAGATTGCTTGGCAAGAGTGATGAGCAAAGTACTGGTAAAAGAAACTCTAGGAACGTATGGATAGGTGCACTGTGGCTGGTTGCAGTTGTGAGACAATGCATAACAATGTTTTAGAAATGGCCTTAACCCTTTACCACACAATCCCGAGTTTTAACGACCCTATGCAATAAGGCTTTTGAAAACATAATGGAAAAAGGAGAAAAAGCTGGTAACCAGCATTTTCTCCTTTTCCCATTATGTTTTCTACTCTTTCAAAGACCAGAGTTCATCAGTTACACCACATTTCTTTGGTCTTTTTCAAATGCTGTTAATTTGGAACAGCCCAAAATTTTGTTGTGTGGCAAAGGGTTAAACACCTATTAACAAAAGTTTTTCATTACAGGCAAGTTTTACTGTTGTCTGTAAGAGTGCCCATAGGGGAGAGATTTAACTCTTTACAAGTAGTCACAACTTCAGACTTTAGTTTATCCACATTGAAAGCATTTGCGGATGATAAATTAATTACATTTGGCTCAAAAGTTGACAGTGGTCTTTGAAAGGGCAAGATACATTATAGGCAAAAAGGAGAAAATATGCTGTCTTCAAAAGCCTTCTTCCTCGGGGTTTTTAAGACACATGATTGTTTGGAAAAGGGTTAACAGTTTTCACTGGCAATAATTTTTGTCAGTCTGCGACAGTTGCATTATGGGATTAGTCTGCAGTCAGCTTTCTGTTTTATGCTTATTGTAGAACATTATCGTAATTAACTCTCTTAGATGACAAAACTTTATACATGTACATGTGGAAAGCATTTTGCAGTCAACAAATTAAATGTTGCACAAATGATGTGGGGCTATCTTTTTAGGCTAAAAAACATTGTGGGTAAAGGAGAAAATGCTGGTGATCAGCATTTTCTCCTTTTCCCACAGTGTTTTCAAAAGCTGTGTTATTGTTGGTTCTTTTAACACAGGATAGTTTTGTAAAGGATCAAGACATTTCATTGTAGTTACATGAGCTCTGCTTGTAGGAAAAGCTTGCTGTGTAAGTGGAAATTTTTGTGACGTGAAAATTTTTATGATTTTGCAATTTTGAAAAATTCGCAAACTTTTCTGTTGGCATATTTAACCTCAAGTATACCAACCAGTAACAATTGTCTTGAATTCGCAAACATTTCCATACACAAAATGTCTGTAATCGGTAATTCGCTAATTTTTCGTCACATGTATATATTCACCTATACAGTACATCATAAATATGGGATGATTACCAAGCCTCGTTACTCAGTTTGTAATGTGCTGGACTTGAAACCCAAGTGTAGCTGGTTTGATTCGCAGCAGGACCAAATTTTTTTTTGAGGATTGATGATAGTTGTTGCAACATGATTCATTTCTCTCTTACCACTGATCATTGTTTAGAAATGGTTTGAAAGCTGCCTGGGGGTACGGAAAAATATTGTGCAAAGTACAGGGCCCGTATTCACCAACCCTTCGTAAGAACGATCTTGGTCTCAGTCTCCAAAATTTTCTAAATTTGAAAGTAACACAACTTCTGATTGGCTAAAGCAAATGGTTTAGCCAATCAGAAGTTATGTTACTTTCAAATTTAGAAAATCTTGGAGAATAAGACTAAGAATATTCTTCAGAATGGTTGGTGAATACGGGCCCTATACTGGTTAAAAGAAAATCCAGGAAAGTATGGATGGGTACAATATGGCCACTACAATATAACTGAAACTATGTTGAAAATGGTGCTAAACACCATTCAAAAAAAGTTCAAAATGAACCATTTGCCAATTTACAGTCCCTTGTTTTAACTGTCCTGAGACAGGTAGCTTCAGGAAAAATTGTGGGAAAAGTAAAAAATGCTGGTAATTAGCATTTTTAGATCACTTGAGCACAAAGTGCTCAAAGTGAGCTTTGGTGATTGTGCTGCCGTCTTCTGTCAAGCATCATGCGTCATCCAGACGTCAACAATTACCTTGAGTGGACTCCAGAAGCCGCATTTTCAGTACAATACTCATGAAACTTGGTCACTTCAGATCAAGAAGTAGGTCACTGGGCCAAATCTTAGAAAAACCATGTGGGCACTCTAGAGACCGCATTTTCAGTCTGATACTCATGAAACCTGATCAGAATGTTTGTCTTGATGATATATGGTACAATTGGTACACTTCCAGTCAAAATGTAGGTCACTTGGCCAAGTAGTAGAAAAATCTTTTGTGCATTCTAGAGGCCATATTTTCAGCCTGAATTTTTTTTGAATGTTGGTCTTGATGATATCTTGGACAAGTTTGAAATTCGGTCATCGATGTCGGGTCAAATGGTAGGTCACTGGAGCAAATCATACAAAACCTTGTGTATTGTCTAGAGGCCACATTTTCTGTCTGATACTCATGAAACATGCTCAGAATGTTTGTCTTGATGGTATCTTGGATAACTTTGAAATCAATTCACATTGGTCAAAAAGTAGGTCACTGGGAAAAACATTTTTGCATTCCAGAGGCCACATTTTCAGTCTGATACTCGTAGAACATGGTCAGAATGTTTTCCTTGATGATATCTCGGACAGTTTTGAAATAAGGTCATGTAGGGTCAAAGGCTAGGTCACTAGGCCAAATATAAAGAAAACCTGTTGTGCAGTTTAGAGGCCACATTTCCAGCCTGATACTTATGAAACATGGTCAAAATATTTTTCTTGATGATATATTGGACAAAAAGTAGGTCACTAACACTCATGTGGGTTACATCGTCACAACCAGAATCTCTTTAGCATTATCTATCCTAAATGACTTAACTCGGGTGAGCGCTTTAGGGCCCTCTTTTTTCCTTTACCAACAAAGTTTTCTTCCCTTTCATAGTTAAATCACATATAGAAATTAAGACTGATTTAGTTACTCACCTGCATATGCCAACGTTGGTTTTGTCTAAAATTTTGAAGGTAATTCACACCTTTCCAGTTACCTCTAGTCTAATTTTTTGTCAGTCTTCCATAAATTTCCATACAATTATTAATAAAGTTTTCTCCATTACTGTATCCAACTCATGACCTGGTGGTTGCGGGTTTGATACCCAGTTGAGGCAAACTATTTTCCGGCAATTTTTCGCCCCTAACCTCTGATGCAAGTGAGAAAAGTAGTCAGTGGCTTGGAAAGAAAGTTGTGTCAGAATTAGTGTGAGAAATCCAGGAAACACATGAGTAGATGCACTGACTGCAGTGATATGACCTAAGCTGTTAAAAATGGCGTTAAACTACAATACAAATACAAATTACTTCTTACTTACATTTATGATTAACACTTTACCACACAATCCCGACTTTTAACGACCCTGAGAAAGAAGCCTTTTGAAAACATTGTGGGAAAAGGAGAAAATGCTGGTAACCAGCATTTTCTCCTTTTCCCACAATGTTTTCTAACCTTCTCAAAACAAAATTCAAATTTTTGAGCCACATTTATTTTGTCATCTGCAAATGCTTTCAATTTGGACAAGTCTACAATTTTGTCATTTGGTAAAGAGTTAAGCAAGCTTCACGCATTCCTGTTAAATCTAATCCTTGGTAGTTCAATATGTGAAATACAATTTTATGTTGGCTGAATTAAAGGCTTTAATTTCAAAATATTGGAATTAGAAGACAATAACATATCGAAAACTTTTTAGTATTCAGACACTGTGATAGAATTATAATATCCTAGTATATAAGCTAATAATCTCATAATAGGTATTATAAGAAATATTATAAATTGTAGATTTTTGTATATATTTATTTTATAAGTTATAAGTATTCAAAGACTGTTTTTAATGTTCTAAGTTTTCCCCACCTTCCCCAATTAGATAACTGGCCTTATGGTAAGAGATATTTGCAGCCGTTTTTTCCCTTTTGTCTGTTAAACTTTTACACCCTTTTTAATTTTTTTGTAAAGATATTTGTGTTAATGTAGTCCAAGTTTTGTGGCAGTTTGTCATGGTTTGTGTATATAACATTATTAACCCTTAGGCTGCTAAGCCCGACTCACAGACCTTTCAGGGACAGCATAGATCAAGATCAGACTGTACAGAACATAGAGCCTAATCCTGGATCTACACTGTTCGATAAGGAGATATTTTTAAAAAAAAATTTTTTTTGAATAAGCAAAATTTGGGATTATACTATGGACTTGAAAATTTCATTTCACTTATTTAGCAGGATAAGGGTTAAACTGAAGTTGGGTTTCAGGAAAAGAATGAAGGAAAAATGGAAGATCTAAATCTTCACCCATATTTGTTAATGAAAGTTTACCTTTTGTTGCGTTATATTACAATTGCTGTTAATATAGTTTGTTATTTTTGGAAGTTCAGAAAAAACTCTGAAACCCTTTTGTCCCAGTTGGAAACAATTTGCAGACATCTAATTAAACATGGTCCCTTATAATGATGAGACCTTCCTTTTGAAAAGGTAGAAAACATCATGGAAAAAGGAGAGAATGCTAGTTACCAGAATGTTCTCCTTTTTCTAAGCTGTTTTCAAAAGCCTTTTTCCTCAGGGTTGTTAAAACTCAGGATAGTTTGATAAAGAGTTAATCAAAACTTTTTCTGAAACAAAACTCTAATTGGATTTAGAATAGAATCAACAGAGACATCATCTTGACATTATCTAAGTCATCAGTAATTAATTCCTGTCTGCAGTGTTTGTTTATTAGATAAACCTCATGACCAAAGGAGCTGTCCCCTGTTGGGAATTACTAGTATGTTGTTATTTATTAGGGATGGGATCTGAAACTCATTTTAGTAATCGATTACTCGGTCACCTTTTCGATCGAGTACTCGAGTACTCGAAAGAATTTGTTGACTGTGGGTGGATTGTTTTCAAATGAAAATCATCGTTGTTCAAAGTAAGCTTTTACATTCATGCATCTCGACAATCTGGATCCCAAACATGGAGAGGGGTTATTTAATAGTGGATATTAAAATATATTTTGAAATAATAATAATAATAATAAAACAATGAAAAGTTGTTACATTTAATAAACTGATTAACTATGGTTCTCTGCATACGTCTTTGTTATTTTTACCATGGCAACAGGTGTCCGTAATATTTACACGCTCTGTTAAATACAAACAGGCTGCATTCAATAATCCGTACAACGTTTTTAGATTCGTCTAATTTTAAAGCACACGACAAATTCATTACACATTAGTCACTGGCGCTTAAAGGAAAAGTATTCTTATTCAAAAAAATGATATTGTCAACTAAAACTGGAGAGAGTCTGTTTCGAAGTTTGCTGACTAAAATACCGGCTGTAGAGAAAACACGCTCCGAGGGTACAGATGTAGCAGGCATAGCTAGTATCTTTTTGGCAACTAAAGAGAGTCGTGGATATTTCTGGGCATTCTCTTTCCACCATTTTAAACGGGTCACATTCTTTGGTTTCTCCTTCAGGTAATCTGTGAGCTCATCTTGTTCGTTGTCGGGGCAGCTGCTATTGAATTGAAGAAAGTGAAGAGTCTCTGATTTCGTTGACTTGCTCGGCGGTGGCCCAGTTATATCTCGTTGCAATACGTTGAGAGGAATGTCGTCGATGTGCGATTCCAGTGCGTTTTCCGTTGCTTTACGCTGTTCTCGTGAAAAGAAAGTTAGTTTCTTATAGCGAGGGTCAAGTAATGAAGCGAGAGCAGGTAGGGTTGAAGCAGTCTCGATGTCAAAAGGCTGGAGTCTGCGGATAAGTTCTTCACTAATACACTGTTTCGTTTTCTTTACGACGGTACTGTCCTCTGGGTTTACACAAAGGCTCGTTTTAATTAGTCCGCACACTATTGGGTAAACGTAGCTGGAAGATACGTCACTCTGCCCAGACATGAACGTAGTTACGTCGGTCAGATCTTTCAGTACATGGACAGGTCTGAAATCGTGGCCCATTCTGTGTCGGTCGGCAGTAGGAATGTGTCTGTTTTCTTCGTCAGTTTGCAATCCAGCATGATGTCGGATATAACTCGGCGTTGTTCACATAAACGTTCAAGCATCTGCTGGGTGGAGTTCCAGCGTGTGCAGACGTCTTGAATCAATTCATGCGTGGGTAATTCGAATAGTTCTTGACGTTTTCTCATCTCAGCAGTAAGCGTTGTGGAATGTTTAAAGTGGCCAACGAGTTTCCTACACTTGCTGATAGTTTTATCTGCAAGAGGTAAGTCAAGGGATGGTCGTATACATAACTGTAATGTGTGGGCGAAGCAGGCGTTGTCTGACCACTCAGTACACAATTCACCGGCACAGTCCATGTTCCGAGCGTTGTCATGTACGCATGATTCTACTTTGTTCGGTAGGTGAAATTCCGTGATACAGTCTCGAAGTCTGTTTGCGATATTTACTCCGGTGTGGCGTTCAGGCATAGCCCTTGTCATTAAAACGTTCGACTTCATTTCCCAGTCGTCTGTAATGTGGTGTTCCGTCACTGTTATATATGAATCTGTAGCATTTGACGTCCATGTGTCTGAGGTGATTGCAACCGAGTCGATTGTTTGTAGCTCGTCGGTCAGAACTGTTTTCTGTTCTTCATAACGTTTTGTAATTCTTGCTCGGATAGTCTTTCGGCACGGTATATCATAGTCTGGCGCTACAACTTTCATCAGATTTCGAAAACCTTCGCCCTCCACTAT
The DNA here is from genome assembly GCA_946811185.2 of Hippopus hippopus. NCBI lineage: Eukaryota > Metazoa > Mollusca > Bivalvia > Cardiida > Cardiidae > Hippopus > Hippopus hippopus. The sequence continues at coordinate 29,829,854 of OX328108.1, read as the reverse complement.
ACTTAGTGGTAAATAGTCGCTGACAATCATGTCGGAAATCGCCTGAGTAATTGTCTCTTTCTGGTTTGGTGACAGCTTTTTTGGAGAGTTGATGAATGAAGTCATTGACGGTTGCTGTTTTGTAGGCGTCGATAATGTGCTGTCCGGGTGTTTCAGGCGAAGATGGTTGTGCATACTGGTAGTACTACCGTTGTACGTAAGTTCTGCACTGCATAGCGAACACTTCACTGTCTTGTCATCAGCTGCACGTTTAAAGTATTTCCAGACAACAGATTTAGAAGGCGGCATTGTCGTTCTTTCAAGAATACTGAATATAACGTTGGAATTCGATTGTAGTTGGCTCATGTAGTGATCAGAAAAGAGTGATGGATTATCTCACATTTTTTATTGTCTGTCAGTTAGTTGACGGATTAACCAATCCGTAAGTGTGTAAATCTTACGGACGTCCAATTAAAATGCTTTGATAAACAAACTAATGAACGGTGCAGGGGTCACAATCACGGTTTGTCACCAAATTGCAAATTTAGGAAATCACATGCTGTGATTGCACACAGACTACCAATTTATGGCTGATTAATTGTCGTCAGATGGTAATATGTCACAGATAAGTGACCCTTCACATTTCTTCAGTCACCTTTATCGACCTCTAAATTTTAAACGTAAAAATGTAAGAATGCAGATACCGAGAAGGCAACAATTTTTCGATAAAAAAAGACCGATTTTATAATTTTTTTTCCGAGTATTCGATTACTGAAATTGCTGATCGGTAATCGGACGTTTGATCGAGTACTCGATTAATCGAGTACTCGTTCCCATCCCTATTATTTATTAAGATATGTGGATTTGTGCAGTATAAGTTACATCATGGGAATTTTATGATTCAATGTTAGATCTCTGATGGGATTTTTCCCTTTGAAAGACTGTAGATTGTTTCAGTGAAATGCTTTTATAAGTAATAGCTAGACAGAATGTTCTTATTTTACAATCATTGTACGAGGAAGCTTTCACCCCCACCCACACACCCACTTATTGGGGTGGGGGTGTACTGGAATTAGTGGTCCTTCTGTAAAGACAATTTTTTGTCCCTTGCAAAGACACTTCAGAGCCTTAGCCTGGTGCTGGTGAAACCCAGGATATACTCCAGTAAGTGAACTTCTTGCTTGATATGACTGAAATAATCTTGAAAGTGATGTGAAACACCACTCAATACATGACAATAATTATTGCATCTCCATTGGTAATGCTCAAGGCTGGAGATTCAAGATCAATGAAAATCCCTATGGCAGAATTCTTTACTGTCTGCCCTTTTGAGATTTCCACTTACTGTACATGTGGAAAAGCAGCCCATGGCCTTTAAAAAAACAAGATTATGCACAGATGGATGCCTTTGCTACTGCAAAATTCTGTTTAAAACAATAAAACGCCAAAACAAACCATACAAAATACACTTGCTTTAGAATGCACCTACATTGTCTTCTCTGCACCATGTGCTTGATAGCCTTGAGCAATTATGCACTCAGGACAACCTTCTGTTGCAGTGTTGCTAGCTAATTTGCAATGATAAAATTTAACTTTTTACCACACTGACAAAATCCTAAGTTTTAACGACCTAGAAGAAGAAGGCTTTTGAAAACTTTGTTCGGAAAAGGAGAAAATGCTTGTAACCAGCATTTTCTCTTTTTCCCACAATGTTTGCAACCATATCAAAGACAGAAATGATCATTTGAGCTACAGTCAAAAAAAATTTGTAGTCTGTAAAAGCTTCCAATTTAGTAGAGTATAATTGTGTCGTTTGGTAAAGAGGTAAGCTCAGCTGCTTTTGAAGGAAATGTTAAGGTATTGCCATAGTTATGTTGTCGTCATGCAAAAGGTTTGAGGTTTTCTGATGTCTGTCACCACTGGATATGTATTTACCTCCTGCTTGACCTAGTTGCTAATCCTTAACCAAACAACAAAGTTTTAGGTTTGCCCAAATTGAAAGCATTTGTAGATCATAAAATAATTGACTAATTGACTCTCCTTTTCCCTAAATGTTTTCAAAAGACCTTTTACTTAGGGACATTAAAGCTTGGGATTGTGTTGTAAAGGGACAACTACCAAAAAGTAAAACCCATACCAGTAGAGTTGGTAACCCTGAAAACATTTATGAGAAAGGCTGCAAGGCAGGTAACCCTGAAAATGTTTTTTTTTGACAGAGTAATGCCCCTTTTTTATCTATATTTTTTTTAACTGAAAAAGCAGTTACAGCCAAGTGTTAGCATCTAAATGGAGCCTTTTGTCTTGTTATTCAGCAGGTTGACAAATGCTTAAACCTTTTACACTTTATTGTGAAAGTTAGATATATACACTTGCTGCCTATTTGTCAAGTGTCACAGTCCATGTGTCCAGTGTGCATGGTCTTTATTCCATAGACTTTGCAAATCAATCTGCTAAATGTGATTTGGCTTGCTTTTGCAGACAGTGTTGATTAAGGTCAGTCTGCACAGAACATGGAGTTTTATCTTTGATGTTGACTGTGGGATATCTTGACATTGCTTAGGTGAAAAGAATTTTTAAATTTTCATATCGCATCATCTTCAAGACTTACTGTCTGCTTGAAATTTCAGTCATACCACAAAATTTTTATGTCTCTTGAATCCTAGAAAAGACTGTGGGAAAAGAAGAAATGCTGGATACCTGTGTTTTCTATTTCTACTGTGTTTTCAATAGACTAATCCAGGGTTGTTAAAACTAGGGATTGCTTGGTGAAGGGTTAAATTTATTGAGCATTTTAACCCTTTACCTGATATGCCAATTTTAGACTCTTCCAGTTCAACAGCAAATAAAGATAAGATGTCAAAAATGTGGACAAATGGAGATACAGATATCTGATAGAGTAGAAAACATTGTGGGAAAAGGAGAAACTGCTCGTTACGAGCAGTTTCTCCTTTTCCCACAATGTTTACAAAAGCTGTCTGTTCTTGATGCGTCAAAATGAGTATCTGTGGAGTAAAGGGTTAAAGGCTGAAGAGAGAACAACATAGTACATGAATTCATTGAAAAGAGAAAAAGCCTAGTTGTTACAGTTTATTTTTTTACAGCACTGCAAAGTTTTGAACCAGTCCAAATGAAAAGCATTGGCAGGCAACATATCAAATGTGACAAGTCAGGATGGAATTTGTCTGTGATACAGTTGAGACCAATGTGGGAGAAGGAGAAAATGCTTGTTAGCAGCATTAACTCTTTTTCCCACAATGTATTCAAAAAGCTTCTTACCCGAGGCTCGTTATAATTTGTGTGGTAAAGAGTTGAAGTTCAGACTGTTTTGAGCTGCTAAGTCTGAAGTCTCTAAAAATGTTGATCCAGGATCAGACAGCATATTTCAGGCTTTCTGATCTGGAAATACACTGCCTGCAATTATTTGCCATGGTTTGCTTAGAGCTAATAACCCTTCTCACCTTTTAGGCTACAGATATTTACCCTTTATCTGCATTGAATGCTTTTTTGCCTGTAGACCCATTGTTTTTGCATTTATTAATCATTGAAGCTCTGACCCTGACTTCAGTTGTGTATGTGGACAGTGTAGATAAAGATGAGACTGAACAGAACATAATGTTTTCCAATCTTGGATCTACACTCTCCAACTCTTTGTTACGTGTTTTGGCAAAAACAGTCTTAAAATGAATAACAAAACTTCAATTTATTTTTCATGTTGAAAAGGTCCATTTTCTTAACCCTGTGCCAATTAATCTTAGAAGGAAAGCTTTTAAAAACAGTGTTGGAAAAGGACAAAATTCTGTTAACCAGCATTTTCTACTTTTCCATTAATGTTTTCTACCCTTCCAAAGATAAATATCAACTTTTGAGCCACACTTGTTTTTCGTCTACTATCGCTTTCCAAATGGACAAGCCTTAAATTTTGTCTTCTGGTACAGAGGTAATTTAGCACTCTATGCCAGTTAATTACCTGTTGGTGTAATGAGTATAGATTTAAATTTTGGTGTATTAGTTGTTTCAGACCTTAAAATTACACGCTTTGTTTCCGTATGTTATAAACCATATTTTCTGTGCTTCAATTTTCAGCAACTATGTTTAATGCATACTATGTTACCACTGGCACAGTGCGGGAGCATTGTAAATATTTATCGAAATTTTATTGGCTTCTCGTTGTCGGCCTTTGCTTTCTCTGACTCATTATGTTTCTCTGCAAAACTTTGACTTGTCCCTTATCTGAATATGGGCAAATTTAAATCTTTACCAAAAGACAGAATTTTATATTTGTCAGTATTGAAAGCATTAACAGATAAGAAGTAAGTCTCAGAAAATGAGATTCCTCTTTGGAAAGGTAGAAAGAAAATTGAGGGGAAATGGAGAAAATGCTGGTTACCAGCATTTTCTCTTTTTCGCACAGTGTCTTTTCTACCCTTTCATAGACAAACTCTACTATTTGAGGCACATTTAATTTGTCGTCTGCTGATGTTTTTTTATTGGGCGAGTCCAAAATTTTGTCGTCTGGTAAAGAATTTCAGTTTTATTCATGTTACGAATTCAATATGATGTCACTGTTGTAGATTTGTCTATGTTGTGATGCAGTGTTGTAAATGTTGATGTCTTCTACTTGTCTCCAAGGACATTAAAATTTTGTTACCATGGAAACATTTCGCTTAATTAGAAAATAAATTTCTTATATGTGAAAAGTAAGGTTTGAAACAAAACAACTATATAATCATTCTATATTTTCTGGAATCAAGTTGTTCAAGTTAGTCTCTTCATTATTTGTGTTAACTCTTTACCAAATGATCAAAGTTTTGGCATCCATATTGGAAGCATTCTAACACAAATTGGAGGTGACACAAGTGACACATGACACCTAAATGATGTCTTGATAAGGTAGAAAACATTGTGGGAAAAGAAGAAAATGCTGATACCAGCATTTTCTCCTGTTCCCACAATTTTCGCAAAAGCCTTCTCCTCCAGGGTCGTTAAAACTCGGGATTGTGTGGTAAAGGGTTAAGACATTTTCAACTTGTTGTTGTCACCGATTTCATCCATTTTGTTTTGATTTAGTGGTAAAGTGCTGAAGTTGGATCCTGCTAGACATATTTTTAGCCTCTTTTATAGCTCTGAGCAATTTAAGCTTTGTTGTGAGGAAAAACTACAGATCAGAATACATAAAAAATACAGTGTCATGTTGATAAGTAACTTTTTTAGCTTGATTGTATTTAAAGGAAAGGTCAGGGTATTGTTACAGCCCTATTGTTGTTTGTGTCATGATTATGTGGAGACTTTGACTTTTTCATAATTTATATCTTGATGTTACTACCGGAGAAATTTACTTCAAATGCTCGGTTAGTTGTCTAATAATAACAACAAAACACATAACAAAAGGGGAGGTAATCCTGAATGTATTTTTGACATAGTTATCCTCTGTCAGGACTTTAAGAATTTCATTTTAAAAGCAACTGCTGCCCAGGGTTGGCATGTGTATGCCATGGTCTTGTTTGAAATTCTAGCGTTGCCCTGGATTTCTTAGGATTTTATTCCTTGAAAAATAATTGTTGTTGATCTGGAGTAAATACTGTCAGAATGTAATGATCAGAATTATTATGTATAATCTTTCAGTTCGCTGAATAAACAAAGTAATTTTTAAGTGGTTCAACTCTTTTTGCATGGAAAAGATATAAAGTGGTCAGGTCTAATTGATGGAATCTGTTGCAGTCAACAAATCGTGCACAACTGATAGTGTATACTTCTGGAGAAGAAGAAAACATTATGGAAAAATGTTAAATGCTGATTACCAGCATTTTCTCCTTTTCCCCCACAATTTTTTCAGAGGCTTCTTCATAACTAGGGTAGTTTAGACACAGGATACAAAATACATAGGGTTACAAAAATCAGAGTATTTTGGTTCAAGTCATTTTGGTTAGCTTGCAAGAATATTGGACTCTGTAGATCCAGGAGCACTATTTCCAGTTGATAATAACACTGTGTTTCAATTATGTTCATTTGTATGGTATTTGGCATCATTTTCTACCCGATTATAGTCATATCTCTGTCACCAGTGCACCTATCGATGCTTTCCTTTATCAGTACTTCACACAATATTCTTCCTAAGCTACATGCTGTTTTCCAACATAATCATCCTCGAAACAATGATCACAGAGAGAGAAGAGTTTATCCTTTTGCTATGACTATTCATCAGACCTTGAAAAGAAATTTGCCAAACTGAGAATTTGAACCAACGACCCCTTTGTTTCAAGCCCTGTACACTATTGACTGCTCTACCAGGCTCAGCTTTGTTTCACATTATAACTTGAAGTTACCAATTTGTTTGCTGTGCACAATAATGAATGTGATAGTAAAAGGGGGCAGCCATTGCTCTTGATAAATGAGGAAAATTATGGAAAAATCATTTGTCATCCTTGTTAGCAACCTAATGAAAGCTGTGTTGATTTTTTTTCCTGGATATCTTTAGTCACATTATTTACATTGGTGTCTGTTACTAGGTTACAATAATTCTTAAGAAAATCTTGTTTGAAGATCTAGAATTACTTCTTTTGTGCACTAAGGGAAAGAAAAGTGGTCACCTCGCAGTCTTTTAAAGTAGAAAAGAATCAATTTTAAGATTTTCTTGAAGTAAACATTTCTCAATCTTTTACTAGACAATGTCATATTTCAACATTCCCGAGGAAGGAGGCTTTTGAAAAAATTGTGGGAAAAGGAGAAAATGCAAGTTACAAGCTTTTCTACGTTTTCAGAGATCATACTGTGTGAGCCACATTTAATTTGTTGTCTGCAAAATGCTATCCAAATGGAACAGTGAAATGTTGTCAGGTGCAGAGTTCAAGTATTGGACAGTGTAAACAAAGGTCAGACTGCACAGAATGTGCAGTCAGATCCTTTACCATACAGTCATCAGAAGCCCTGGGTCCATATTCACCGACCATTCTGAAGATACTTATTCGTCTTATTCTCCACAATGTTCTAAACTTGAAAGTAACGCAACTTCTGATTGGCTAAACCATTTGGTTTAGCCAATCAGAAGTTGTGTTACTTTCAAGTTTAGGAAATCTTGAAGAGTAAGAATAAAAATATTCTGAAGAGTGGTTGGATGAATACGACCCCTGTTTTTATCATAGTAAACAAAACTTTAACCCTTTTAGTGCTTAGGACAGTACTTTGAGGTTTTGCAGACGGTCTAGATCAAGATCAGAGTGCTCTTAAGCTACTGTCTTGATTTTTGAACAGTTTTATTGAATGTATAATATATAGTGTAACCTAGTGTTACGTATTTTTGCCTTTAGCACCCATAAATCTTGCAGTCATACCCCTATCAGTAAAACGTTCCTACTATGGGAACTTGTGCATCTGCGATTTTCATTTTGATTGGTCAGTAATTATGTACAGGAGTTATGATTGGTCACCTATTACAGAAGTTATGGCTCATTGGATTTTTTGCCCTGTTCCAGTGACATTTTAGGCAGTGGATGGAAGAGGGGTCGGCCTGCAATTGCTCTAGTTAGAAATTATGATGCTGGCTCGAAAAAGTTCACAAAAAAGTTCATGCTATTTATCTTTAAGTCAAAAGTAGGCAATCAACACTTGTGGGAACTGTCTCTACATTCTCACACACTCAATCAACCCTGTACTACGCAATCCCCAGTTGTAACGACCCTGAGAAATAAAGCTTTTGAAAACATTGCAGGAAAAGGAGAAAATTCTGGTAACCAGCATTTTCTCCTTTTCCTACAATGTTTTCTTCCCTTCCAAAGGCAAAGCACATTGGTTGAATGAAGTAAATATGTCATCTGCAAAAACGTTTCATTTGTTTATGCCAAATTTTTATGGCTTGTAAAGAGTAAACTCTTTACCTGATGACAATATTTTAGACTTTTCACAATTGAAAGCTTTTGCAGATGACAATTTAGTCTTTAACCCTTTACCACACAATCCGGAGTTTAAACTACCCTGAGAAAGAAGGCTTGATAACATTGTGAGAAAAGGAGAAAATGCTGGTAACCAGCATTTTCTCATTTCCCACAATGTTGTCTTCCTATTCAAGTACAAATGCTATCATTTGAAAAATATTTGATTTCTCATCTGTAAATTCCTTTCATATCAATGAGTCTAAAATTTTTCCACGTGGTACAGGGTTAAAGCGCCTTTCACAACTATAGTTTAACTATATATAGTCCAATCTTTGATCTTCATTGTCTGCTTTGCATAGTCACGTTAGACAAAAGCAACTGTCTAGCTGCATTTATTTCGGTCTTATTTGTAGGCCGAACCTGTATTTTGGTTTATTCAGTGCTCAAAGGGTTTATCATAGCTCAAATGATGGGATTTGTCTTTCAAAGGGTAGAAAATTGGTGGGAAAGGAGAAAATGCTGGGCACCTGGTGTTGTCTTCTTTTCCCATAATGTTTTCAGAAAAGCTTTTTTTTTGTTCAGGGTCGTGAAAACATGGGATTTTGTTTCGTAAAGGATTCATTCTTTCTCAGGGAACATAATGAAGTGGACTTTCCTCTAGGTCTAAAATTACTGTTCCATCACCTATTGTGAAGATCATTTTGGTCATTGTTTGGCATCAGGAAGCAGAGAGTGTAGATATAAAAATCACGTTGTATGTTCTATACAGTCTGATTTTGATCTATGCTCCATGTTCTATTCAGTCTAATCTTGATCTATAGTGTCCACAAAAGCTGTTCAATTTGGCAATTAGCAGCAGAGGAGCTCACCCTTTATCACAGAACCCCGACTTTTAACAACCCTGAAAGATACGGCTTTTGAAAACATTGTGGGTAAAGGAGAAAATGCTGATTACCAGCATTTTCTCCTTTTCCCACATTGTTTTCTGCTCTACCAAGGACAATTTTGTTGGTTGGGCATCTTTCATTTGTCATCTGCAAATGCTTTCAAGTTTGACACACTTAATAATTTTGTCATTTAGTAAAGAGTTAACCCATGGCCTGTAAGTAAGGGAATCAATGAAGATTATCTCCTGCAGAATAACATTTTAGCTCGGTTGTTTTCAAAGAAAACATTGAGGTATTGCTGTAGCCTTGGTGTCTTCATCTGCATTGTCATGCAAAAACTTTGACATTTTGTAATATTTCTGTTATTACTGTAGATATATACTTCAAACTTGGACAAGTTATTAACTATCAAAAGGGGAACTCATACAATAGGGGTAGGTAACTATCAAAGCATTTTTGACACAGTAATGCCCCTTTTTGGACTTTCAACTGTCACTGAAAATCAAGCACTTGCAGCTGAGTGTTGGCACTCGCATGCGGTGCTCTTTTCCTGTATTGCGTCCTAGACATTTTTTGAAAACAGGGTTGCAAAGAGTGAAATATGCTCCTCATGAGCAAAATGGATCATATTGAAGCCTATCCTTTCCTCTTACAGTCCCAAATTTTAACAACTTTAAGATAAGTGGCTTTAAAGAACATTGTGGAAAAAAGGACATGTTGTTTTTGATTAATTCACAGAAAAATGGAGTTGCTTGAGCTACATGTCATTTCTCATTTAACTGAAATAATGTTGAAATCAGCATTGAACACTAAACTAACAAACAATCTGTGGGCCACTGGAAATATGACTGATAGAACTTTGTTAGAATTTTGAAATTTTGTGTAAGGCTGTGGTTTTTGTATTTAGAAGAAGTCTGGGTGTTTTTTTGCTTTTGTTCCACTGATTGTCTTGAAATAATAACCAAAAAAAAAAGAGTTGTTGATTTCAGACGCTGATAAAGTATAGGCTGTAGATTTAAATTAACACTCTACCAGTGAACAAAGTTTAACCTATCAACCACACAATCCCCAGTTTTAGTGACCCTGGGATAAAAGGCTTTGGAAGTCATTGTAGAAAAAGTGAAATGCTGGTGACTGGCAATTTTTTTCTTTTTCCCCCCACAATCTTTTCTATCATAGGTCAAATCTGTCATTTGAACCTGTCTGCAGGTGCTTACAATTTCCATCAGGCTAAAATTTCGTGGTTTGGTGAAAAGTGAAGAGAAGTCCATATTGCATTTGTTTGCAGATGACAAACATGGTCCCGATAGTGAGATTTGTCTTTGACAGAGGTAGAAAGCTTATTTGAAAAAAGGAGAAAATGCTGGTTATCAGCATTTTTTCTTTTCTTACAATGTTTTCAAAAGCCTTCTGTAGGATCATGTCTGTTGGAGGACGCAGCCAGAGGCTTGGGAAAAAATGTTGTGCACAATTTTTGGTGCTGGTACAAATGAATCCAAGAAAGCATGGATTGGTGCACTGGCTGGCATGATATAAGAGATATAATATCAGAAATCAGCATAAAACACCAAACTAATATATAAATGAAACCTCTAAACAGTTAATTGTGACAATGTTTCCAGCATGCACTGCCTTTCATTATGAAGTGATTGATTGTATTTCTTGACTGTACTTGCTTCATGTCATGTGTGGTTTTGTAATTATGTTTCTTAGACATGCTCGCTGTTGCCGACGTTGTCCCGTGGTGTTGTTAATTATATTTCATTTTTCTTTTCTATACAAAGAAAAAGGAAATAAAAAATGAATATTGGGTTTTCTCTTCAAAAAGTTTCAACAATAATTTAGTGTTCTTTGTTGTTTAATCAGTATGTGTATCATTTATTCTGTAGTCACAATAAGCTTTATCCGTATTAATAGCTCTGTTAAGTCTTTACAACACAAGTTTTTAGATTGGTCCATTCTGTAAGCATCTGCAGACTAAGTATTAGATGTTTCTTACATGGATTTCTCTTTGAAAGGTTAGAAAACATTGTGGGAAAAAGAGAAAATGCTGGTTACCAGCATTTTCTCTTTTTCCCACAAAGTTTTGAAAAAGCATCCTCTGCAGGATTGTAAAAATACAGGATTGTTTTTTAAAGGGACTAAATAATAGACTGGACCAGACTGAAAGCTTTGTGTCTCAAATTATGGATTTGTATTTGTACGGCCAGAAAACTTTGCAGAAACAGGAGAAAATGCTGGTTACCAACATTTTCTCCTTTTCCCACAAGGTTTTGCAAAACTTTCTATCATATTGGTAGTGAAAAAGGCTGGAATGTTTTGTAAAGGGTGAAGTTAACTATTTTTGTCATATTATAGACATCGGTTGTTTTTGAATGGTAGAGCAAACATTGTGAGAAAAGGAGCTCCTATTTTACCCTTTGCTTCGTATACATTCAGTCTTGAAGGTTTAAACTCTTTTCCAAACAAAAAAAATTTAGACCTGTCGAAATTGAAAGCAGTTGTAGATAACAAATTAAATGTGGCTCAAATGGTGAAAATTGTCTCTGAAAGGGTAGAAAATGTTATGGGAAAGAGAGAATCCTGGTTGTCAGCATTTACTCCTTTTTCCTACAATGTTTTTTAAAGCTTCCATCCTTACAGTTGTTAGGTAAAGGGTCCAGAAAATAAAATCTTTGTAGTTGTTTGAAAAAAAAGGAGTAGAAAGAAAAAGTGCCAAGTCAGAATTAGAAAGGGGAAAAAATAATAGCAGTATTCAGTTTCACAGGTGAATAAACTGTACAGAGCTGATTGATAGAAATATCAGCAGTACTTCCCCACTTTTTAACTCTTAACCCTTTACCACACAATCTCGATAAAGGAGGCTGTTGAAAACATGTGGGAAAAGGAGAAAATGCTGGTAACCAGCATTTTCTCATTTTCCCACAATGTTTCTAACCTTTTACAGACAAATCTCAGTACTCATCCCACATTTATTATGTTGTCTGCAAATGTCTTTAAGTTTGGGCAAGTCTAAAATTCTTTCATGTGGTAAAGAGTTAAAGCACCTTTGATGACTGTAGTTGCCTTTGCAGCCACTGTAGATCATGATCAGGCATGTGCGGCCTGATCTTTGATCTAAACTGTCTGCTTTGCTGAAACACTGTACACAAAAGCGTTCCACGAAATTGCATTTATTTAGGTCCTATTTCTAGGATGAAAATGTCTGATAAATTTATTCAGGGCTCTAGGGGTTAATCTTGTACTAAACAATCAGTTGTTAGTATGGAACCTGTCAATGTACTATTATGTAGGTCTTTGAAAACATTGTTGGATAAAGAGAAAGTGCTGATAACCAGGATTTTTTTCTCCTTTTTCCAAAATGTTTACTGGCTGTTCAAAGACAAATCTCCTTATTGTAGCCATATTTAATTTGTGGTCAGCAAATGCTTTGAATATGGATGAGGTAAAGTTTTTTGTTGTTTGGTACGATGTTAACTCTTTAGAGCTAACTCTTCAAATGCCAACAAAATAGATGTTTTCAGCCACGAAGCAAAGGACAAAATTATTACCATTTCACAGCTCTTCTGAACTGAATTGACAGTTTTGATCAACGATCAGAATGCATGCTCAGTGCAATCTGATCTGGATCTACTCTGACCCATAAAAACTCTTTGTTGCTCGTAGAAATGGTAAGAGTTAACCCTTTGCCAAAAGACAAATTTTTATTCCTGTCAAAAGCATTCACAGATAAAAAATTTTATATGGAATATGTAATAGGATAAGTCTTTGCAAAGGGTAGAAAACATTGTGAGAAAAGGAGAAAATGTTGGTTACATTTTACACCAGGTCCTTTTCTCACAGTGTTTTTAAAAATCTTCTCCCCCTGGGACATGGAAACTCAATATTATTTGGTAAAAGATTAACAAATAGCTAAATTTCCCTGTTTCAAAAAAAATTCATTTATTACCATTAAAAGTAGATTTAATTGGAAGATAGTGTCAAACATGGATATCATGTTTCACTTTGGTCCAGTTTTCGATTTCATGGGACTTTTTGTTCATCATAACTTCTTTTCCAATATTCAGGCTCTTTTCACATATAACGACAAAATTTTAGAATAGATCAAATTCAAAGCATCTGCAGACGACAGATGTACCTCAAATGATGATTTCTGTTTGTGGTAGGGTAGAAAACAATTTGGGAAAAGGAGAAAATGCTGGTAACTGGCATTTTCTCCCTTTTTCCACAATGTTTTCCAAAGGCTTCTTCTGCAGGGTCATTAAAACTCGGGATTGTGTGGTAAAGCTGTAATCACACATTCTTGAATTTCAATGACCCCCGAGAAAGAAGGCTTTTTAAAATATCATTAAAATATTAGCATTTTCTTCTGTTCTGACAATGCACTTTCTCCTTTATTGACCACATGTATGTATTTTCTCTTTGTCCCAAAATGTTTCCTACTCTTTGAAACTCAATTCTATCATTAAAGCTACATTAAAATTGTATACAAAAATTAATGCTTTTAAAAATAGACAAGTCTAAATTGTTGCTGTCGTGGGGAAATTTCTTGCTTTTAGAAATTTTTCCTTCCATCACAGTGTTTTGAAAGGGGCTTCAACAGCAGAGTGGTGAAATGAAGTCTGCCTGAATAGAACATTATTACTTTACAAGGGTCCTGTCTTTTAATGACCCTGAGGATGAAGGCTTTTGAAAACACCATGGGAAATGAAGAAAATAGTGATAACCAGCACCTATTCATTTTCTCAAAATGTTTTTTAGCCTTTCAAAGACAACTTTCATCATTTGAGTAACATTCAATTAGTCTTCAGCAAAATGCTTTCGATTATAGAGTGTCCAAAATTTTGTCCTTAATTTAAGTCTTTACTTAACAACATAATTTTATACCAGTCCAGATTGAAAGCATTTGTAGAGACAAAATAAATGCCAATCAAAAATTGAAATATGTTTTGGAAAGGGTAGAAAACATTGTGGGAAAAGGAGAAAATGCTGGTTACCAGCATTTTCTCCTTTTCCCACAACGTTTTCAAAAGGCCTCTTCATCAGGGTTTTTCAAACTTGGGATTGTGTTGTGAAGGGTTGGAGAGTAAAAGATTGGGTGTCACATGACTGAAGGATCTGAAGAAGGGGTCCGCCATTGATTTTTCTTTGTTTTCAGGGAACCATAATTAAAAACACATTTTAGCCATAATCAAACCACTTCCCTCCCTTTTATTTCCGGGCTGAGTCATACTATATTTATTTGACCTTGAATGTTAAATACAGATAAAGAACTTGTATTATAAATTCAAAGGAGAAAAGACTTTTTTTCTGAAAAATCTCAAAATACGAGCTATCAGCATTTTTTGTTTTGGACAGAGAACTTCAGAATACATTGCTAGAAAAGGATAAATTGCACTTAACAAGAATTTACCTTTTCTCACAGTCTTTTCACATGACTGTATTCATCATTAAAACCTGAATTCATAATTTATTATCAATGTGTTTAAACTAAAATAGCTGTGAATAAACCTAATGGTCACTTTCACTCTAGAAAGAAGAGCTGATTATTAAATTTTGCATTTTAAGGTTGTTCTTTTCCAAAATGTCTCAGCAGAGTGTATAGACTAAAGATCAGGCAGCACATTTTGTGCAGTCTGATCTTTATGCTGGCTGCAAAGTCAACTAAAGTTGTGAAAGGTGTTGTATGGGTTAAAATTTGTATTCTTCAGCTTTGTTTCAGGAGTTGTTAACTGAGACTAAGCATACAACTAGTGATTTTGCAGACAGCTAAGATTAAGAACAGACAGCGCATTCTGTGCAGTCTAATCTTAGATAAAGGCTGGTTGATATCTAGTTAGATTTTCTGGCTAAAACTTGCCTTGGAATCAGAAATTTTTAGTTTTCTTCTCGTTAAAAATGTCAGTGTCTCATATTTATTATGGTAGTTTAAGAAATGTACCCACCTTATTTTGTTGCTATCCTTGTTGTATGCTGATCAGCTTCGTTTATTTGAAAAATCATTTTCAGGAAATTTTTACTTCATGCAATTCTTTAAATAGATAGTGTTCTGTGTGCATGTCTTCTACCATACGCTTTTATCTTAAATCATAGTTATTTTCCATTTGTCATAGTAAATTTCAAAGATTTATAAAAAGGCTTATTTCAAGGGTTTAAACTGTTATCACACTATCGTGAGTTTTAAAGACCCTGAAGAATAAAAGTTTTGAAAACATTGTGGGTAAAGGAGAAAATGCTGGTAACCAGCATTTTCTCCGTTTCCCACAATGTTTTCTACTTTATTGAAGACAAATCTCATCATTTGAGCAACATTTTATTTATCATTCTCATATGCCTTCAGATTGATTAAGTCCAAAATATTGTCGTCTGTTGAAGGCTTGAAAGATTTCCTTATTATATAGGGGCTGAAAATTTTTAAAAAGATTGCTACGAGTTTTTGTAATGTATAATTTTCTATCTTATAACCAAGTTTTTTTCATTTCAAGACTTGTCATAAAATCATATTTGTTTCCAAAATTTACAAAATAAGTTTTTCTTTTTCTTTCAGAAAAGAAAAATGCTTGGTGATGCAAGTTCTACACAAGTTCTGCGAGACTTGGAGATTTCTTTGCGAACAAATCACATAGAGTAAGTAAATTAGAAAGTTGCTTCCTTTCCTGGTATCTTTGACTAAATTTTTTGTACAAGTGTACAAGACTTAAAGTCAGGGGATTGTTGGTTCAAATCCCCAGTTGAGTGAATTTCTTCCTTAAGATTGATGATATTAATTGTGACAGGAATCATTCCTCTCTCACCACTGATCATTGTTTCAGTGATGCTTATGTTGGGAAGCAGCCAGTGGCTTGGGAAGAATAATGTGTGAAGCACTGTTAAAAGAAACTCCAGAAAAGCATTGAAAGCACAGGTTGCAGCAATAAACTGAACTAATGTTGGAGATGGCATTAAAACCATATAAACAAACATGCAGTTGACTAAATTTTGGAGGATATGTCGTTGTGTTTTGATAGACAGTGTCCAGTTTGCAGATGATTCATCAGTTATAATGAAAACTGAAAAAGGCAAAAGGAAAATTTATGAATATATTTCCTCATATTTCTTCTGAACAATGTCATGATAGAGCACAAAAATTTAATAGCAGTAAACAAGACTGTAAAATGAACAGGGAAGGCTTGAACTAAAATCAAAGAATATTTTAACTCTGTATCAACAAACAAACATTTGGACAAGTCCAAGTCGGAGGCATTTGCAGATGACAAATTGAATGTTGCTAAATGATGGGGTTTTTGTTTTAAAGGATAGAAAACATTGTAGGAAAAGGAGAACATGCTGGTTACCAGCATTTTTTCCTTTTCCCAAAATGCTTTCAAAAGGCATCCTTTTTTCTTTGCATTTAAAGTTAACTGATCAAATATTTCACAGGACTAAAGAAAAATAAATGATTTTGTTGCTTGACTTTTTGTGAGGAGTATATACTGTTTATGCATCACTATGTACATCATTTTATATTACAACAAGCAACGTCTTTTTTTATTCACAGATGGGTTAGAGAATTTCTCAGTGAAGAAAATCAAGGCTTGGATGTGTTAGTGGACTATCTCTCCTTCACCCAGGTGGTCATGAGGTAAAGAACTGAACAGAACTGAATTGGGAGCATGGTCACCTACCATTCTTATTTCAATTCTAATTGTTATCGCGGAAGTTTTCAAAGAAAATGTCAAGGTATCATCGTGGCACTGGCATAATTGTCAGTGTCAATGTTGTTTGCATTAAAAAACTTCGACATTTTATAATGTCTCCGTTACTACTGAAGATATTTGCTTCAAACTTGGACAAGTTCTTAATTATCAAAAGGGGAACCTAGACAACAAGGACAGGTAACCATTAAAGTATTTTTGTCACAGTTATGCCATTTTTTCGACTTAAAATTTTCACAGAAAATAAAGCAACTGCAGCCAAGCATTGGCTGAGCATTGGCACTTGCATGCAGTGCACTTGTTAATTTCAATACCAGCCGTATGACTGGCTGATCTTATGGCTGGTCATAAAATTCAGAATTTTAATGATATTTAAAATTATCTGAGAATAAAAATGAGCCATGCTCTGTGAAAAGGGACAGGGACTGTAGTTTTACTAGTAGAAAGGCTTATTTTGTCTAATTATTGCAGGAGCCCTGGTAGCTCAGTGGTAATGCAAAAGGCTAAAAATGCAGAGGTTGCAAGTTTAAATCCTTATCTCAGCCAATATTGATTGATGGTCTTTTTGAAACAGTTCAGTTCTCTCTCACTGTTAAATAATGTTTTTACTTTGATTTTGTTAGAAATCAGCCAGTGGCTGTTAGGGAATGTATGGATATTTATATAACATATTGCAATTTTAAGCTAATTTGGTCAGAATATCTCACAAAAGAGAGGACAGTTTAGAAGGAAGTTAAGACTGCATGTCTAATTCAGTCTTATCTTGTTCTCCACTGTTTTCAAAAGCAAAGAAATTAGGCTCTAGATCTCTGCTTTTTATCAGAATGACATACTTTACTATTTCTTTTAGACGAGAACAGCTGCTAAACAGAGAAAAGAGTTCAAGTCTGGACACAGGGTTAGCTCGGAGCTCCTTCCGATCTTTAAAACGTTCCAATACCATTAGTTCTTCGCGGGGCATTTCTCGCTACACCCAGAAACTGAACATGGGCGAGGCCCGGGATGATGTCCATGTCTGTATCATGTGTTTACGTGCAATTATGAATCATCAGGTAGGACTGAAAACTTTGCAGCTGTTTTACAGTAGAATGGAAGTACAGTAAGACCTGTCTGAGTTACCTCCTCTTTTAGCAAACATAATATTGTGTTGAGTTTCTAGAGAAGGAAATGCATATGAGCCGTGCTCTGTGAAAAGAGGGCTTCATGCAGAAAAAGTTAGAAAATATTGGAAAAGTAGAAAATACTGGTTATCGCAAAAAAGCTAAATTTTACAAATGTGATACGATAGAGGTAAAAAAATGTTGCATGTAGGAAATTCACAAAAGTTTTACCATGTTTTATATCTGGTATTGCAGAAGAAAGTGTAAAACTATAGACTTACAGAGAAACAATATACAAATATTTCCATATTTTTTAACAAAACCCACTCCAGCTGAGAATTAGCCCACCTACTTTGCACAAGCACAAAAGGTACAAACCTATACCAAATGATTAACTGTTTACCAAACGACAAAATTTTAGACTGGTCCAAATTGAAAGCATTTGCAGACGACAAAATAAATGTGACTGAAAAATGGAAATTTGTTTTGGGAATGGTAGAAAACATTGTGGGAAAAGGAGAAAATGCTGGTTACCAGCATTTTCTCCTTTTCCCACAATGTTTTCAGAAGGCTTCTCTCTCAGGGTCGTTAAAAGTCGGGATTGTGTGGTAAAGAGTTAAGTACTGCACAAAATAAAGCCAGCATACATGTATATAGGTTCAGTTTACAAAGTTTAAAGAAAGAGGGTTGTGGAAATGAAAACAAACTTGTAAATGCTGGTCCTTTGTTGTCCTTAGAAGATTTTAATCTGAAAGAGTTGAAAATTTGCAGTAAAGGTAACGAGTAATTCCAAAAGATTGGTAGTTTCACAATTGTTAATCATGTTATTCCCATTCTTAATTATAATACTAGCGATTTGATTAGCTAAGGCTTTCACAGAGAGTTAGATACAAATATAAAATATTATAAGAATTATTTTGATGTTTTTTTTTTTCCTTTACTTTTTCAGTATGGTTTTAACCTAGTTATAGCTCACACCCATGCCATTAACTGTATAGGTCTTAGTCTAAACCACAGAAGTATGAGGTAAGATTTCATTTTGGGTCGATAGATTTGAGCCATGCTCTGTGAAAAGGGGATTGAATGCATTTGCAAAAACGTATTGATCCATGTCAGCCTGTGCAGTTTGCACAGACTGACCGGAGTTGAACCCTGCTGCTATTGGCCGTTTTGTACATGTCAAAGGAGCATGTCAAAGGACCTCACGATTTAGTCCTTTATCCCTTTACCAAACAATCCCTGGTTTTTACGACCCAGAGGAAGAAGGCTTCTGAAAACATTGTGGGAAAAGGAGAAAATGCTGGTAACCAGCATTTTCTCCTTTTCCCACAATGTTTTCTACTGTTCTAAAGTCGAGTTTCAATTTTTGAGTCACGCTTTTTTTGTCGTCGTCTGCAAATGCTTTCAATTTGGACAAGTATAAAATTTTGTCGTTTGGTAAAGAGTTATTAGACAAAATGGATTTTATAGATCCGCTGTAATATGGCCTGCAACACGTGAAAAGGGGCATTCGGACATTTGCGTAAAGTGTCGTCTTGGATCAGCCTGCGCAGTCCGCGCAGGCTAATCCGAAATGACACTTTCCCTTTTTATGTAATTTTCTGTCTGCGCATGTCTACTGAAGGACAAAGTCCAATGTAGTCGTAAAGTGCCATCTCGGATTAGCCTGCGCGGACTGCACAGGCTGATCCGATACGACACTTTGCGCAAATGTCCAAATGCCCCTTTTCGTTTGTTGCAAACCATATAATGACTTGCTTGGTAAAGTACATCACAGAGATGCTTTAAGCCTTCTTTTTCCGGAGCATGGCTGATTTCTTTTTGCCCATTACTCTCTCGGTATGTCTTTATTTGTTCTTGTCAGTAAAAAAAAAAGATGTTGCTGTTGCTTTTACAAGCAACTGAAAACATTGCTGGAAAAGGACTAATTTCCTTTTACAAATGGTTACTGTGTTCACAATATTTCCTTCACTTGTTTTGGCTTTTAGTCTCTTGAGCAATTTTAACCTGTTCAAATGAAGCACTTCTGATCATTGAATGACCAGTGGTTATGTGGGAAAGCAGCCAATGGCTTTGAAGAATACTGTGAGCAATACTGAAAGAAATTCCAGGAAAGCATGAATAGGTGCTTTGTCCTCTGCTGAAATGATGTTGAAAACAGTATTAAACACCAAACAAGCATCAAATTTAGTAGGCAGATCTCCGTAGCCCAGTCAGCAGTTTACAGGGCTATTATATAGAGGGCCATTAGATCAGAATTCCAGCTTGGCCATGCTTGTTGAAAGATTAATGATTTTGAATGTAACAGGGTTAATTTTTGGCTCAGCTATTTTCAAAGAAAATGTCAAGGTATTGTCGTAGCCCTGGCGCCATCGTCTGTGTTGTTGTCATGCAAAAACTGCGAAATTCCAAAATATCTGCGATTAGTGAAGATATTTACTTAAAACTTGGGCAAGTTGTTAACTATCAAAAGGGGAACCACTTCAACAAGGGCAGATAACTATCATAGTATAATTGACACAGCTATGCCCCTTTTTCAAATTAGAATTCACTGAAAATCAAACTGAAAATCAAACCACTGCAGCCGACCATTGGCACCGACATGCGGTACTTTTGTTTTTCTCACATTGAACAAAGTCAAAAGATGTTTTATGGGAAACAAGCAGGTGGCTTGGAATGCGTTATGTCAAAAGTAATGATGGAAGAAGCTGAGCCTGATAGTTCTTTTGGCAACAGTCAGGGCTTGTAGTTTAGGTGCTGTGAGTTCTATTCTCCAGCTTGGCCAAATTTTTTGGGAATTATCTTAGAAAGGATAGAAAATGTTGAAAAAGGAGAAAATGCTGGTTACCAGCATTTTCTACTTTTCCAACAATGTTTCAAAAAGTCTTTTTTCTCAGGTCATTTAAAACAATGGTTTCTTAGGTAGAAAGCTAATTAATACATCATTATCTAATTACAGGACTAAGGCACTTGTTCTAGAGCTGCTGGCAGCTGTTTGTTTAGTAAGTGGCGGACATGAGATAATCCTATCTGCTTTCGACAATTTTAAAGAGGTATGTCATTGTTCCCATAGCTAACATATCTTAGGTACTTTTTCCTATTTTGCCTTTATCTGAAACATATAATGGTGCATATTTTCTCTTGTAAAAGACTTCCCGGTCAAATACTGAAGACTTTCGATTTTAAGTTGGATGTTTCAGGTTCGGCTGCTGAGATGGAAAATACTTTTGCCAGCATTTTTTACCAGCAACAGTTCTAGAAGATGACTCAGAAAACATGGTCAGATTTTGTCCTTAGGGCATGATAAATACCCAGAATGTTGAATGTTGCAAAACACTAAAGAATACTAGTGGTTAGACAACGGCCTCCACACTCCCCACAATCCAACAAAAGGAGGGGATAAGTGGCCTTTCAGTAAGCAGCCAAGATGTGAAGGGTTTTTTTTTTTACCTTTTTATGGGTATGGAGAATATTTATATTCTCATTTTGTAGGTTTTTGCTGAATGCTCATTTTGTAGTGGTCTGACTTCGCACAATGTTGTTATTTTGTAGGTTTGTGCTGAAAGACACAGATTTGAAACACTGATGGATTATTTTAAGAATTATGAAGAATTCCATATAGACTTTATGGTAAAGAAATACTTTATATGTTTGAAGATAATACTTGATGTTAATATGACAAAATGGGTTAAAACTAACTTGTTTTTTGCAAGAAATTTCATCTTCTTACTAAGCTTTCAGTGAGAGATCAAAAACAGTAAGAAAATTTTGAATTGAGGCTGAAATTCACAAAGACGAGAGAAAGAAAAGCTCATAACTCCCTAGCAGACCGCAAAGCTTTAGGCTTGTCCAAACTGAAAGCAATTTTAGACCACAAATTGAATCTGGCCTAAATAATGGGATTTGTCCTTGAAAGGAGAGAAAACATTAGGGGAAAGGAAACCAACACCATTGGTGTTTCCTGCAGTTTTCAAAAGCCATTTTCTTCATGGATGTTAAATCTCAGAATGGTTTGGCACAGGTTTAATTCTAAAGGATGAGGTGTTTTTAATAGAGTTTATTTCATCAGCTTGTGGTTAATATGGTGAAATATTTGCCGAACAAGGGAAAGGTATGCGAAAATAACGAGTGCCGTAAGGCACGAGTTATTTTCGCGGACCTTTCCCTTTTGAGGCAAATATTTCCCCATATTAACCACAAGCTGATGAAATAAATTATATATTATATTTCCTCTGATTATTTTGTCAACGAATGCCACTTCTAAAACTTAAAAACTTAAAAAACTTAAAAAAGTAGTTCCAGATTTTCGGCAGGAGGAATATATTCACTGTGACGGGGAAATAATTCCCCCCTGCTTAAATTACGACATTTCTTTACACATAACATTTCTAAAAATAGACACATGAAATATAATATACAAAATTACAATACTCTGAAATTTCTTGCCTTAGCTTAGTTCAGCATTGGTCCAGTTCCCCTTCAATCAGATGGATAGGAATATTATTTAACCCTTATCCTGCTAAATAAGTGAAAAGAACATTTTAAGCTGATATAAAAATCTAAATTTTGCTTTTGCAAAGGTAATTTTTTGGGGAAAAATCTCTTTTTTATTGGACAGTGTAGATCCAAGATCAGACTACATGTTCTGTGCAATCTGATCTTGACCTGCACTGTCCATAAAAGGTGCTCTAGTCACACTTCGCAGCCTAAGGGTTAAAACTGAATTTGGAATGGATGTTGATTGCAAGCTGCATGTGTCTATAAGATACAGTGGTATTATTCAACATTATGTGTATAACCTATAATTTGTATTGTTTTTCAGGTTGCGTGTATGCAGTTCATCAATATAGTTGTCCATTCAGTAGAAAACATGAACTTTCGAGTCCATTTACAACATGAGTTCTCAATCATAGGTCTGGACGATTACCTAGAGGTAAGGAATGAATGAAAGCTGATAGAAAATGTCAATTAAACAAAAAAATTATAATAGACAACTGTAAGACAAAGTTAAGCAAACCTCTGTAAAGCTAATTAAGATTTTTTCTGGATGAGTTTAATTAGATTTTACATCAGAAGCCAATGAATGTTAGATTCTTTTTTATCACATAACTGTATCTCATGAGTTATGAATCATAATTGGCAAAACTTTAGGCCAATATGTATCACATGAATGAGAAGTATTTTCATCTTTGAGGGGAGTGTTTGTCTGGGATGAAAAATTGTTATAAGGAAGCTTACATACTACAAACTGACTTAAAGTCTAAAGTTAAAACAAATCAAAGCTTTGTGATGGTCACAATTTGGCAGTTCTCTTAAAAGGGCAATCTGGGTCAGTGGAGTTTTGGAAGGAAGGCAAATGAGTACAGGGCTTTGACCAACAACTAGTCTTAAATTCTGTCATCTGGTAAAGAGTTAACTGTTTGTCCAATCAGAAATGACACCTAGGTTAAGACAGTATGACTTATGATGTAGATCTGATATTTAACAATTTCGAAATCATCCTTCCAAAACATGGATAATCACAATGACTTAAGGTTTAATACAAAAATACATGCAAAATTATAATGGCAATAGTAGAAATTACTAATTACAAGCAATTTCTTCTTGAGGCACAATGTTTTTAAAAGTGTTCGGCTGCACTTTGAAGAAGTCTTGCATAGGTGATGATACACTTGAGATCGCCATGGCAAAATAGGGTTGATGCATCTTTGTAATGCATTATATAAAGCAAATTATCGCATAACATGGATTCAGTTTGTATTAAAAGTTATGGAATCCTGAGGTAGAACAGTCCTTTGAAATGCAGAAAATTGACCCATAGCAAAAGGTTTCGACACAGGTCTGCTTACTTTTTTGCAGATGCATTAACCCTTTACCACACAAGCCCGACTTTTAACGACCTTGGGAAAGAAGGCTTTTGAAAAGATTGTAGGAAGAGAAAAAAATGCTGGTAACAAGCATTTTCTCCTTTTCCCACAATGTTTTCTACCTTCCCACAAGAAAATTTAATGACTGGGTAATATTTATTTTGTCGACTAGAAATGCTTTCAGTTTGGACTTGTCTAAAATTTTGTTGTTTGGGAGAGTTAAAAGGATTAAAACCCCTTTTCTTAGAGCATGACTCCATTTTGATATTTTTCAAAGAATGGAACACTTGAAAGAATAGAAGTGAAGGGGAAATTACTCATGATCTATGTATTCATGTGCCAATTTTTTTTCTGTGGTGGTCCGCTGTAAAATGTAAAAAAATGTCTGTCAGAAATAATACTTAAGTTAACCATTTACCACACAATCTCAAGTGATAATGACCCTAACAAAGAAGGCTTTTGAAAACATAGTGGGAAAATGAGAAAATGCTGGTTACCAGCATTTTCTCATTTTCCTACCATGTTTTTTACCCTACCAAAAACAACTTTCAGTTCTTGGGTCACCTGTATTTTGTTGTCTGCAAATGTTTTCAATTTGGACTGGTCTAAAATTTTGTCGTTTGCTGAGGAGTTAATCATATTTTTACAGAAATTGCGGCACACAGAAAGTGACAGATTGTCAGTACAAGTCCACGCGTATCTAGATAACATGATTGATGTGGCAGCATTGTTAGAAGATTCTGAAACAAAGACGGAAGCCCTAGAGAAAGCTGCTGAACTAGAAGATGAACTATCACAGGTAAAAAGCCAACTTTCAGAGCTGTTTTGATACATTTGTACTGTAATAAAAAACCTTGAAATGCTAAATTTAGTGAAACAGCCTGTTACAAATGATCTTCTTGCAAAGACATCCCCATTATTTGATCCACAGTTACATGTATTTTGTTGCATGCAAATTCTTCCTATACAGAAAAGTAAAAAAAAATGTTTTGTGGTCTGTTTAAAAGAGTTCTGTGCTAGAGCAGTAGATGAGCTGATGCCATTTTACGGTACCTTACAATTGAACCATACTCTGGCAAAAGGGGGATGCATCTCTATGATGCATAATGCCAAACATATCATCACATAATTATGAAACTATTAACCAAATTAATAATGAGGTAGACTAGTCCTTTAATATGCAGAAAATTGACCAGTTGCAAAAATTTTCGATCCAGGTGAGACTGGCCACTCTAACCTAGGTTGATACTTTTTCCAAATGCATTAACTCTTTACCACACAATCCCAACTTTTAATGACCCTGAGAAAGAAGCCTTTTGAAAACCTCGTGGGAAAAGGAGAAAATGCTGGTAACCAGCATTTTCTCCTTTTACCACAATGTTTTCTACCCTTCCCAAACCAAATTTCAATTTTTCAGTCACATTTATTTTGTCGTCTGCAAATGCTTTCAATTTGGACCAGTCTATAATTTTGTCGTTTGGTAAGGAGTTAAACCCTTTTCACAGAGCATGGTTCAATAATACAGTTATAAAGAAACTCTTGACCGTAATAAAACAAAATAATCACAAGAGGGCACTCTGTAGAACGAATGTTAATAAGAGAATATTTCTAAACTCGGACTATGAGTGTTGTCTACTTCGTTTTGATGAAAAACAGCACCCTTATCTGTGTAACGGTCGAAGTCTATCGTTTAGATGGCTCTGAAGACATCATTAAAAAATATGTATTGCCAACAGGAATTCAGGTTTGAAACATGAAAAAAATGTAAAAACATTGTGTTGAAAGGGGAAATTGCTCATCATAAGCTATTTTTCATATTACTACTATGCTTTCAAAAGAGAAACACAGGAAAACAGAGAAAGTCATTTGCAGATTTTAAATGGGATATTACATTGATAACTAATTTATTATTGTTTCATGTGCTGCCAGACCAATGAAAGACTGCAGGAGGTAGAAGAAGAGGCTATGGCTAAGACTGTAGAGTTAGAGAAACAGCTTTCTGATTCCAACACTTTAATTGAAGACCTAAAGGTGAAGACTGTTCAAAGTTTTGCACTGGGGGATCCATCAGATTTTCACATCCTAAAATTTGTATATGAGCCGTGCCCTATTACAAGACAGTAAAACTTTAATATATCTGCAAAAAGTATCGACCCAGTTCAGCCTGTGCAGTCTGTGCACTTTGCTGTCAACTCAATTTTTGGCGTGTCAAAGGACCAGTCTACATCATGATTTAGTCTGTTGTGAGACAAAATGGATTTTGTGGATCCTAAATTATGTGATGACTTGCTTGGTATTATGCATCACAAAGTTGCATTAAACCTCTTTTTGCCACAGCATGGCTCAAATATAGTTGAATAATATGCTTTTTTATAGTAACCCTTGGGGTGCTGAGTAAATCCAAGACATTTTCAGGCCAGAAATAAGACCCAAATAAGAGCAGTTTTTATGTTGTGCCTGGTCAGGTAGCTCAGTGGTTAGAGTATCCGACTTGTGACCTGGTGGTTGTGAGTTTGATATCCAGTTAAGGCAAACTTTCTTTCCAGCGATTTTTAGCTCCACTGGCCGAAGGCCAGCGGGCTTATGTCATGGCCTGTTGTCCGTCGTCCGTCCGTCCGTCCGTCCGTTAACTTTTTTTAAAAACGTCTTCTTCTCTGAAACTACCCATCCAATTTTGATGAAACTTCACAGAAATGATCCTGCCATGGTCCTCTTCAGAATTTCTTGAAAGAATTTAATTCCTTCAAAAACTCTGGTTGCCATGGCAACAAAACTGAAAAATTTTGAAAATCTTTGAAAATCTTCTTGTCTGAAACTGTAAGGCCAAGGGCTACCAAATTTGGCATGTAGCTTTATCTAGTGGACCTCTACCAAGTTTCTTCAATTTATAGCCCTGGGGTCAAAATTGGCCCCGCCCCGGGGGTTACAAGTTATACATGGGCTTATTTAGGGAGAACTTTAAAATTCCTCTTCTACCTAGCCATAGGGCCTAGAGCTACCAAATTTGGCATGTAGCTTTATCTAGTGGACCTCTGCCAAGATTGTTCAAATTATAGCCCTGGGGTCAAATTAGGCCCTGCCCGGGGGTAACAAGTTTTAAATGGGCTTATATAACAAGTTTTACATGGGCTTATATAGGGAGAACTTTAAAATTCTTCTTTGACCTAGCCATGGGGCCTAGGGTGACCAAATTTTGCATGTAGCTTTATCTAGTGGACCTGTACCAAGGGTGTCCAAATTATAGCCGAGGGTCAAATTTGACTTCGCTCCGGGGGGTAACATGTTTTACATGGGCGGGCTTATATAGGAAAATCTTTCGCATCTAGCTATAAGGGCTAGGGCTATCAAATTTTGCATTTAGCTTTATCTAGGGGGTCTCTATCAAGGGTGCCCAAATTATAGCCCAGGGGGTCAAATGTAGCCCCACCCCAGGGGGTCACAAGTTCTACATGGTCTTATATAAGGAAACTTTAATAATCTACTTGTACATAGCCATATTTAGGCCTAGGGCTACCAAATTTTGCATGTAACTTTATATAATGGGCCTCTACCAAGAGGGCCCAAATTTTAACTTTGGGGGTCAAGTTTGACTCCACACCAGGGGTCACAAGTTTTACATTGGCTTTTATAGTGAAAACTTGATAAACCTGTGTCATGGATCACATATTTTACAGGGCCTTTTATTCAGCAAACTTGTTTTACATGACTTTTTATTGGGCAAGATTAAAAAATCTTTTTGTTTATAACCACACATTCTAGTTTCATATTGTAGGTCTGGGGTCAAAATTGCCTTCATTCCAGGGATCGCAAGTTTAACATGGGCTTCAAAATATTGTCACTTCAATTTAAACATTAATCAAGGGAAATAACTCTTTATGAAAGATAAAGTTCGTTACTATTTACCTCCCTTGATTATCAAGCTGCAGTGATACATGATTGGTGCTAGACAAGTTTTTTAGCTCCACTGGCCGAAGGCCAGCAGGCTTATGTTATGGCCCGTTGTCCGTTGTGCATCCATCCATATGTTAACTTTTTAGCTCATTTGAGCACAACGTGCTCAAGGGGAGCTTTTAGCATTTGTTTCAACTCAATAAAAGAATTTTCAATCATACACCAAAACAAAAAATTATCCTCCACATATCTGACTGTGTTTACAAACTATGAAGTGTTCATATTAATACACCATGTCTACTGTTTGATGATGACTAGCTTAGAAAAAGTATTAATAAAATAAGTTTGAAAAAAAATCTTACTGATTTATTATGACAATTGTTAGCACACATGTAACTCATTACCAAACGATAATATTTTAGGCTTGTCTAAATCGAAAGCACTTGCAGATGACAAAATAAAAGTGATTGAAAATTTTAAATTTGTTTTGTGAACAGTAGAAAACATTGTAAGAAAAGGAGAAAATGCTTTTCTAAAGCCTTCTTTCTCAGGGTCATCAAAAGTAGGGATTGTCTGGTAATAGGTTAAAAAGATATATTTCAAACTGAGATTGATGTATATACTTGTTTTTTACTGGCACTGAAGGTCCGTCCGTCCATCTGACCGTGCGTGCATTAACTTTTATTTCAAACATCTCTGAAACTACTTATCCAATTTTGATGAAACTTCAAAGAAATGATCCTGCCATGGTCTTCTTCAGAATCCCATGACAGAATTTTATTCCTTCAAAAACTCTGGTTGCCATGGCAACAAAACTGAAAAATATAGAAAATTTTCAAAAATCTTCTTCTCTGAAACTGTAAGGCCTAGGGCTACCAAATTTGGCATGTAGCTGTATCTAGTGGGCCTCTACCAAGTTCCTTCAAATAATAGCCATGGGGTCTACCAAATTTTGCATGTAGCTTTATCTAGTGGGCCTCTACAAGGAGGGCCCAAATTATAGTCCTTGACCCAAGTTTGTCCCCACACCACGGAACGCAAGGTCACCAGTTTTACATGGGCTTTTGTAATGAAAACTATCTTAAGTCATCATGTTACTAACCATTATAAAGACTAAGGCTATTAGATTTAGCCCTGTCTAATGGGTTTCATGTTTTACAGGGCTTTTCATTGAGAAAAATTTGAAAATCTTCTTGTTTATAACATTCAAGAACTGAATTATTTGGTATGGAGCTTTATATTGTGGACCTCCACCAGGATTCAAATAATTATAGCTTTGCGATCAAAATTGGCTTTGCCCATGGATCACAACTTTCTCGTAGGATAAGATAGAAAAATGTTTGCATGTCCTCGTGTTTGAAATCAATTTGCTGAATATTGTAATGTTTGGCTTGTAGTGTTTTTACTTAATAGCCAGTGGAGCGATACAGGGCCATCATGGCCCTCTTGTTTTGCCTCTCACCTCTGATGCATGTGAGAAAAGTCAGTCAGTAACTTGGAAAGAAAGTTGTGTTAGTACTGGTGTGAGAAGCCAGGAAACACATGCATAGCTGCACTGACTGCTGTGATACGACCTAAGCTTTTAAAACGGTTTTTAACTCCAATACAAACAATCAATTTTATGTTGCTTCTTTTCAGAATTTTTCAGCAAAGAGAACAGTGTAGATCAAAGATCAGACTGCACATTCTGTGCAGTCTGATCTTGATCTACACTGGCTGAAGTTATGAAAGGAAATATAAGGCCTAAGATATTAAGTGCCACATATTATTTTATTATCGCAATTGAACTTTTTAGTATGCATGCTTTATGAACCATTAATTGTCTTGTTTCCTTATAAGTAATTTTATAAATACTGGTAAATCAATGAAACCACAAAATTATGGACTTAACCCTTTACCATACAATCCCGACTTTTAACGACCCTGATTAGAGGTGTATTGAAAACATTTAGGGAAAAGTAGAAAATGCTGGTAACCAGCATTTTCTACTTTGTCAACAATGTTTTCCACCCTGTCAAAAAACTTCAGTTCATTTGTACCACTTTCAGATTTGTTGTCTGCAGATGTATGCATTCTGAAAGAGTCTAAAAAGAGACGTTTGGGAAAGGGTTATGGCAACCTTTGCATTCTTTAAACTGCTCTTTGTGCATACATATCTATAATTTCATCTTCCGTCTATGATTAAAATTATTACTGAAGCTTTATCATACATCTAATATCACAGCTTGTGATTAAAATAATTGATGTCATTATATTGTTATTAGGAACAAATACAGCATCAGGAATCGGAAATGAGCACATTACGAGATGCAATATCAGAAAAAGATGCCGAGTCCCAAAAACACCTGTCTATATTAGATGCCAAACTAGAAGAGTTGGAAAGCCTGAAAAAGAATATTGGGAATGCTGGTAAGATGATCTGAGGACAGATTTAACGTCGATTAAACCCTTTACCGTACAATGCTGACTTTGAACAATCCTGGGAAAGTAGGCTTTTGAAAACATTGTGTGAAGAGGAGAAAATGCTGGTTACCAGCATTTTCTCCTTTTCTCACAATGTTTTCTACCCTATCAAAGAAAAATTGCACTGTTTGAGCCATATTGAAATTGCTGTCTGCAAATGCTTTTGATTTGGACAGGGCTAAAATTTTGTCGTCTGGTAAAGGGTTAAATCACCTTCCTAGTCATATTCTAGATGTAGGAAGTAAAGCAACTTGTGATTGGCTAAACCGTTTGGTTCAGTCAATCAGAAATTGTGTTACTTTCAGTTTTAGAAAATTCTTGAGATTTAGACGAAAAATGTTATGAAGAATAATTGGCTAATAAGGGCCTGGGTGCCATGCTCACTGATCATTCTATGTGACCCATGCTCTGGCAAAAGGGAGTCTCAATGCATTTTCAAGATGCATTGTACCAAGCAAGTCATCATTTGATTATTGAGCTATAAAATCCATTTTGTCTAACAACCAGCTGCATTTTGAGGTAGAATGGTCCTTCAACATGCATAAAATTAACAAAATGCAAAATGTTTTGCTAAGCTCATGGGCTGGCCTGGGATGATGCCTTTTGCATATGTATCAAACCCCGTTTTCACGGAGCATTGCTCATATATCATTGCTCTTATTCTAAATTCCTTGACTAGCCCTATACTGTAGTTGGTTGAGATCGAACCTCTATGGTCATTTAGAAAGGCTTATTTTGAAGCTGCTTCCATACAATGATCAAGAAACATTAGACTTGAAGCAGCTGTGATAAAAAAATAAACCTCTAAGCTTTGCTTCTACTCAAATGAAGAAGGGGAAATCACTAGGCATGGGTATAACTTGGAGGAAAATTTCAGACTCCTTCAAATTGGAAGTGTTTGCAGACAATAAAGTTTATGTTGCTAAAAGGATGTAATTTGATTTTTTGAGAAACAAAGAAAATGCTGGTTACCAGGATTTTCTCCTTTTCCCACAATGTTTTCAAAAGCCTACTTCCCCAAGGTTGTTAAAACTGAAGATTGCTTCTTGAATAGTTGAAACATTTCCTTTGTGATGTTTGATAGATTTTCTCTCTCTCACTAAATTTTTATCGCATTGTAGGTATTGGAGCAGCAGGACCTTCTGGGGCAGCCTCTGCAGGAGCACCGCCACCGCCCCCACCCCCAGTTGCAGTTCCACCACCTCCTCCACCGCCTCCTCCCCCAGGACCAGGAATAGGAGCCCCACCACCTCCTCCCCCACCTCCAGGTGGCAGCTCTTCCAGTAGTACTGCAGGTTGGTTTGTTTTATTTTTTTGTGTCAGTGTGTTAAAAGCCCCTTTGCTGTCTATCCTAATATATAATACAGGGTATCCAACTGTTAAATTGCCAAACACGTACGAGGGCTGTTCGATATGTAATGTGTATTGTACCACAGCGCAGTAACGCTTTGCACGATTTCGTGGATGATGATACGCTTGAATGGCTCTATTCAATACGTTTCCAACGGTATAAACACAAGCCTTTAGCTCCACATAGTTTTAAACTTATAGTCATTTCAATAGAGCTAGTCGTTGACCACTGTTGTAAAAATGGTTGGGAAACGGATTAAGAATATTGAAGAAATTAGAGCTTATATAAAAGTTCGCACAAAACTCGGTCATTCGGTAATGCAGATTTTTACTGAATTGGGGGAAGTTTATGGGTCTGATAAGGTATCTTATGAGACAGTTCGTAGTTGGAGAAAGAAATTTCTGACTGGCACAGAGTCCGTCAAAGATGCAGCAAAATCTGGCCAACCTGTGACTTTAACAGGCAAGGCAAATGTCTCAAAAGTCAGGGAAATAATTGAAAGTGATGGCAGATACATGATTCATGATATTGCCAACGCTGTTGGCATATCGCTATCGCTGGTGCATTTCATTTTGAAGAGTGTTTTGAAAGTACGAAAGATTTCTGCCAGATGGATACCGCATATATTGACAGATGACCAAATACGGGTACGAGTACAAACTGCTAAGCAATTGCTCAAAATGTTTCCCAAATTCAATCAAAGACACTTTGCAAACATTGTTACTGGTGACAAAACATGGGTTCACTATTTCGAACCAGTAAGAAGAATTGGAAACAAAATATGGCTAACTAAACACGGTAGAAGGCCTGTAGTTGCCAAAAGAAGCACAAGCACAAAGAAGGTTCTTTATTGCATATTCTTCTCATGTGATGGTATAGCCGTATAAAAATTTTGGTGCTGAAGGGCAAAATTGTTACAGGTCGGTATTACCGAGATGTTATACTAAAAAAGCTCAAGAAATATTATCTTAAACGACGCCCTGTGTCAGGATTTAGGCATGTTCGTCTACTTCATGATAATGCTCCATCACATACATCTGAGCTTGTGAAGCAATTTTTGAAGTCGGAGAAGGTTACCGTCTTGCCACACCCACCATACTCTCCAGATCTAGCCCCATGCGACTTTTTCCAAAACTTAAAAAGTCCTTATCTGGTCGTCGTTACAAGTCCCGACAAGCCCTTGGCTCAGCCATCAGTCAGTGCCTCAGAGGTCTACTTAAATCAGCGTACCGTGACGCATTTCAGAAATGGATTCAGAGATTGAAATTATGTATTTCAAACCGCAGAGAATACTTTGAAGGGGTGTAATGTTCATTTCACTATTTGAGTCGAATGCTTTTGAGATACCATACAATACACATTATATATCGAACAACCCTCGTACCAGTCATTCGCTAGAAGTTTTCACATATTTCTATATCTAGTTGATATGAAAAAATCATTACTTATATCATGTTCTGAGGTAATTGTTTATGGATGATCTGGTACATAGGACAACGGCTACATGGAACAAGCAGATGATTATTAACAGGATAATGAAAGTTGAAACTTTCGAGGACACAATCATTTTTCGCTCCCCACTGTGAATGAATATAGTGAAAGACTTTATCAACACCAAATGCTCATCCATCAAGGAAGCATATGCAATAAAAATAGTAAATAATTATTGCACACCTCTGGTGGTAAGATCTTTTAGAAAAAATGAAATAATGGTACAAAAAACTTGTTTCAAACAATCGATTTAACTATTTACCAAACAATCCCTTATTTTCACGACCCTGAGGAAGAAGCCTTTTGAAAACATTGTGGAAAAAGGAGAAAATGCTGATAACCAGCATTTTCTCCATTTTCCACAATGTTTTCTACCCTGTCAAAACACTTAAATCTGTTTGTACCACTTTCAAATTTGTTGTCTTAAGATGCTTTCAGATTTGAAGGGTTTTAAATTTGTCATTTGAAAAGGGTTAAAAATACCCACTAACCCTCTAATATGCCAATGAAAGTGTGGTTGCATTGTCACAATTTATATACCTTCCTGCTATCCCTGAGATGGACTTCAGTCCATTGAGGATTTCTGGAGCAAGTATCAAATTCAAAGGCCCATGCTTTGACAATAGGTGATCATTAGCCTACCTTTAGATGGAGGTAAGTACTAAGACAAGTCAGGTTTTCATTTAGAAAAATAGTGGTTTTAGAGATGGAATACTCCCATAAATACTCCCATTTATGGGGACTTTTTTTGTCATTTTCAGCTATGACCATCAAGAAGAAGATTCAGACAAAATACAGGTTACCAGTCTTGAACTGGACACCAATGAAACCCCAGCAGGTCAAGGGAACCATCTTTGCAGATTTAGATGATGAAAAATTATATGCAGTAAGTTTTTTTATTGTTGGTATTTTTCACTTACATGACTCAAGTTTGTTTTCTGAAGCTATTTGTATGATAGCAACAATTTTAGAAACCTTATAAAGGCATGGAGAAAAAAAAAGTTGGAAGTCTGTAAATTGTAGATGGATTAAGGAACAAGAGCTTTCCCAGTATGCATATGTTTGTTTGTATGGTGTTTAAGGCTATTTTAAACATTATCTCTGTTATATCATGGCAGGTAGTGCTTCTATTCCTGCTTTCTTGGAGATTCTTTTACCAGCACTTACCATGATATTCTTTCCAAGCCTTTCTGCCTGCTGCTTTCCCACATGACCTTGGTTGAAACAATGATCATCAGAGAGAAAGGAATCAATCCTGTGGCAGTGACTTTTATCAGTCCTTGGAAAAAAATTTCTCAAATTGTTTAGTCAAACTAGCTACCCCCTGATTTCAAGCCCTGTACATTATCGACTGTGCTACAGAGCTTGAAAATGTTCTTTTATGAAGAAAGATTATATTACAAAGTTAAGGATTTTCTTGTGTTGCATTACAACTGATCAGCATAATTATGTAATGGTAGTAAAATTGTTGTGGATTTTTCTTTCTTTTTGAGTTGCATAATTATATGTTACCATGATATCTGTTTCTATAATTGTAATAAAAAATTCTTTACACTTGTTTGTCTCATCATGGACGTGAAAAGTTTTTATCAATGTTTGCAGAAAATAAATTTCGACGAGTTTGAAGAAACATTCAAGTTGGGTGTCCTCGGCCTAAAGGGAGGAGACTCTACTCCGAAGACTTTGAAGAGAAAGAAACCTGAGACCATTACGTTACTGGAACCAAATAGAGTCAGAAATGTTGGTATGTATTTCTGTGCCAAAGGATACCTTTGAGAACTTGGTCATTAGCATTCTCCCCTTTTCACAGACTAACCTAATCATTTGAACCACATTTGATTTGTTGTCAAATGCTTGCAGCTTGAGCAAGTCAGTAATGTTGTAGTCTAATGAAGAGTTAACCATTTACAACACAATCCCAACTTTTAACAATCCTGAGAAAGAAGCCTTTTGAAAACATTGTGGGAAAAGGAGAAAATGCTGGTAACCAGCATTTTCTCCTTTTCTCACATTGTTTTCTATCCTGTCAGAGACAGAAATCACCATTTGAGCAACATTTAATTTGTCATCGGCAAATGCTGCAGATTTGGACAGGTTCGAAATTTTGTCGTTTAGTAAAGAGTTAAGAGGTGATCTTTGCATGTTAATATGAGATAATCTGATTTTATAAATATGAGTTGTAAATTTTGCTGAAATGAAATCTTATTTCAGGTCCCTCTAAATGCTTAAATGGAAAGAGTTGATCAAGATTAGAGTGCAGATAATGAGCTGACTGATCTAGAATCTACATTGTTTGCTATTTTATGAGATCCTACCACATACAGCCTTACTATTTCTACCTCAAGCTGTAGCACAGGGCTTTGCTGGTTCGAATTCCCAGCTCGGCAAATTTCTTTCTGATGATTGATGGTAGACATTCCTCTCTCATAGCTAATTATATGGGAAAGCAGCCAGTCACTTCGGAAGAAAAATTTGTGGAGTACTGATAAAATAAGCTTCAAGCAAGCATGAATAGCTACTCTGGCCGCAGAAATTTGATGTTAAATATGGTGTTAAAAACCATACAAACAAGTAAACAATAATATTTCTTCTATTTCATTTTAGTTACTGTGAATATTCATTCTATATATTTAACAGTCTATGTATAGATCACTGTATAGATGACTCAAATGTATATTGATAAAGAAGTGAAGAACAACAATATGGAAAAAATCATTTAACGATGTTTGTGGCATTTTTTTCAAATACCTTTCTTTTATTAAGGTCACTTTTAGCTGAGCCCCAATAGCTCAGCCGGTAGCATGCAGGACTTGAGAACAGGGGGTTGTGGGTTGGATCCCTGGCTCGGCCAATCCGAGGATTGATATAGTCATTGCGACAGGATTCATTCCTCTCCCACCACTGACCATTGCCTCGATGATGGTTATGTGAGAAAGCAGCCAGTGGCTTGGAAAGAAAATTGTGCGGAGTACTGAAGAAAGCGACTCCAGGAAAGCATGGATAGGTGCACTAGCCGCTGCAATATAGCTGAAATAATGTTGAAAACTGCGTTAAACACCATACAATCAATCAGTCAATCAAAGGTCACTTTTAAAGGTGTCGAAATGAGCCAACATGATGGGAAGCAATAAGAAATACAAAGACATCATAAGAAATGGAAATTACCCTCCTAGTCTATCGTATAGGAGTATTGCCTTGTGTTTAGGTTAGATACAATGTAAATAGGGCTGAACTGTGGTAATTGTTTAAAAGAGAAAATTTGAATTCTTCTCTCTTCAGCTATCACTAGACGGAAGATTGAAATGACTAATGATGCAATTGTTCGGGCCATTGCCAAGTAAGTATTTTTTTTTTAAGTTACAATGCATTTTTCTTCTGCAATGCTTTTAACATTTTGTCGTGTGGTCTTTTTACAACAAAATTTTGGGCTATTTTGTGGTTGAAACCATGGAATTTATGTTCGATAGGGTAGAAAAAAATTGTGGAAAAGGGAGAAAATGCTGTTCAGCGGAAACTTTTTTTTGCTTTTCCACAACTTTTCAAAAGGCTTGCTCCTCAGGGTCATTGAAAATCATATTTGTTGGTGTAGACTTAAAATGATTAATTCAGATTTAGGTTTGATCCCTTTTTGATTAGATAGTCTCATATGAGTGTCCTTGTGCAAGGCTCTGCAGAGCCCCAACTAGCTTCTGAAACCTATGTAAGCTGTTGTCCAGGTATGGTTTAACCCTTTACCACACAATGACTACTTTTAACACCCCTGATAGAGAAGGCTTTTGAAAACTTTGTGGGAAAAGGAGAAAATGCTGGTTACCAGCATTTTCTTCTTTTCCCACAATGTTTTCTACCCTGTCAAAGAAAAATCATTTCATATGAGCCACATTGAAACTGTCATCTGCAAATGCTTTCAATTCGGACAGGTCTAAAATTTGTCGTGTGGTAAAGGGTTAAACGTTGTGGAAAGCAAGGTAAGTGTCATGGAAACATACTGTTTTCTACTTTCTTCAAAGAAAAAAGAATCCCATCATTTAGCTACATTTTGTTTGTCATTTGCATGTGCTTTCATTTTGTATGTCTAAAATTTTGTTGCTTGGTAAAGAATTAATCCATTTCTTATTCTTCCCCTTTTCAAAGAAGTGATATGGGGGGCTAAAGTTAAAATCATTATTAATATAATTATTGATGTTATCATCATCATCATCATCAACGTAAAGGAAGTTTTTATTATTTTATTCTTTCAGCATTGATTTAACAGTGTTGTCCATTGAAATTGTGGATATTCTTCAAACAGTGCTTCCAAATGATGGTGAAGTAAGTTTTGTAATCATGTGTACCTCTCCAATGTATTTTCTTTTTGATGTAAAGAACTTTTTTGCATAGGCAAATATTTCCATGTTGTGTGATCAGAAATATATAAAACCACAGTGCACCCCTATTTCAGAGTAATATTCAACTCCTAAAGTGCAAAATAAATAAGCAGACTTTTTTAATTTTAAATCTTTTTCTCACACATACATATGAGCTAGGCTGTGGCAAAAGGGGACTAAATGCATCTCTAATGCATTATACCAAGCAAGCCATCCTATAATCATGGATCTATAAGATTCATTTTGTCTAATGACCAATGGAATCACGAGGTAGAGTGGTCCTTGGACATACAGAAAATTTTGCAGACTGTGTAGGCTGACTTGGGTCGATACCTTTCACAGATGCATTAAGCCCTCTTTTTACGGAGCATGGTATGAACTGATGAAACAGATTGTGAGAAAATGAAGTGTGTAAATTATGTCATTTCTTCCATTGTTTGAATGGCAGGCATTGTTTACATTAAGTGACAAGTTAGGACAATATACCTTACTTACATTCAACCAGAGTTAGAAAATTACACACTCAAATTCACCTACTTAGCAGCGTTAAGTATTATGTAAAACAGATTTACAAATTTGTAACTCTGACCTCAGTCACATCGGTACAATATTTCATACGTGAAATAGAAGATATTTGTTTTTTTACGGTGAAAGATTGAAATTTATTTCATTGAGTGAACATCATCAGTAATATTTTCATGAGTGGTGCAGCCACGAGTGAAAATATTACCGATGATGTTCACGAGATGAAATAAATTTCGATCTTTCATCGTAAAAAACAAATATTCTATTTATTTCATGCTTTTAACCCTTTCTGGGGGGAACTCAATCAAAATCCAGTACAGTTCTTTTCGGTTATTCCCCGTGGCGTACCCCCTCCGCATAGCAAAGCATTACAATATTACGTCAAGCGCGAGAAATGTAAGGTAAATTACGTCTTATTTCCCTCTGGTTGTGAGGCACACGCATTTTACCTAGGTAACTAGTGCACGGGAACAACTGTTTCCGCCTTCAATTGAAGAGTTAGAATATAAAAAACCGGTATTTTCACTGGTCGTAACCATGAAATATCGAAAAATATTTCACCGATATTTCTCGATAACCTACCGGAAAGCATGAAATAAAGCTTTAGAACTTTAGTTCTGACCCGGATCAAGTTAAATTAAGATGTTGTTAATCTTTTGCCTTACAATCACAAGTTTTAATGATCTTGAGGAAGAGGGATTTTGAAAACATTATTGGAAAAGAGAAAATGCTGGTAATCCCAAATGTTTTGCACCCTAGTAGAGAACTGAAGTTCATTTGTATCAATTTTGAAATTTTCGTCTTCCAGATGCTTTAAATTTGGAGGAGTCTAAAATTGTCATTTGGGAAAGACTTAACACTTTATTAACCCTTTACCACACGGCAAAATTTAAGACCTATCCAAATTGAAAGCATTTGCAGACAACAATTTCATAGTTGCTCAAATGACGCAAATTTTCTTTGATAGGGTAGAAAACTTTGTGGGAAAAGCAGAAAATGCTGGTTACCAGCATTTTCTCCTTTTCCCACAATGTTTTCAAAAGGCCTCTTCTTCAGGGGCGTTAAAAGGCCTCATTGTGTGATAAAGGGTTAAACAACAAATTTTTATACTGGTCAAAATTGAAAGCATTTAAGGATGACAAATGTGACTCAAAAACTGAAATTTGTCTCTTGAAGGGAAGAAAACACTGTTAGAAAAGGAATCACTAACATTTTCTTCTGTTCCCAACTTGTCTCAATATGTTTTCAAGGTCTTTCTCCTTAAGGTTGTTAAAACTTCAGATTTGTGTGGAAAGGGTTAAATAAGGTTATATTTCTATTGCAGATTAAAGCATTCAAGAATTATGAGCGGGACAAAAGACCAATCGATATGTTATCTGATGAGGACAAGTTTATGTGGCAGGTAAGGCTTAGTATATAACTGCAGTCTGTGCCAAACAACACAATTTGAGACTTCAACTTCAATGCATTTGTAGGGGACAAATTAAATGTGGCTCAACTGTTGGAATTTGTTTTTGAAATGGTAGAAAACACTGAGAAGAGGAGAAAATGCTGGCTATCAGCATTTTCTCCTTTTCCCAGAATGTTTTCAACAGTCCTTCCTTTTCAGAGGTAATATCAGTAAGATTTTTAAATGTTTAATTAGCATGTTTGATAAAGTATGGTGCTTTTAATAAAAGGATTGTAATAAAATTATGCCAATTTTTATTTTTTATAACCTATTTCATGGCAGTTTTTGAAGATATTTTATGAACATCATTTTGACAGATATTTCATAAACACTAGTTGGACAAATATTTCATAAACAGTAGTTGGACAAATATTTAAAAACAGTTGGATAAATATTTCATAAACATCACTTGGACAGATATGTCATAAACAGTAGTTATTCAGATATTTCATAAACAGTAGTTGGACAGATATTTCAAAACACCATTTAGTGAGGTCTTTCATGAAAATTGTCTATTTAAGTGGCTTACTGTTATCTCATAATCCAATGTAAAACCTTGTCAGACATGTGCAAAGTCCTTATCATTTCATGACTGCATTACTTGCTGTATGCCCTGAATGATCATACTTGCTGTTTAGCTATAAAACAATTTCCATTCATTGAACTGTCATCACACATGTGTGTACTTGTTGGTGTGTTATCAAAGACATCATGATTATAGTGTTGACCCTCCTAGCTGAGGAATAAAACAAGATATAGATAATCATTGCAAAATTTCATGTTTCATTTTGCAGGGAAAAAAATGCACGGTTTCTTATTTTTCTATCCTTGTTTTCTCTCTAGCTGTGCAAGGTGGACAGACTGTCCCAGAGATTACAGATTATGAGTTTTATTTCCAATTTTCACGATGATATTCACCATCTACAACCAGTAAGTAGACGACCTAATTACTTCAGCCAAGCCAGGTAGCTCAATCACTAAGCAGGGGTTGCTGGCTCGATTTTCCAGCTCAGCAAATTTCCACTTTCCAAGAATTGATAATAGTCATTGCCAAAGGATTTAAACCTTTCTCACAGCTGAACATTGATTATGTTGGAAATCAGCCAGTTGCTTGGGAAGAACATTGCACATAATGCTGGTGAAAAAACTCCAGGAAAGCATAGCACATGCACTGGCCACTAAAGTATAAACTGAAATAATGTTTAAAACAGTGTTACACAGAGAACAAAAGTACAAACAAAGTGATTACAAAGTGATTACATCATATACTCATATACATTATATACTGAAATACAAATTAGTTCAGTTTATTTGCTTTTTGAGTTCAGCATAGATCAAGATCAGACTGCAAAAGACATGCAAACTGATCTTGGATCTATTCTGTCCAATAATACGTAAAATATCTTGGGTAAAATGGCCTCAAGATTTTAATACTTTGGGTAGTTGTAGCTGACAAAAAATGTTTTTCTTTTTTTAAATACTAGGAACTTAATGTCCACATGATTCTGAAGTAATTCTGTAGTTCTTTTAACATAATATATTTGGTTTGTGTTTATGTATATTGGCTAGCCAAGGATGATGATCACTGCATTGCTCTCTTTCCCCTTGTCTGATCGAGTCCAAATTTATAATCCCTGAGATACGTGCAGTCGTTGGTTGCAGTCTGTGCTAGAAGTACTAATCAAATAGCATGTTATGTTTGCTATCCATCATCAGCAAAACATTGATAAAAATAGCAACTGGAGGAGAGAATCGTCAGATATGCTGAGAATCTTTACTAAAATAATATAGACAAACCGTATTTACTTCAAATTTCATTGTAGTAAATCAGTTAAATGGAGTCTTAGGATACATTCCAACACAAGATGATGGACTGTCAACATATGTGTGTGGATTTTGCTGAAAGGGTTACGTTACGCAATGTTTGATTGGTTTTTGGTAATGTTAACCCTTAACCCTTTGCCACATAACAAAATTTTAGACATATCCAAATTGAAAGCATGTATTGAAGATAAATCTGATGTGGCTCAAATAACTGAACTTGCCTTTGACAGAGAATAAAACATTTTGGGAAAAGGAGAAAATGCTGGTTACCAGCATTTTCTCCTTTTCCCAAAATATTTTCAAAAGTCTTCATCAGGGTCATTAAAACTTGGGATTGTGTGGTAAAGGGTTAAAGCGCCTTTCAAAAAATGTAATTGCTTTTGTGACTGGTGTAGATCAAGATAAGACTGTACAAAATGTGCAGTCTGATCTTTGGTCTACACTGTCTGCTTTGGTAGAACACTACAGACAAAATGAAGCCATTAATTTGCAATCGTCTTGGTCTTATTCTAGAATAAAAATTTTCATTGGACTTTTTCGGCCTTATATGGGCTAATCTAAGCTATCAGCCAAGGATGGGTAAAGCAACTTAGTGATCATCACCGTTAGCTTGCAAAAATGGTGTTTATCAAGCAAGAGACTACCTATGATTACCTTAGACGCCACTTTATGATTAAAAAGTGAATGAGATGATAGAAAGTCAACAGTATGGGCTACATTGACGATTTTAACTCTTTCACCACTGAATAAATGATTTGCATTTTGTCAAAGGATAAAAATACATTTCCTCTGCAAGATTAAGAGACTTCCGGTTATAATCTAGAATAAAGCAGTGGACAGTGTAGATCAGAGATTAGATTGCACATTATGTGGAGTCTGATCTTGATCTACATTGTCCACAACAGCTTCTGGTGTTGTCTATGGTATGGAAAGAGTTAAAAAACTTTCTAATTTGGGGACACATCAGAAAATGTTAGAATGGAAACAAATATCTAATAGCATAGATATAAATGTAGTATTTTAGCATTGTATAAATTTTTTCTTCTTTTTAATTTTTTTGTTTTGAATTGTAA
Source organism: Hippopus hippopus (assembly GCA_946811185.2). Taxonomy (NCBI): domain Eukaryota; kingdom Metazoa; phylum Mollusca; class Bivalvia; order Cardiida; family Cardiidae; genus Hippopus; species Hippopus hippopus. Next base: position 29,788,024 of record OX328108.1, on the reverse strand, counting down.
TTTTACACATGGCTTTTTACATTTCAGCAAATAAATGCATGTATAGCAGCATCAATGTCACTGAAAAATTCTCAGAAAGTGAAAAAATTACTTGAGGTAAGAATTAGTTCATGAGCTTTAGCAAAGAATTATTATTTCAAAGTATTCCAGGTGAATTTCTGTGTTTAAAAATTCACAGTTGGAACTTTGTATGAACATGATTTTGACTTGTATTTTTTTTTGCATTGTATTTCATAAATCTGGTTTGTAATTCTGTATGCTTTGGAGAATTTGAAAAAAGAAAAAAAACCCATAAAAGGGTGAGATTGATTTTTTCAAGTGTTACGGTAGACCACTCCTTCATACATGGCTTCGTCCCGATTTAAATACAATACCTAATAGCTGCATTAGCTCTTTAGCTCAGTGGTTAAGGTATTGGTCTTTTAAACCTCGAAAAAGGAGGATCTTGTCCGCCATGGGTTCACATCCTGACAGATGCCGTTTGTATTTCAGCTATGCATTTGTTCATTTGTTTCTTTGTTACGGACTTAGTTTGTAAGATGGGGGCTCTTTCGGGATTGGCCATTGAGCCATTAATCCCATTTGTTGTCCAAAAACGGACATTTGTTGTCTAAATAATAGACTTACTGCCTAATAAAGCTTTGGGTCATCAATAAATGATGACTTTAAGAAGGGGTGTGTTATGGGAGACCACTCCTTCATGCATGGTTTCGTCCCAATTTAAATACAATACCTAATAGCTGCGTTAGGGAGATATCTCTTTAGCTCAGTGGTTAAGGTATTGGTCTTTTAAACCTCGAAAAACGAGGATCTTGTCTGCTATGGGTTCGAATCCTGACAGATGTGGTTTGTATTTCAGCTATGCATTTGTTCATTTGTTACGGACTTCATTCATAAGACAAGCAAGTGCTCTGTTTCCAGCTTTTTTTTTTTTTTTTTTCACATAAAGAAAGGCATGTTCTTGAATCATTGTTTTACTTTTGTGTTATGTATACCAGATTTTGAGGGATTAAAAATTAGCTCCAACAACTACGGGTGAAAAGGTGAAATTCAAGAATATATATATTAGAATTAAAAGCCATTTGTGTTCAAAGATTGCAATCTTCATCTGCTGATGCTTCTAGATTTGTTGAGACAATTGAATGTATTACTTACATGTAAGCCATGCTCTGTGAAATGGGAGCTTAATGCATCTGTGAAAAGTATCGATCCAGGTCAGCCTGTGCATTCTGTGCAGGCTGACCTGGGCTTAAACTTTTCGCTATTGGTCAATTTTCTGTCTGTCCAAGAACCAGTTTACCTCATGATTATGTCAGTTGTGAAAAAAAGTGGTTAGTATGGATCCATAAGTATGTGATGCATTGCTTGGTATAATGCATCATGGAGATGCCTTTAGCTCTCTTTTGCCGGAGCATGGCTCATATATGGCCTGCAACACGCGAAAATGGGCATTTGGACATTTGCGTAAAGTGTCGTCTCGGATCAGCATGCGCCGTCCGCGCCGACAAATCTGAAATGACACTTTATGTTTTTATGTAATTTTCTGTTTTGTGCAAGTTTACTGTGGCATAAAATCTAATGTAGACGTAAAGTGCCGTCTCGGATCAGCCTGCGCGGACTGTGCAGGCTGATCCGAGACGACACTTTACGCAAATGTCCGAATGCCCCTTTTCACATGTTGCAAGCCATATGATGAAGCGATTTTCAACGCTTTACCAAACAATCCTGTAATTTAGCAACACTATGCATTTATGCTCTAAAATTTGTCTGCTGCAATAGGTGAAGAGTACAGCAGAAACATTATAGTGTTAAATACTAGTATATGATTTATTTTTCCATTTTCTGTAATTTTATGTTCTTTCAGATTATTCTTGCTTTTGGAAACTACATGAATAGTTCTAAACGAGGTGCTGTGTATGGCTTCAAACTGCAAAGTTTAGATATGGTAACTTTTTCTGTTCTCTATTGTTGAAAGTAGTGTAGAGCACCATTCAAAACCTTCACTCTTCGAAAGTATCCCTGTTTGTCAGTCTGAATACAGAATTGGTCCTGAACTCTCTCAGCACTAACTATATGAACTTGACCTCTTGTGACTGCTGAAAATACAATCCACAGAATTTCTGAAAGATTTTTATTGTACAGGCTTGACCAAACAAGCAGACAGTATCAATCAAATATAGGGCTGCATGTTCAGTGTACTCTGATCTTGAGCTGTGCCATCTTCAAAAGATCCTATTTTTCACCTTCAGGGCTGAAAAGGTTAAATAGACTTATTCTGATTTAGGAACTGTTTTATTATAGAACAGTGTAATTTTACATGACAAACCATGGATATCATCTTAGTGCAAAGTCTGTTGAATTTGGGAAGACAGGAGTAAGTAAATTACTGCCGCGTAAAAAAGTGTAAATCACCATTTAACTCTATAGGCAAGAGAAAACTTGTTCAAATGGAAAGCATTTGCAGACAAAATATTTAATGTTGCTCAAATGATGGAACTTGTCCTGAAAAGTGTAGAAAATTTCGTGGAAAAAGGAAAAAAATGCTGGTCATGATATTCTTTTTTCCCTACAATCGTTTCAAAATGCTTTTTCTTCAGGGTTGTTAAAACATGGGAATGTTATGTAAAGGGCTAAAAGCCAAGCAAATCTATTTCAGTTGATGGATACAAAAACAGCTGATAAGAAATTGACTCTCATGCATTTCCTGGTGGATACAGTTCAGGAGAAGTTCCCAGAGATACTTAACTTTGATGCTGAGCTGAGGTTTATTGAAAAAGCAGCTTTAGGTATGTTATGTTGGTATGATTTTGAAAACAAGTTGGTTTGAATGGCTATAAAAACAAAGCCAGTTTTTATGAGATTGTAAAAATAAGTTGGTTTTTAACAAGATTGATGATTGATTGTTTGAATTGTTTTTTCCTAATGCTGCTGTCAATTTTGCTATAATTAGATCATTGCGACAGCTCACATATGGCCTGCAACACGCGAAAAGGGGCATTCGGACATTTGCATAAAGAGTCGTCACGGATCGGCCTGCGCACTCCGCGCAGGCTAATCCGAAACGACACTTTCCGTTTTTATGTAATTTTCTGTTTTGTGCAAGTCTACTGTAGCACAAAATCTAATGTAGTCGTAAAGTGCCGTCTCGGATTAGCCTGATCCGAGACGACACTTTACGCAAATGTCCGATTGCCCCTTTTCGCCTGTTGCAGGCCATATTTATGTACATCCTGAGTTTCATCAGTACTAGGCTAGGGCTCTGAAGTATCTTGCCCCAGGACAATCCTAGTGCTGCATAGTGAGAATTGAACCTGGGGCCTCCAGGTTACAAATCCTAATCTTTATTACTGAGCCAGGCTATACCCTTTGATAGATTGTGAAAATAAGTGGGTTTCAATAACATTCTAAAAGTAAGTGGGTTTAATGAGATTGTGAAAATGATTGGGTTTTAATAAGATTGAGAAAATAAGCGGGTTTTGGTAGGACTGTGACAATAGAAGGGTTTAATAAGATTGTGAAGATGAGCAGGTTTTAATAAGATTGTGAAAATAAGTGAAAATGGGTGGGTCAAAAAAGATTGTGAAAGGAGTGGATTTTATGAGATTGTGAAAATATGAGGGTTTAAATAAGATGGTCAAAATAAGTGAGTTTTTAATAAGGTTGTTAGAATGAGTGGGTTTTAATTAAGATTTTGAAATAAGTGGGTTTTAATAAGATTGCAAGAGTAATTGGGTTTAAAGAAGATATCAAAGATAGCTAAGATTTTTAAATGATTGCTAAGAGAGTGTTAAACTGCAAGATGCAAAACTTTGTAACTTGTAATGTGTAAAATGTGTAAATTTGCTGTGGTTGTCATTGTTTACAGTATCTATGGAGAACATCACTACAGACATACATGAGCTAGAACGAGGTATGGAGTTAACCAAACGAGAATATGACCTAAGAAAGAACTCCAGAGATCATCCTACGGTGCTGAAAGACTTCTTGGCCAACTCAGATGATAAACTACGCAAACTGTTGAGTGATGTGAGAACTGCACAGGTAGACCTGAAGACAATCAATGTTTTTGTCTGCTCAGTGAAATAGTATCTCAGTCTAACATCAAAACAAACAATTATGAACACTATCATACCTGGATTCTGAATTACAGCAAAAGCTAGTGCTTGTATTTCTATGACACAATTTTTACCACTTTCTACAACCAAAACACAAACAAAATGACAGAAGCACCACATCAAGCAAAAGATTTTATACAAAGTCTGATAAGCCAGTCTGTTCACCTAATCTTGACTTCCAAATATAGAATTGATAAAAAACATTGTCTGGATAATTAAAGGTCTCTGGTTTGACCTTGTTTATTCAAACTTGATACGCATATATCACAATGAAGTGTAGATGATCTCTAGTGATCAAAGCGTCTAAGACATCTAAGATTGAGACAGTACTTTTGCTTATTTCAGGATGCATACAAAAGAGTTGTCGAGTATTTCGGTGAAAGCCCAAGATCAGTGTCTCCATCTACATTCTTTGCCCAATTTGTTAGATTTGTAAATTCATTCAAGGTAAGTGGCACACCAGCCTAACTTCCTATCAGCAGTGTTATTCAAACTCTCTACCAATTAGGTATTTATACATGTCTCTGCATGCCTGGGTAGCTAAGTGGTTAGTGTATCTGATTCCTGACCAGGTGGTTGCGGGTCAGATACCCGGTTGAGGCAAACTTTCTATACAGGGATTTTTTGATTCTCACTTCTGATGTATGTGAGACAAGTAGTCAGTGACTTGGTCAGAAAGCTGTTTCAGTATTGGTGTGAGAAAGCTAGGAAACACATGCGTAGGTCCACTGACCGCTGTGATATGACTTAACCCTTTACCACACGACAAAATTTTAGACCTGTCCAAATTGAAAACATTTGCAGACGACAATTTCAAAGTGGCTCAAATGGTGCAATGTTTTTTTGACAGGGTAGAAAACATTGTGGGAAAAGGAGAAAATGCTGGTTACCAGCATTTTCTTCTTTTCCCACAATATTTTCAAAAGTCTTCTTTTCCAGGGGGGCGTCGAAAGTCGGCATTGTGTGGTAAAGGGTTAAGCATTCAACTCCAGAACAAACAAAGTCTACATGTTTGAGAAAGACAGTTATTAACCAAATAGTGGGAAGAGGGTAAAGTGCTAGTTATCAGCATTTTCCCACAATATTTTCTACCTTTTAAGGAATAATCCCTCTTTTTTGCCACATTCAAGGTTGTTCTGCAATTGCTTTCAATATTGTCAATTCAAAGAATATGCTGTTTTGGAAAAAGTTCTCCCATTACTGTACTAACTATTTTTCAACATACCCAATAATATGAATTATTACACAAATGGCAAACATGTTACAAAAGTAAAATATCATTTTAGAGTGGTATTGAAACATTGTTGGAAAAGGCAATAGATTGTTACATTGTAGCTGCAGTGTTTTCCAAAGCTCTCTACTGAGTGGTGTTACGGGAGACCACTCTTTCATGCATGGCTTCATCCCAATTTAAATACAATACCTAACAACTGCGTTAGGGAGAATTCTCTTTAGCTCAGTGATTATGGTGTTGGTCTTTCTTCCAGGCGTTCTAGGTTCGAATCCTGCTCAGTCCCTGTATTTCTGCTATGCATTTGTTCATTTGTTTCTTTGTTACGGACTTTGTTCGTAAGAGTGGATGTAAAAAGTAATTTTTGTATGAAATGAATTTATGTTGCTGACTGGTTACAAGCAGCTGAGATCATGCAAAAGACATAAAATCGGGGCCTTTTATTAATTTTTTTACCCAATCCTGATTTAACAACCCTGAGAGACAGCTATTGAAAAACACTGTGGGAAAAGGAGAAAATGCTGGAAACCAGCATTTTCTCCTTTTCCCACATGTTATCTACTCTTCCACAAACAAATTTCAACTTTTCAGTTACATTTATTTTGTCTTCTGCAACTGCTTTCAATTATGATTAGTCTAAAATTTTGATGTTTGGTAAAGAGCTAATCGAGTGTGTGATGTTTTACATCACTGTCAACATTATTTCACAGAAACAGCTCACCTATTCATGTATGTCATCGGTTTCATGGGCTGGGGCTCTGAAAATTTAGATAATGCTGACTTTACAGAGAATTGATTGCCTATTATATTTATACCCCCACAAAACGAATGTTTTTGGAGGTATACTGGAATCAGCCTGTGTGTCCGTGTGTCTGTCGGTCCGTGTGTCCGTCTGTGTACAAAATACTGTCAAAGTGCTTGCGGAGGTATAAAGTCACATTCAGTGACAGCTCTAGTCTTGCATGCACAAAGAGGCATTCATGGAAAATTTTGTCAAAGCGTACAAAGTTATGCAAAATCCTTTAGTGTGTGTGTGTGTGTGTGTACATTACTTATGCTGTATTAACCCTTCACAACATAAACCTGAGTTTTAATGACCCTGAAGAAGGCATTGGAAACCAGCATTTTCTCCTTTTCCCACAATGTTTGCTTCCCTATCAAAGACAGGGCTCATCATTTGAGCAACATTGCGTCCAAAGTGAAGTTATTTTAATGAAGAGTTAAGTTATACATGTGTCCATACATTTTTCAGCAAGCGCTTTTGGACAATGAGAGACGGAGAAAGCTTGAGAGTGCTGCTTACGGACATGATGAAATGCCGATGGTCAATAACAAACAGAACAAGAAAATGGCACAGGTGATAATCTTACATTTTTTTTTTAGCCATTACTGTACAACAATTACCTTTCTTGCCACCTGTCAAATATGCCTTTTTGAAAATATTGTGGGAAAGATGATATTGCTTGGAACTAACGGCTGTTATATTTCAAACAATTTTTTCAGTAACCTTAACCCTTACCAAAACAACAATTTGTAGATTCTTCGAGACATCTGCAGACTACAAAATAGAAATTAGTACTAGTGAACTGAAGTTCTTTGATAGAGTAGAAAAGGGTTAAAAAAAAAGATTTCTTCCTTACCTAAGTGTTTCTTTTTTTTTGTTTCAAAGATAATGGTTTGCAGTGTCTCATGATAGCGTACCATTTGGGTTAAACATAGTTACCCATTTGGACATCACTGTGATTACAAATTTTATTGATCGTAATAGATTAATTCTTTACTAACAATCCTGGATTTTAACTACCCTTGGAAAGAGGCTTCTTGAAAACATAGTGGGAAAAGGTGAAAATGCTGGTTTCCAGCATTTTCTCCTTTTCCCTCAATATTTTCAAAAGCCTTCTTTCCCAGGGTCGTGAAAACCAGGATTACAATGTTTTTTGCCCTTTGAAAGACAATTTTTTCATATTTTGAGTAATATTCATTTTGTTGCCTGTAAATGCTGTCAGTTTTGATGAGTCTTAAGTATTGTTGTGTAGAGACTTTACTTGTTGCAAAACCAAAAATATTGTCTGCAGATGTTACTGTTTATGGTTTAACAATGATGTTGATGTACAATTTCGCAGGAGGCCATGGTGTCAGAACTCAAACAAAGAAATCGACAGATCAAAGAGAAGAAACTTTTGAACAAAGATGAGGTCTACCATGGTGCATTAGAGGACATTCTACTAGGTAAATACAGCTTTTTTTATATTGTACACTTGAGGGGATGTGTTAAGAAATACCTTTGTTGTTTGTCGGTAATACCGCCTTCACACTTGCGGATTTTTCTTACGAGTCCTTACTGATTGCCAACTCGTAGTCAATCACAAGCATCCGTACATAACTCGTTCGCATCCGTTAATAAGTCGTCACAACTCGCAGACACTTGTTAGGATCCGTGAAAGTAGAGACAAAATTTTTGACATGTCAAAAATTTTCTTAAGAGTGTCCACGGATAAAATTTTCCGTAATTAACTCGGAAATAACTTGTAACAATCCGTAAGTATCGTTAACCGGTTGTAACCCTCCGTAAACTACTCGCAAGAATCCGTAAATGTCTCGTAAACAGTTTGTTTTACTATTTGTTACGGTTGGTTTACGATTCTTTTACGGAATATTACGAGTGCTTAAGTGACGTTACCGATTTAAATTGCGTTCAGTTACGATTGCTTTATGGATTGATAAGACTTAATTACGAGCAATTTATGGATATGTACGAGTACTTTATGAATACATACGTATACTTTACAATTTAGAAATGGTATAAAAGCGTGCAAAATTGAACAGTTCCTTTCAGTTGTTATAAAGACGTCACAGAGGCCTGATCTCTTCGATATACACTGTTGATATACATTATCTACAAACATGGCTCCAAAGAAAGCAAAAAAGGCAGCCATCAGAAAAGTTGAAGGAGCAGTTGTAGAAAGTGTTGATATAATTGCAATCTGTTTCTCTTGTATGCCATGTTGTCTCGCTGGATGTCAGCTGTTGAATGATGATACACACAGAATTGCATGCTTTTTGCACAAAAAAAAAACCAGGACTCGTAAATACTCCTAACTTACTCGCAACTATTCGTAACAACACGTTAACATGTCGTAATTTACACGTAAATGACTAGATTAATCGTAACCATCCATAATATACTCGTAACAATCCGTAAACAGCTCTTAAAACGTCGTAACATGCTTGTATTTGTCTGTAATAACTCGGAACAAATCGTAGATATTTGCCGTAAATACATCGTAACAACCCGTAATAAATCGTAAATGGACATTAATTACTCGTAAACTGCTCGTAAAAGCGGCCAGATCGTAACAATCCATGTACTTTTATGGATATGTGACATCCGTAAGGACTCGTCAGAAAAATCCGTAAGTGTGAGGGGGGGCATAACTGAATTTGTGATCGCTCCATTTCTTGAACCACTTGTTTGATTTTTAAGAAATTTAAGTCGCGTGTACACCTTGATGAGATGACATGCAGAGCAGAGGTTTCATATACCAGGTTAATAAGACAAACTGCAGAGCGAAGATTGCATATACCAGGTTCTACAGTCAAGGTCACAGAAGGGTATCAAAGGTTGCACACTCTTGAATAATACCTGCTCCATATCTATTGAACCCCTAGTCTGGTTTTAAAAATATTGTAACATGTGGGCACCTTGAGTAGAAAACTTGTAGACCTGCTGTTTCAGAAGTCAGGAGTGTCCAGTGTGGCTCAGTCGAAAAGAGTAGAACTGGTAGCCTTGTGGCTTCACAGTTGGAGCTTCAATGCACTCTGTCTTCTTTAGGAATGTCCTTGGGCAAGACACTTAAGAGCCCTAGCATAGTGTGGGTGAAACCCATGAAATACATGAATGTGTGAGCTGTCACAGTGATATGACTGAACTAGTCCTGTGTCCAGTAGAAAGAAGGCTTTTGAAAACAAGGGTGGGAAAAGGTTTCTTCTTTTGATTTGGACAAGTTAGAAATTTTGGCTCGTGGTAAACGCGTAGATTATTGTTGAGATTGTTTGCTAATGGGTCAACATTGTATATTTTATAGACCTGAAGAACGAGCCATACAGAAGAGCAGATGCCGTCAGGCGGAGTCAAAGGAGGAGAGTCGAGAATCTGGTTCCACTTGGACGCAGCAACGATATCTTCTGATCTGGAACACTTCCCCTACTGTTCTATTTATCTTGTCTGGTGCAAACTGGTCAGTAAACAGGAGCTCAAGAAATTCTTGGGTTCTTTTGGAAAATGTCCAGAGTTTAAAATGTCCAGTGATGCTGAAGGGACGGGACTTGACCTTTTAGACAGACCTGAATTTCGCACAATGGCTTTTTGTCTATACTGTTAAAGTAGCCTAATATGTTGATCAGGTCTATCACGAAAAGGGTCTTTTTTCATAAATATAAACTTGTGCTACAAATTGGACTTTAAAATGTGACAATTGGCAGGAAAAACATTTTCAGTTTGCTTTGGAAGATTCAATACGTGGGTCAGGCAGATGATATTATTAATCCCAGCTCAGACTATGTTATTTCTATTTTCAAAGAGAGATATCCCAAGAATATTTTGTTACTTGTGTATACGGAGAATAGTGGAAAAAATTTTGATACAAGGAAAAAATAAGTTGCTTTGGGCAACTATTCTATTTATCAGATTACCGGTACTTTTGAATGGTACAGCTTTTGAAATTCGCCCACTGTTAAGCTAAGTTGTCGAAACACGTCTCACTAAGAGAAAAGGGTATGATTTATCTTACCATCAAAGCCAAGTGGAACTTGCAGTAGTCAAATATTGACGAATGCATAAAAGCTCCTCATCTTTTAGAGTCTTAGTTTAATAACTACTTTGTACATTGGTTAAACACAAAAATCTCTTGGCGAGGTACTGCAGAATGTGAGGCTACCAATGGGGAATTGTATGAAAGACATGAACGAGAACGCTGTTGCTAGGATATGATCGAAGTACAGTAACTGCAAAGCATCATTGTACACCATTCAAGTAAATAGATTAACTATATTGTACAACAGAATCCGTAACACTAGCCACCTCAATTAACTCTATCCATACCGTAGACGACACCAGAAGCTTTTGTGGACATTGTAGATCAAGATCATACTGCACAGAATGTGCAGTCTGATATCTGATCTACACTGTCCACTGCTGTATTCTAAATTTTGACCAAACTGTCTCTTGATCTTGCAGCAGAACTTTATTCATTTATTCAGTAATGAAAGATTTCAGCAAGCAGCCTGTATCAAGACAGAATATTTTGTGTTCCCAGTGAAGGCAAATATGATGCAGTGTACTAGGGCTAGGCAAACACCTGTGTAAGTAAACACGTTTTGAGTGTCCATTAAGTGCTTGCGTAATACAGATTGGACTGATTTTCCAACATGCTATGATACCATTATATATGACTGGAAAGGCCAATTCTTGAGAAAACAGTGTAGTAGAAGTTCTGATTGCTCATACAAGCAATTGAAACTTATAGTGCTCTGTTTCCTTGAAAATATTATTCAGATTTGTATTTGTAGATTGAACTGCACAACATATGCAATGTGCTTGTGCTGCAGATGCATCAAAAGGTGACTGTTTGATATTGTATATTTATTTCAGTGAGGAATTGAACCCAATTCTTTGTGTTCCAATTATCTCATTATGTCCTGCAGGATGTGTAAAATGAAAACATTGATGTCTCAGGCTCATTACTAACTCCACTTCTGTTGTGGGAGTGCCCTTTAGCCCTTTGCCAAAGGACAAATTTTAGACTCTTCCAAAATGAAAGCATCCACAGACAACAAATTCAGAATGGGTACAAATGAGCTTTAGGTCTCTGATAGGGTAGAAAACATTGAGGGAAAAGGAGAAAATGCTGGTTTCCAGCATTTTCTCCTTTTCCCTCAATGTTTTCAAAAGCCTTCTTTCCCAGGGTCGTGAAAACAAGGGATTGTTTGGTGAAGGGTTAACAAGTCTCTTAGTTTTATACTGATAAAGTCCATGGAAGACCGAAATAATTGAGATGTCAGTGTGATTTAACTTAAATATTTTTAAAAGGAGCATAAAATAGTTTCTGAACTTGTATTATCTGATAGCAGATCATCATTGTTTGTGCAGTCTGATCTTGATCTACATTGTCCACAAAAGGTCCTCGAGTCGCACTTAGCAGCCGAAGGGTTAAAAAACCTGGAAGTGTGGTAATGTGCAAAAGTTTTAAATTTTGCTCATATTGAGCTTTTACTGTCTGTGTATTTATATATCCTGTAAACCCTTTATCATATAGTTTTATGTTTAAATAACCCAGAGGAAGAGAGCCTATGAAAAACATTGTGGGAAATGGAGGAAAATGCTGGTAACCATCATTTTCTCCATTTCCCACTATGTTTTTCTGCCTTACTAGAGACTTTCAGCTCATTGGTATCATTGTCAAAATTGTCATCTGCAGATGGCTTCAATTGGGAGGAGTCTTAAACATGTTGTTTTGGGAAGGATAAACTGATTGCGTCCAACTTTCAGTGACAACAAAATTTAATGCAGTTGTAGACATCAAGTCAGTTTACCACTATAGATGATTTCTGTGTTCGAAACAGTTTAAATAGCACCCTTCAAAAAGGAAAATATGCAGGTTACCATTATTTTTTCCTGTGCCTAATATAGTTTGAAAAGCCTTTTTCTTCAGGATCATTAAGATGTGGTATTGTATGCTGAAGGAGTAAAGCAATCTAAAGTTTTGTTAAAATGAAGTATTTGAAGGCAAGGAAAAACAATAGTTGGAAAAGAAGTCATTGCTTGCGACCAAAAGATGCTTCATTTCCCTCAGTGTTTTTGAAATCTATGTGCTGCACTGACATAAAAAACTTCAATAGTAATGGCAAAATTATTTTGTTTTACTCAAGATCAAGTTTATTGCATGTCTTCAACCATATTATATCTTCTGTATGAGTGTTTTTATCTCCTGCTTTAAACAGAGCTCCTTTCATGTTTCATAAATTTGACAGCTAGCCAGTGACCTTGATTTTTGACGTATTAAGTCAAAAATCAAGGTCATTGGCAAGCTGTCATACCTTTGTCTTTTGCTTTTCAAGACTGATTAAGCTAGAAAGTGTCATGGTTATATCTCAGGGTGAAAGGTCAAGGCCAAAGGTCAGACTCTTGACTGAAACTCAGCTTGAATCGGAATAAATCACATTCAGCTAATTTTAGGGTTCTTTGACTAGGATCTATTATTTCATTATTGTGTATAACCATTGTAAACCTGAATTTAATCATTTTAACATGTTCAGTGTGCATGACTACTGTCTTTCTTTTTCTCACTAGATTATTAACATGTTGCAATTACAAATATTTTTAGTTGCAATTACAAATATTTTTAGTTGCAATTACAAATTTTGAAAACTTACTCCCTTTTTTCCCCACATTGGATTAACATACACGTATTTGAAAACTTACAATATTTTCTAATGAACTAATATATTGCAATATCTAAAAATTTCATAACGTACCAGTTTGTTTTCTTCTTGATGATATTGCATGTTACAGTATCCAATGAAGCTACTCATGTATTTTATACATGTATTTGAAACTGGTTAAATACATATGTACTAGTCAAACTAGATATTTCACATTGCTCATATACCCATTATTACTTTCTTAGATTTGAGCAAGATATATTTAAGTGAAACTTGGCCAGTTTCTGTAGGGGTAATAGAATTTTCACATTACCATCTGCTTAGGAATTTTTTCTTCTTGTATCAGACCAATTCTGCCCGCCCGGGTGGCTCAGTGGTGAGCGTGTCGGACTCATGACCTGGTGGTTGTGAGTTCGATACCCGGTTGAGGCGAACTTTCTTTCAGGCGTATTTTCACCTCTCACCTCTGCTGAAGCATGTGAGAAAAGTAGTCGGTGGCTTTGGAAAGAAAGTTGTGTCAGTACTGGTATGAGAAAGCCAGGAAACACATGTACGTCACCGACCGCCATGATATGACCTTAGCTGTTAAAGTGGCGTTAAACCCCATTACAACCATTACAATCAGACCAATTCTTGAAACTTTTATCGCTAAATGATAAATTTCCAATGAAAAGCGATTTCTCCTGAGACTGGTTTACATGGATTTATGCATAAAATCATGGTTCAAGTTTTTATATCCCCACAAACTTTGTTTTGGGGGGGGGGGGTTATATAGGAGTCACCGTGTTGGTCTGTCGGTCGGTCTGTAGCTGTTTTTGTCAGCTTTATTTCTCAATAACTACTGGACGGATTTCAGTCAAACTTGATAGGAAGTTTTAATATGAAGCAAAGATATGCATATTATAATTTACAAAAAAGTTACGGCCCTTTCATGAATTTTTTTGTTCGCTCTATTTCTCATTATCTACGGGATGGATTTCAGTTAAACTTCATGGGAAGTTGTAGTATGAAGCCAAGATGTGCATATTATAATTTCATTACGGTTGAATGATTTTCCAGTGAGTTATAGCCCTTTCATGAATTTTTTGTCTGCTCTATTTCTCAATAACTACTGGACTGATTTCAGGTAAACTTCATAGGAAGTTTCAGTATGAAGTCAAGATGTGCATATTATAATTTTGTTATGGTTGAATGAGTTATGGCCCTTTCATATATTTTTTTCCTCTATATTTCTCAATAACTATTGGACTGATTTCGGTCAAACTTCATGGGAAGTTGTATTATGAAGCCAAGATGTGCATAGTATAATTTGGATGATTTTTAAAGGAGTTATGTTTCTTTCATGAATTTTCTTGTCCGCTCTATTTCTCAGTAACTACATGATGGATTTCAGTCAGACTTCATAGGAAGTTTTAATATAAAGCAAAGATGTGCATGTTATCATTTGGTCATTGTTGAATGATTCTCCAATGAGTTACGGCCCTTTCATGAATTTTTTTGTCCACTCTTCTTTTCAATAACTACAGAATGGATTTCTGCATAGGAAGTTTCAGAATAAAGCAAAGATGTGCATGTTGTAATTTGATTATGGTTGAATGATTATCTGATGTGTTTTTGCCTTTAATGATTTTTTTTTTTAGTCCCAGCTATTTTTCAATAACAACAGGACAGGTTTCTATCAAATCTCATAGGAAGTTTCAATACAAAGTTAAGATATGCATATTATAATTTGGTTATGGTTGAATGATTTTTTCGATGAGTTGTGACCCTTTAGTGAAGGTTTTTGCTTCAGCCTTTTCTCAATAACTACTGGACAGATTTCAATTAAACTTCACAGAAAGTTTCATTACAAGGCAAAGATATGCATATTTCATTTTGGTCATGTTTGAATGGTTTTCCAATGAGTTGTGGCTCATTGATGAATTTTATTGTCCACTCTATTGCTCAGTAATTATACTGTTACGCTGGTAAAGTGATATCTTTTTAACAGATTTAAGTAGTTATACGTAGAATTCATCAAAAGAAATCTTTGTGAGCATAGTGCACTGCATCATGAGGGGAATGGAAGAGGAGCCCATTTCAGGTTCCTTTTCAAAGTGCCTTTATTTTGTTTCAGTATTTATTAGCTGTGTAATAGTCTCTTAACACTTTGGACTAAAGCATTGTGCATTTCTGTGACAAAAAGTTATTTCTTGACATGGAGCCTGGGGGGGGGGGGGTATTCATCACCTTTAGTGACAGCTCTAGTTTATCCTTGTTCAAAAAGGATGTTTTCAAAGATGTAACACCATCATGTTTGCTAGATACTTCTTTGTAGGCTTAGTGATGTCAGAGCCCTAGCCTAGTACTGGTGGAACACAGGACATATATGAATATGTGAGCTGTTGGTGTGAAATGATTGAAATAATGTTGAAAGGGACGTAAAACTCAATTCAGTCAATCAGTTAATCCTATTATTGCCAAAAATTAAAAAAAAAAATGCAGTGATTTACTGTAATTTTAGTATGACGAAACTGGTATATTTATTGTCTGAATATTTATTCCAAACAAATATTGATGTATATAAAAATATTTCAGAGGTTGTAGATGTTCAGTATAAGTTACTGACCTTTAGCTGGTGATAAATATTTGCAGAAAGATTTTCTCATTTGATTACATGTATAAATGTAATATTTTAAAAGCAATGTGAAAAGATATTCTCTTACATGTTATTCCATTTCTTATCCCTTTGCAACACAGTCTGGAGTTTTTTAGACCCTGAGAATGAAGACTTCCGAAAACAATGTTTGAAAAGGAAAAAAATGCTGGTTACCAGCATTTTCTCCTTTTCCCACAATGTTGTCTTCTACCCTTTCGAAGACAACTTCCACCATTTGAGCCATATTTAAGTTGATGTCTTGCAAATGCTTTTGATTAGGAGTAGGCAAAATTTTGTTGTTTGGTAAAGTGTCAGAGATTTATGAGTGAAGTATGATGTGATAATTTTTCTGCTGTACGTCACTGCTTGTGCAGTTTTATATCCCTGTGCATTGATAAATTCTAGTTTGGCTGTTTTGATGCTGGGTTAAAAATATTGAAAAGTCACATACACATATGCATTAATGTGGAATTTTCCCACAAAATATATTGTGGAATTTTCCCACAAAATATATTAACTCTGAACCCAGCTACAAAAATATGGAGCTATCCAAATTCAAAGCATTTGCAGGCGACAATTTAAAAGTGGCTGGAATCATGAGTTTCGGCTGTAAATACAGTTGAAGACAGTGTGGGAAAAGGAGAAAACGCTGGTTACAGGCATTTTCTCATTTTCCTACAATGTTTTCAAACACTTTCTTTCTCATGGTTGTTAAAACTAGGGATTATGTGATGAAGGGTTAAGTGGAATTTTGAAATGATCATTTTTGTCAGATTTTAGCATGTTGGAAAGAGGAAAACTTTGTTTAGATTTAAAACAAAGATATTAGTTTATTTGATTTCATTTGTGACTTTACCACTGATGAAAATATCAATTTTGGTGTTCACTTGATAGAATATGTGTTTTGATCTTACAAACTGGACAAAAAATCCTTTCTTTCCTTCATAGAGAATAAGAAACATGGATATCTAGTGATAACAAATTGGCAAGTTACTTTTCAAAAACAGCTTTTTATGCCTGCTTCCACCCTCCCCCCAGTTGGCAGCTTTTTTAAAATTTTTGTTGATGAAACAATTTTTACTTTTCCTTAATATTTTTTCTTGTAGGTTTTTTGGTAGTTTCAAAGCAAGCGCATACATTATTGGATTGACTGTTTGCTGAATGGGAAATGCTAGAATTGTCTAGTCTAGATTGAAAACATTTGCAGACAATAAATTAATTGTAGCTCAGATAGTGCTCTCTATCTTTGAAAGGGTAGAAAACATTGTGGGGAAATGGAGAAAATGCTGGTTACCAGCATTTTCTTCTTTTCCCAGAAAGTTTTCAAAAGCTTTCTTTCTCATGGTTGTTAAAACTTGTGATTGTATGGTAAATGGGTTAAAGATGAGTCGAAAAATAATTTTGGTTAACTCTTTACCACACAGTCCAGTGTTTTCATGACCCTGAAGAAAGAATGCTTTGGAAAACAATGTGGGAAAAGGAGAAAATGCTGGTTAACCAGTGTTTTCTCCTTTTCCCAAATTGTTTTCTGCTCTTTCCAAGACTGCTCTTATTACTGATGCCACATTTGATTTGTCATTGGCATATGCTTTTCGGTTGGAGAAGTATAAGATTTTATCTTGTAAAACATTAAGACAGTTCATGCAGTTATACGCTGTATATTATCAGGTACATGTACATGTATATTTTTTGTAAAAAGTTAATCATCAGTTGAATTTCTGTGACTAAATATGTCCGTATATGTTCTATTGATTCATTTCCTTTTACTAAAAAAGTTCATTTTTTTTATTTACATTTTTTTACAGAGATCTGTGTTTGTTTTAAATTTTTGTTTAGGGATAAAATCATTTCAGAAAGAATATTTATAGATGATTTTTGGAACAAATTTTAGAACCAGGGGAACACATGTTTTATTAGCTTGCCTGTTTTCAAAGAAAACGTCAAGGCTTTGTCCTAGTGCTGTCATTGTTTACATCTGTGTTGTCATCTTTTGAAAACTTAGACATCTTCTCATTTTGCGGACATCTCTGAAGATAATTATTTTCCTTACACCGGTTGTCCAAAAAAAAAAAAAAGGTGAGCCCAGACCAGAAAGTTATGTCAGGTATCTGTCAGGATATTTTTGACAAAATTGTGCCCCCTGTTTTGATGAAGAATTTTCACTGAAAAACAACTGGCAGCTAAGCATTGCCACCCGCATGTGATGCTCTTGTATTCTGTGGTTTTTGTGATCTTTGCCAAGCAACCTGTTCTCGTACTATCATTCTGTTTTGGTCACTCTAAGTTTCATCAAAGTACCAGGTGTGTGTTGTTTTTCTTCTGTTTATTCATGGTATCCTTTTTGCACTAATAGTATCTATTCTTAACCCTTTACCAGACGACAAAATTTTAACCTTGTCCAAATTGAAAGCAATTGCAGACGACAATTTCAATGTGGCTCAAATGGTGCAATTTTACTGTGATAGGGTAGAAAACATTGTGGGAAAAGGAGAAAATGCTGGTTACCAGCATTTTCTCCTTTTCTCATAATGTTTTCAAAAGGCTTCTTTCCCAGGGTCATTAAAAGTCGGCATTGTGTTGTAAAAGGTTAATTGTATTTCCCCCAAAAAGTGATTTTTGATTAGCATAATGAAATAAATGAGAGTAAAAGCTTGACCCTAAAAGCATCTTTCCCAGTTATATTTGCCTTTGAAGCCTGATCTCTGATCTACACTATCTGCTTTGCTGAAACACTGTTTACAAAGGTATCTATGGCATTGCAGTTATTTATGTCCTATTTCTAGACTGAAAATGTCTCTTGTGTCCTATTTGACATGAACAAGTAACAAGTAAAAAGTATGTATTGAAACCTGTGTAAGTGGCGGTTTGTTCCCCGAACGCCTACTCCTACAAAACAACATAGGGTTTGAATTGAGGATCAGAGGTGTCTATTTGGGGAAGAATAGTTGTGATAATAAACAACAGATAAATAGCATCTGTTTAAAATATAAAAATTAAAAAAACAGGCTAGATTTAAATTCCATGTAAATTTATTCATAACTAAAAAAAAAATGGTTTAGTCAGCCATTGAATAATTATGTTGTTTCTAGAATTTGAGAAAAAGAATTATCACTGGTCTTAAAAAAAAAAGCATACAAAGCTTTCAAGTATCTTCAAAAGAATTATAACTTCATCATACAAATGATTTATATCCAATAGGAAGTAAACCCTGTACCACATTATCCCAAGTTGTAATGACCCTGAAAAAGGAGGCATTTGAAAACAATGTGGGAAAAGGAGAAAATGCTGGTAACCAGCATTTTCTCCTTTTCCCACAATGTTTTCTACTTTTTTTCCACTAACAAAGTCCATCATTTTAGCCACGTATAATTGTCGTCTGCAGATGCTTTCATTTTGGATAGGTCTAAAGTTTTGTTTCGTTGTAAAGAGTTAAAACTTAATATAAGTTTTGTATAGGCACCATAATTATGTTAGATAAATACTGATTTTTTGTTGTCAAATGTTTCATGTCAAGGGTTGTATTATGTTTTATATTTAGAAGTCTTCCACATATTTCAAACCAGGTGAATTTAGAATGTGTAAAAGAAGAAACTGAATGAAATTAGGGGGAAAAAAAAAAAATGTCACCTATTAATTATAGTATGTACTACACCTTGCAAATTCAGTGATATACATATATGCTTCTATAACCCTCTACAAAACGATCCCAGGATTTAACGACCTCGAGGAAGAAGCCTTTTGAAAAAAAATCTGGGAAAGGGAGAAAATTCTGGCAACCAGGATTTTCTCCCTTTCTCACAGTTTTCTGCTCTTTGAAAGTCTAAAATCATAATCTATTTTCTTCAGGGTTTGTAAAAAGATAATTCTACTTGACTCACATACAGTGTGTCCCCAGCAAATGCTGTCATTAGGGATCAGTCTTAACCCTTTGACTGCTAAGTGGGACTCGCCGACCTTTTGCGGACAGTGTGGATCAAGGTAAGGCTGCACAAAAACATGCAGTCTGATCTTTGATCTACACTGTCTGATAAGGACATATTTTCAGCAATAAATACCTTTGAAATAGCAGAATTGTGTTTTTAGTATTGGCTTAAAAGTTTCACGTTAAGGTATTTAACGGGAAAAGGGTTAAATTGTATGGTGTGGTGAAGAGTTTTCTTCTGTTTTCAAAACAAATTCCAATGTTTGACTTACATATGAGCCATGTTCTCGCAAAAGGGGGCTTAATGCATCTCCGTGATGCATGACACCAAGCAGATCATCATATGATCATGGATCCATAAAATGCATTTCATCTAACAACCAACTGATTCATGAGGTAAACTGGTCCTTGGACATGCAGAAAATTGACAAATAGCGTAAACTTTTGACCCAGGTCAGCCTGCGCGGACTGTGCAGGCTGACCTAGGTCAATACTTTTCGGAGATGCATTAAGCTTCCTTTTCACAGAGCACGGCTCATATTATTATATTTTGTTGTCTGCAAATACTTTCATGTTGGATACATTTAACCATTCACCACACAATCCCGACTTTTAATGACCCTGAGAAACAAAGACTTTCAAAAACATTGTGGGAAAAGGAGAAAATGCTGGTAACCAGCATTTTCTCCTTTTCCCACAATGTTTTCTACCCTATCAAGAACAAATTTCGTCCTTAGAACCACCTACAATTTGTCGTCTGTAAATGCTTTCAATTTGGACAAGTCTAAAATTTTTGTCGTTTGGATAAGATTTAAGACTTTGTCATTTGGTAAAGAGTTCGATTGCATGATTCCTAAACTAGATGTCGGCTGATCATGTGTCTGTCTTCTGACCAAGATAGCAGACGACTTTTTTTTTTTATCATTGTAGGTCAAGGAAAGAATTGGCCAGTAGAAATTTTGTACCTATTTGACATACATAGCAGCCCAAAGGTTTCTAGTTATCTCTAGTCTTTTACTCTATGGAATGACAAAAATTTAGGCAAGTCCAAATTGGAAGCATTGGCAGATGACAAAATAAATGGGACTCAGAGATTGAAATTTGTCTTGGAAAGGATAGAAAACACAGTAGGAATAGGAAAAAAATGCTTGTTATCAGCATTTTCTACTTTTCCCACAATGTTTTCAAAAGGCTTCTTTCTAAGGGTCGTTACATGTTTGGATTGTGTGGTAAATGGTAAAAATGTTTAATCCATTACCAAACAGTTTTTTTTCAGTCCTGAGATGGGAGAAGGCTGTTTGAAAACATTGTGGGAAAAGGAGAAAATGCTGGTCACCAGCATTTTCTCCTTTACCCATAATGTTTTCTTCCCTTTCAAAAATTTCAATTTTTGAGCCACATTTAACCCTTACCCACACAATCCCAAATTTCAACGACGCTGAAGAAGAAAGCTTTTGAAAATGTTATGGGAAAAAGGAGAAAATTATGATGAAGACCATTTTCTTCCTTTCCCACCATGTTTTCTATCATTTCATTGAAAATTTAAACAGTTTAGCTATTTTTATTTTGTTGTCTGCAAATGCTTTCAATTTGGACATGTTGAAAAAGTTGTCGTTTGGTAAGACTTGATATGTCATCTGCAAGTGCTTTCAATAAAGACAAGTTCAATCTTGTCCATCTCGCAATGAAGATTGGTCGTACCTGTATTTAGTTAAAAAAAAAAAAGACAACAGTTAAAAATGACATTAGAAAGCAAAATGATATAAATATTACATGTATTTGTAAAATTCAAATGTTACTGAATTGTGTAAAATATATTTTTTTTTTTTCGTATATTGGCATATTAGTGTAGCAAACTTTTTTAATGTCTTGTGGCGTGCACGTCCGTTTGGTTTTCCTTATTGCGTATAATTCCCTGCCATTTTTGTACTCTGATAAATGTGTTCCATTCTAAATGAAATTTTGCATATTGAAATGAGAGAGTAAGAGATTGAAAATTATTAAATTGGTGATATAAATAGTTTTGTTATGTATTACTAACCATGTTCGCGACAGACAAATTGAGGCCCCTGTTTATTAATATAATCAAAAGTCGAAAAACGGTTTATTAACTTTTCATTTATTAGCTCGGCTGTTTTCGATGAAATGGACGAGGTGTTGTCGTTACCTGGCGTCATCGTCGCCCAAAAACTGAGAGATTTTATATCTCTGTCATTACTAAAGGTATTTGCTTCAAACTTGGATTAGTTGTTCACTGTCAAAAGGGTAACTATACTACGAGGGTAGATACATGTAACTATCAAAGTATTTTTGACACAGTTATGCCATTTTTTAGCTCATCTGAGCACGAAGTGCTCATGGTGAGCTGTTGTCATCGTGCTGTGTCCGGCGCCCGTCGTTGGTCGTCCGTCGTCAACTTTTACCTTGTGTACACTCTCGAGGCCACATTTTCGGTCCGATACTCATGAAACTTGGTCAAAATGTTCGTCTTGATAATATCTCGGACAAGTTCGAAAATGGGTCAGGTCGGGTCAAAAGCTAGGTCACTAGGTCAAATCTTACAAAAAACTTGTGTACGCCCTAGAGGCCACATTATCAGTCCAATGCTCTTGAAAGTTGTTCAGAATGTTTTTCTTGATAATATCTCTGACGAGTGCGAAAATGGGTCAGGTCGGGTCAAAAACTAGGTCACTGGCAAATTTTAGAAAAACCTGTACGCTCTAGAGGCCACATTTTCAGTCCAATGATCTTGAAAGTTGGTCAGTATGATTGTGTTGTTGATATCTCACACGAGTTAAAAAATGGGTCAGGTCGGGTCAAAAACTAGGTCACTAGGTCAAATCTTAGAAAAAACCGTGTGTACGCTCTAGAGGCCACATTTTCAGTCCGATACTTTCGAAAGTTGGTCAGAATGTTTGTCTTGATGATATCTAGGACGAGTTTGAAAATGGTTCGCGTGGATTCAAAAACTAGGTAACCAGGTTTAATCTTGTGTACGCTCTAGAGGCCACATTTTCAGTCCAATATTCTTTAAATTTGGTCAGAATGTTTGTCTTGATAATGTCTTAGACTAGTATGAAAATGGGTCATGTTGGATAAAAAAGTAGGTCAAATCTCGGAAAAAACCTGTACACCCTATAAGCCACATTTTCTCTCAAATACTCATGAATGGTGGTCAGAATGTGTGTCTGGATAATTTCTACGTGTTTGAAAATAGGCAATATTGAGGTTAAAAGTAGGCCACTGAGACAAATTCTAGAAAAAGCTTGTGTACACTCCAGAGGCCATGTTTGTAAGTCCAGTACTAGTGAGTGTTTGTCAGAATGTTTGTCTTAATATCTCGGAAGAGATTGGAAATGGGTCATGTTTGATCAAAAGGCTCAGGTGAGCAACTTCAGGGCCATCATGGCCCTCCTGCTAACTTACAATGTTCTTTGAAAATAAAGTAACCACAGCCGAGCAATGGCACCCGCATGCAGTGCTCTTGTTTATTATTTCCATCGCTTGCCTATGAGAGGGCATGACTGAGTTGAATTTCGTTTTATTTATCGTTGCGCCAAGCCCCGGTAGCTCAGTCGGTAGCGTACAGGACTTGAGAACGGGTGGTGGGGGGGGGGGGGGTCACTGGTTCTATTCCGACCGGGCCAATTTCTTTCCGAGAATTGATGATAGTCATTGCGACAGGATTCATTTCTCTCTCACGGCTGACCATTGTTTCAATGATGGTTATGTGGGAAAGCAGCCACTGGTGTGACTCATGGCGCTTTTGCGGACAGTATAGATCCAAGATCAGACTACAAAGAATTTGCAGTCTGATCTTCAATCTACACTTTCCGATGCGGTGAGACTTTCTCAGCGAAGTAGACTTTAAAACAGCAATATTTAGTGTGTTTACCATCGGCATAAAGTTTCCTTCATGTAACATAGAGTTGCCATGTATTTTTTTTAACTTTAAACCACACAATCTAGTGTTTTAACGACCTTAGGAAGAAGGCTTTTGAAAACACCGTGGGAAAAGGAGAAAATGCTGGTAACCAGCATTTTCTCCTTTTCCCGCAGTGTTTTCTACTCTCTTAGAAACAAGTTCGGTCACTTTGAGCCACGTTTCATTTGTAGTCTGCAAATGTTTTGAATTTCGACAAGTCCACCATTTTGTTGTCTGGAAAAGAGTTTATCAGAATATCATGTGACACTTAAGTAATTGTTATAATCATGTACGCTAAGCCCCGGTAGCTCAGTCGGTATCGGACAGGACTTGAGAACAGGGGTTTGCTGGTTCGATCCCCGGGTCGGCCACTTTCTTACCGAGGATTGATGATGGTCATTGCGACATGATTAATTTCTTCTCCCACCTCTAACCATTGTTTCGACGATTGTTAACGTGGGAAAGCAGCCAGTGGCTTGGAAAGAATATTGTGCGGAGTACTGGTAAAAGAAACTCCAGGAAAGTATGGATAGGTGCACTGGCCGCCGCGATATAACTGAAATAATGTTGAAAACGGCGTTAAATACCATGCAATCAATATGTATAGGATATGACATGAATGGGCTTTCTGAGATAAGATTTTATTAAACGAGTCTAGGGAAATGTTATTAAGCGAGCCTTTGGCGACGCCGCGAGCTTGATAACATTTTCCTTGACAAGTTTAATAAAATTTTATCTCAAACGCCAACGAATGTCAGATTCTTTTTGTCACATAAAGATATTTCACGAAATATAGATCAGAAGATGCAAAACCATCTATAGATGCACCCGCGGTAATATCCATAAAATCCATTCACTTCTATGAAATACGTACAAAATGACATCAAAAATGACGTCACACAAATATGATATCAAACGTATATAAGTTAAGAAAATTCGTAATGGGTATATTAAACTGAAAACAAGGGAGGTTATGTGATAAAAAAATTTATTAAACGAGTAAAGGGAAAATTTTATTAAGCAAGCCTTTGGCGACCTTAATAAAAATTTTCATTACGAGTTTAATAAAATTAAAACACAAACGCCAACGAATGTCAGATTCTTTTTATCACATAACGATATTTCACAAATTATAGATCAGAAGATGCAAAACCATCTATAGATGCACCCGCGGTAATATCCATAAAACAATTCACTTCAATGAAATACGTACAAAATGACGTCAAAAATGACGTCACACAAATATGATATCAAACGTCTATAATAAGAAAATTCGTAATGGGTATATTACACTGAAAACAAGGGAAGTTATGTGATAAAATCACGTAACAAAAAGAATTTTGAAATTTGTCACATCTTAAGTCGCCACACAAAGAACCTATTTTCTTACGACAATAAAGCAGCAGCCGTTCTAATTGTTTGCACTGGCAATAAGACCTGCTGTCCAGCTATTTTTAGAGAGACATGAGCCGCGCTCTGTGAAAATGGGGTTTAATGCATTTGCAAAAAGTATCGACTCAGGTCAGCCTGCGCAATCCGCGCAGGCTGACCTGGGTAGAAACTTTTTGCTATAGGTCACTTTTCTGCATGTCCAAGGACCATTCTACCTCATACAATTGGTTGTTAGACAATATTTTATGGATCCTTAAGTACGTGATGCCTGCCTTGGTATCATGCATCATAGAGATGCATTGAACCCCTTCTTCCAGGACATGGTTCATGTCTTTTCCAAGTAAATACATTGCAATGAATGATGTTCAAGTAATCGCGTGTTTGTATAATCGATTATACAAAAATTGAAATTTGGGAAAAATGACAGTAAGCTGAAACTAAAGATTTTCTAGACCTTTAAAGAATTTCAACTGGTTCGAACTTAAGCACTGGTCACCCGAGAACGTCCTTGGGCAAAGCACTGCAGGGCACCCGATCCAGCCCTGGTTAAACCCAACTACAGGAGTTAAAGAGCTCTCGGCAATATTAATGCCGAGACAAAGTTGATAGCGACATTGAACGCAATTTAATCGGGCATTCGAGTAACCTAATCTTTTCAATATCTTTCGTACTGCAGAATTTCGAGAATAGAAATCTGATTGACTCGAACAAGATGTCTCAGCCAATCAAGAACAAAGTTGTGTAATTACATTTCAAACGTGAACTGTTTCATATGGAAAGCCGTGACTGTCATATGTTACCTTTAATACATAGAGGTTATTACACGGCTGATGAGGACCGGAGAGTGATATCGGCCCGCCACCTTGACATCTGGCCCGAGGGCTTTAGCCCAAAGGCAGATTTCCAAGTGGCGGGCTGATATCACTCTTCGGCCCTCATCAGCCGTGTAATAACCTGTTTATTATTACATTCTGTTACTAATAATGGTAACATTTTCTACTGATAATGGTGTAATGTCAGTGTCACGCGAGGGCAGATATGGCGGGGCAACGGTCTGATATCTGATATTCTGCCCGTTGACAAGATATTTGTTCTAAATCTATAGCAACAGAACACTCTCTCGTTAACCAACGTTCTCAAAACATCTAGTTTGAAAAGAAATGGCTGAATCAGTCCGTCAACCGCTAGCGGACAAATCTTCAGAACTACAGACGATGATTGAATCACAAAATCGTCAAAGACACTATAAATAAAGAAAAGATTGTTGTAATCTTGGACTGGGAAAGTTTATCGGACAAGGCGTGGTGTCTATAGGCCAGTTCTATGAATTTTATCCATTGAGCCGGCGGAACCGAGCCGGATAAAGTTTCCCAATCCAAAGCACCAACCATCTATTCTATTTATCCTGTTTCTCATTTATAATCCGTATCATACTAATATTGGTTTGGAAAAACACACATATCGACATCTTTTTGAGTAAGAATAAAGATAAAAATGTTTGTTTAAAAAGTCCATATATTGCATATGCAGCTGCGATAGTCATGATAAACGATGCATGATTACGTCATGAAAACGTCACGTTCATGACGTAATCTTGCATCATTCATCTTGACTATCGCAGCTGCATACGGTATAAGGACGTTTTAAATAAACAGTTCTTCATCTTTATTCATAGTTAAAAAGATGTCGGTATGTGTGTTTTTCCGAGCCAAATATTCAATTTAGAATGATGCAGATTATCAATGAGAAGCAGGAAAAATAGAGTACATGGTTGGTGTTTTGGACTGGGAAACTTAATCAGGCTCGGTTCACCCGGCTCAACGGATAAAATTCATAAAACTACTATCCTATAGACACCACGCCTTGCCCGATAAATTTTCGCAAACCAAGACAACAATCTATTTTCTCTTTATCGTGTCTTTGTTGGTTTTGCGATTCAATCATTGTCTTTAGTTTTGAAGATTTGTCCGCTAGCGATTGACGGACGGATTCAGCCATTTTTTTTTTATTGAAACTGGATATTTTGAGAACGCCAGTTTACGAGCGAGTATTCTGTTGCTATAGATTTAGAACAAATATCTTGTCAACGGGCAAGATATCAGATATCAGCCCGTTGCCCCGCCATATCTGCCCCCGCTAGACACTGATATATAGAGGTTATTACACGGCTGATGAGGACCGGAGAGTGATATCGGCCCGCCACTTTGATATCTGCCCCGAGGGCTTTAACCCGATGGCAGATTTCGAGGTGGCGGGCCGATATCACTCTCCGGCCCTCATCAGCCGTGTAATAACCTGTTTATTACATTCATGGATCATTTGCTCGATTTCTTTTTTATGTTTGAACACTTAAAACAGGGAAATTCTTGTCTTCATTCGACACAACCTTTTTTCCGCGGGTAAACGTCACGTTCATGACGTAATCATGCATTATTCATCATGACTATCGCAGCTGCATATACAGTATACGGACTTTTAAAATAAACAGTTCTCAATCTTTATTCCTAGTGAAAAAGATTTCGGTATGTGTGTTTTCCGAGCCAAATATTCAATCTAGTATTATATGGATTATAAATGAGAAACATGTTAAATAGAATAGATGGTTGGTGCGTTGGATTGGGAAACGTAACCAGGCTCGGTTCCCCGGCACACCAGATAAAATTCGTACACCTTGCCCGATAAACTTTCCCAATCCAAGACAACAACAATCTATTTTCTCTAATTATCGTGACTTTGCTGGTTTTGCGATTCAATCAATGTCTATAGGTCTGAAGATTTGTCCTCTAGCGATTGACAGACTGATTCAGCCATTTTTTTTTTTTAAACTAGATGTTTTGAGAACGCCAGTTTACGAGCGAGTATTCTGTTGCTATAGATTTAGAACAAATATCTTGTCAACAGGCAGGATATCAGATATCAGCCCGTTGCCCCGCCATATCTGCCCTCGCGTGACACTGATATTACACCATTTTCAGTAGAAAATGCTACTATTATTAGTAACAGAATGTAATAATACACCATCTTCAGTAGAAAATGTTACATTTATTAGTAACAGAATGTAATTAATAAAATTATTGCTTTCACAACATTATATTAGGTCAGTTTTGTAATATGCTACGTTATAAGTGTTACCTTCTTTACGTGTGAACCATGCTTTGGCAAAAAGGGACTTAATACATCTCCATGATACATGATGCCAGGCAAGTCATCGCATTATCATGGAACCATAATGGCAACTTTTTTAACCAACCGACTTAATCATGGAGTAGACCGGTCCTTTGACATACAGAAAATTGACCAAAAGCGAAATGCATCGTACCAAGCTAGTCATCATATAACAGTGGATCCATAGGATCCATTTTGTCTTCGTTTAGTTTAACTCGTTATCAAACGATAAAATTTTAGACTGATCCAAGTTGAAAGCACTTGCAGACGACAAAATAAACGTAACTCAAAAATTGAAATTTGTTTCCAGCAGGGTAGAAAACATTGTGGGAAAAGGAGAAAATGCTGGTTACCAGCATTTTCTCCTTTTCCCACAATGTTTTCAAAAGGCTTCTATCTCAGGGTCGTAAAAACCAGGGATTGTTTGTTAAAGGGTTAAACATATTTATTTTACATCGATTGAGAAACAAGTTCTTACAACTTATACTAATCTCTCTCGATTCTGCTTCCTGGGAACTACACCAGTACTCGCGCCGAATGTGTTGGCCAATGAAAGATCCCAAAGTTGACACCCGCTCCCTGGTCTCGAACTCGGGACCTTTTGGTTGCGAGGCCGACGCTCTACCTCACAACCACGGACACCACGTCACAACCACGGACACCACGGCTCACCATTTTGTCTTACAACCGAGCATCATGAGTTAGACTGGTCTTTGGACATTCGGAAAATTTACAAATATCAAAAAGATGCGATCCATGTCAGCCTGTGCATACTGCGCAGGCTGACATGGGTCAATACTTTTTGCACGCGCATTAAGCCCCCTTTTTCACATAGTTCAGCTGATGTTAGTTAAAATCGAACTGCTTGACCAAATTTAGCAATCGTGTTACAGTTGTATACAGTTTAGCGGGACCATAGGCCTTTGAAGCTCTCTATATACGATAAAGAGGGAGTCACCAATGTGCTATTTATAGTAACGGTGTCCGATAATGAAAATTTCGTTATCCCTTGATAGACAAGTGGAGTTTCAGAGGCCTATGCCAAGACAAACCGTGTCGAACTTGACCTTGTGCAATATTTCTTGACATTATATAAAAGTCACACCATATATCAATAATCTTCGCTTTCGATTATTTTACCAAAAGGTCTCCAAATTAATTTAACAAAAATCTGCACCTCTTTTCACATACTGAATCCGAAACACATGACCGCATTCGAATTCCATAGAATGAAAGGTTTCGTGGATTTTGTGACTTTAAGATTATATAGAAGATTTATACGTTTTTATTTTTGAAAATCCACCTGAACTGAAAGGGAGGCTTAATGCATCTGCAAAAAGTATCGACTCAGGTCGGCCTGCGCAGTCCGCGCAGGCTGACCTGGGCCGATGCTTTTTGCTATTGGTCAATTATCTGCATGTCCAAGGACCAGTTTACCCCAAGAATCAGTCAGTTTTTAGACAGAATGGATTTTACGGATCAATCATTATGTGATGACTTGTTCGGTCTAATGCATCACGGAGATGCATTAAATTTAAGCCCCTTTTTCCACCGTTTGTCTCATATATTACATTTCCAGACAGGAAAAAGGATACAAAAGTTACACTTTCGAAGGTCCTTTAAGCAGAACACCTTAACACAGAAAGACAGTGTAGACCCGAAAACAGACTTCACCTGCTTTGCGGTCTGATTTTAATATCTGCACTGGCCGGAAAAGCGACTAAAGTTTGAAAAGCACTCTAGAGGTTGAATGTTCCCCCTTTTTTTTTACATCATCATTGAAAAAACTATAAGAACTCGTAAAGGCCTCGTTTTAATCGTTTTAGAATTGATCAGTTCAATAAAAACATTAAAAAAAAAAAAATGACCACCCATGTACTGTCCTATATTTTTCTCAGGGTGTGTTGTTTCGACAAGGTATACCTCATCAATTCTGCGCCATTAATTTATGGCAGACCTTTTTTCACACATGAAATATGTTTCTGTGTCACAGTGGAAGTCTGCCCATTTCCAACCTTTAACTCTAAACGAGCCCATGCAATTTTCTTTCTCGGTGCCTCCTGGTTCACCATAACCCCAGTCGAAAAATGTCGTTTCACTTCCATCGGCAAGCCATTTCCACTTTCCATCCGATGCGTCTTTCATGAGCCCCAAATACATCTCATTAACTAAAACGATCAATTAAAATTGGCGTTTTTTCTAAACAGGCGTATCCATGACAAAAACACATGCGCAGTATGGATGGCGTGAACATTTATAATACACTCCTTTAACTTAAAAATTTTAGCGTATAGCGCATCAAAAGTTGCGCATCATACTGATTTTCATGTTTGTTTCTGTATTCCCCGATTTCTCTCTCTCTCTCTCTCTCAGATTTTATTACGGCTTATACACTAACAACTCAAGAAAGAGTTGAACAGGTTATTATCATTATTATGATGAAAAAAAAACGTGTATTTGAATCTATTTTTTTTTTTAAACTATATAAATTTGGATGGTGCGCCACGTCTGGTACACCCTTATAATAGTTATTTGCCTGCTTCTTTGGAAATATTTCTTGACTGAACATACGCATAAAATTATTTCATTTCAGAAGCTTACTATTGCCATATACTTTATACATATATATCACATAGTGTTCTTTGTGTTCAGTGCCATATGCCCATTACGAATTTTCTTATCTTACAGACATTTGAGGTCACATTTTTGTGACATCATAGTCCTGAGCCTTATGTGAGGACATTTGTTACAGCATAGTATTCATGCCTATTATTTTCAGAAGGCAAAACTCCAGCTCAGCCAATGTCTTTCCGAGGATTGCTGATAGTCATTGCGACAGGATTTGTTCCTCTCCCACTATTGATCTTTGTTTCGACGATGGTTTTGTGGGAAAGCAGCCAGTGGCTTGATAAGGATATTGTGCAAAGTACCGGTAGAAGAAACTCCAGGAAATTGAAAGCATAGATAGGAACAGTGGCCATCAACATATATACCTACTTGAAATAATGTTGAAACGGCGTGAAACACAGACAAACTGGTTTTTTAATTCGATCAAATACAACTTTTTGTCCAAACTATGCTGCCACGTCTTTACTTAATTCAACGCTGAAATTATAACATCGGGGCCGTATTCAACATGCATTTGCATTCTTAGTCAAATTCTAAATTTAGAAAGTTACACAATTTTTGATTGTCTAAACCATTTGGTTTAGCCAACTAGAAATTGCGATACTTTGAAATTTTCTAAATTCTGAAAGTAACACCAGTTTCTGCTAATCAGAAATGGCGTTACTTTGCAATTTAGAAAATTCTTGAGAATTAGACTACAACTGTATATCAGAATGGTCAATACGACTCGGGTTTTACTTGTTGATTCCTTTTTTAACAGTTCCTGGATGTAGCTGTTTTCTTCCACCGTTTCAATGTGTAAAACATCGGCACACCGACTGCGACAGGCTGCCTGTTGGAAACAGGATTAGAAGAATATTGGAGGAGTCTTAACTCTTTACAAGACGAAAACATTTCAGACTTATCTAAATTGAAAGCATTTGCAGACAGCAAATTGACTATGCCTCAATTAATGTTTTTTGTCTATGATAGGGTAGAAAACATGGTGGGAAAAGGAGAAAATGCTGTTTACCAGCATTTTTTCCTTTTCACCACCATGTTTTCCAAAGACTTTTTGTTATGGTCGTTGAAACTCGAGACTGGTGTGGCAAAGGATTAAATAAGTAATTGATCAGCATGCATTTCGTTTTTATTTTCAAACGATGATTAGATTTAAAAAAAAATCTCTCTCTCTCTCTTGACCGATGAATAATAATAAGAAATATCGCTACTTATATCTCAATATTATATATTTTTCTTGCAGTATGGACAATGTTGTTGTTAACCTTTTTTTTTTTGTTGCAAATAAAACTTGAACCTCGATTATCCAACCAAGCTCCAATAGCTCAGTCGGTAGCATACGGGACTTGAGAACAGGGGGTCGCATGTTCGATCCCCGGCTCGGTCAATTTCTTTCCGAGGATAAATGATAGTCATTGCGACAGGGTTTTTCTTCTCTCAACGCTATCCATTGTTTCGACGATCGTTATGTGGGTAAGCAGCCAGTGGCTTGGAAAGAATGTTGTGTGGAGTACTGGTAAAAGCAAATCCAGGAAAGGATGGATAGGTGCACTGGCCGCCGTGATATTACTGAAATCAAGTTGAAAACGGCGTTAAATACCATTCAATCAATTTATCACTAAACTTACCCTTGTCTTCGCAAACGCTAACTTTGATCTCACCAATGTGTACATGGATCCTTTATGACTCTGCCATACATCGCCTTCTTGGCACACTGTAAAATAAATGGGACGTACTCTGGGAAAAGGGGGCTAAATGCATCTCTGTGATGTATGATACTAAGCAAGTCAACACATAACTTTGGGCCGAACCCCGGTAGCTCAGTCGATAGCGTACAGGACTTGAGAACAGGGCTCGTATTCACCAACCATTCTTAAGAACGTTCTTGGTCTCAGTCTCCAGAGTTTTCTAAATTTGAAAATAACACAACTTCTGATTGGCTAAACCATTCGGTTTAGCCAATCAGAATTTGTGTTACTTTCAAATTTAGAAAATCTTGGAGACTAAGAATAAGAATATTATTAAGAATGGTTGGTGAATACGGGCCCTGGAGTTCGCTGGTTCGATCCCCGGCTCGGCCGATTTCTTTCCGAGGACTTATGGTAATCATTGTGACAGGATTCATTCCCCTTTCACCGTTGACCATTGTTTCGACAACGGTTATGTAGTTGAATCGTTAAATAGTTCAGTCTTTATAGAAATATATATGGCCTGCATCACGCAAAAAGGGACATTAGGACACTTGCGTAAAATGTCGTACTGGATCAGCATGGGCAGTCCGCGCAGGCTAATCCGAAACGACACTTTCCGTTCTTATGTAAATTTTCTGTTTTGCGCAAGTCTACTGTTGGACAAAATCTAATGTAGTCGTAAAGTGCCGTCTCGGATTAGCCTGCTCAGACTGCGCAGGTTGATCCGAGACGACACTTTACGCAAATGTCCGAATGCCCCTTTTCGCGTGTTGCAGGCCAATTATGATCACAAAAGGTACCATTTGCAAGTTATTTACAAAGGAAAAATCTAGCCTATTACAAAACTATGTTTCATCTCGAAAACCGAAACTTGGACAGGAAGCAGTACATAGCCGGAAGTATACCTATGTTACCCCATAGATCAGGATGATAGAAATGAGAGCCTAGTTTCTCCGCAACCAAGCGACTCCAAACACCACAAGTAAAAAAAATATGGACACCCGTGTCTTTTTGTCAAGGTCTAATGCCATAGAATGTTGGGGGCTCATGTAATGAAATGGATTTTAAACAACCAAAACAACCGTACTTGTATATGACAGTAAAAACGCCATTGGAAATCAAGTGATCTCTTTTGGAAACGATGCTGCTGTTTCGAAAGCTTTCTTGCTAGAAGTAACCGATAGTTGTACAAAACATAGTACCTTACTATATACCTTGTTCCGCTCGGTACCTCCGCTGAATTTTACAAAAGAAAATACGTCTGTGCGCTTTGCGCTCTCTAAGCTGATTGAACCTTGTACCAGCTACATGTACAACATGCCTACCATGAACCCTGTGCTTTAAACCCTGTTATGAAACTGAAACGCTTCTTGTCAAGCTATGCCGTGATTTTCACCGAAGTTCTCTTACGATTACGATTGTCACGTTCCGTTCAGACCCCTGACATTATCAAGGTCTGTTAAGCTCTGCTACGACTTATGTCAACAATTTGATCCAGACTGTCCCTTTTTGCCAACGATTTGGGTATAATTAAATGGCATGGGTCATCCATCCGTCGGTGGCGACAATAGAAATTTATAAAAGAAACTTAATCCATCTTCTCATCCTCTCCAGAGACCCAAAAGAGAAATGAGCTATGCACCAAGAGATGAAGAAGACGCTGAATTGTCCGGAATTTTATACCTTAATTAGAAATAGAACAGAAGAAAGGAGAAGAAAAAAAACAAAAAAACTTCAGGCTTCAGACCTGCTTGGTGAGACCATGGCGAAGTGTTAATCGAACGAAGCTACTGAGACAATTTTTTTTCAGCTTCTAAAAGGAGTACTAATGAGGCATGAAGCTGTTAAACTTACTTAATTGTATTTCCAATTTCACCAAGATCACCTACGATGGACCATCACTTGGAGGTCTGATTCGCCGCGTTAAGGTCTTCGGTTGTACTTCTTTCTTACACGATTTCTCCGATCTACCATGTTCTCTCTATTAACACTAAATCAGCGTAATCGTGGCAAAATTTTTTTTGACTGTCAAAAATTCTGCCAAGGTCTTAACAATTATCCCGATAACACCAAGTTCCCTCGAGATCAACAAGATTCGATCCAACGACCCCACACGCTCACCATGCTTCTCTCAAATCCTGGGAATGGTGGCTCGTGTAAACACAGCATATCTCTTTACCAAACGCCCCTGTGTTTTGAAGCCCGTGTCAAAAATGATTTTAAAACATTGTGAGAAAAGGAGAAAATGCTGGTAACCAGCATTTTCTCCATTTCCACGATGTTTTCGACACTTTCACGGAAAAAACCACATAATTTGAGCCACATAAAATTTGTCTTCTCGACATTCTATCCATTACAAAACCGATAAACAGTTTTGCCAAAGATCTGTTCAGGCCGCCTTAGGTGACAACAATAAGGAGTGATATAAGAGTTTATTTCATCAGCTTGTGGTTAATATGGAGAAATATTTGCCGAAAAAGGGAAAGGTATGCGAAAATAACAAGTGCCGTAAGGCACGAGTTATTTTCGCGGACCTTTCCCTTTTGAGGTAAATATTTCCCCATATTAACCACAAGCTGATGAAATAAATTATATATTATATTTCCTCTGATTATTTTGTCAACGAATGCCACTTTTAAAACTTAAAAACTTAAAAAATTTAAAAAAGTAGTTCCAGATTTTCGGCAGGAGGAAAATATTCACTGTGACGGGGAAATAATTCCCCCAAGCTTAAATTACGACATTTCTTTACCCATAACATTTCTAAAAATAGACACATGAAATATAATATAAAAAAATTACCACCTGGACCCAGACTATCCGTCTGCATATAGTATACTAACCCTGCAAATAAACTGTGCCTGGAGCTTCAAGCAGACTTTCTTTGACATCAAAAGCGTTCGTGGAGCAGCCGACACACAGTCCGGTGTCTTGTTGGTAAAACGCTCCCCTACAAGAGTTCTTGCTTGTACACAGGCTCGAGCATCGGAGTTTCGTGTTAACGGTAACTTCGAAGACGGTCTCATTCTTCTTACAAACTTTGCCATCGAGTTCTGGAAGCTGACTGAGGTCTTTCCAGACTGCAAAGCCTCGACAAAGAAGTACGAAACTCAAGATCAAACTGTAGCAACTGAAAACTTTCATTTTACTTGCTGTCGAAGAGACCTGTCCGATACAAATGCGCAAATACTGTAACAATTATGCAGAATAACATTATCATAACAACGCCTCCCGAATCAATATTTAAGCAGGTGAAATTTGTCCCCCATGCAGCTCCTATTATTAACGGTCACTCTTATCTAATTACTAAACCCATTACCAAACAATCCCAAGTTTTAACGAACCCAACAAAGAAGGCTTTTGAAAACATTGTGGGAAAAGGAGAAAATGCTGGTAACCAGCATTTTCTACCTTTCCCGCAACGTTTTCGACCCTTCCTAGAATAAATTTCAATTTTTGAGTTGCATTTATTTTGTTGTCTGCTTTCGTCTTCGAATTTGGACTAGTGTAAAATTTTGTACTATGTTAACTCCATATCAGACGACACAAATTAAGGTTCGTCCATTGATTGATCGATTGTATGGTGTTTAACGCCGTTTTCAACATTATTTCAGTTTTATTGCAGCGGCTAGTGCACCTATCCATGCTTTCCTGGATTTTTCTTTACCAGTACTCTGTGCAATATACTTTCCACGCCACTGTCTACTTTCCCACATAACCATCGTCGAAACAATGGTCTGTCGTGACAGAAGAATGAATCCTATCGCAATGACTATCATCAATCCTTAGAAAGAAATTGGCCGAGCTGGAGATCGAACCAGTGACTTCCTGTTCTCAAGTCCTGTGCACTAACGGGCTCGGCAGATTCGTCCATAATAAAAGCATTTGCTGACGGCAATTTCGATAGGGATGATTTTGAAAGGGTAAAAAGTATTGTGACAAACGAAGAAAATGCTGATGACCATTATTTTCTCCTTTCTCCCACCCCCTCCCACACACACACACCAATATTTTCAAAGGCAATCTTTGGGCCAATGCTGGACTGAAGAAAATGTAATTTAGGTATGGGATATCGACTGAGTACGAGGTCTTTCCGTACTATAAGAAAGACCTGGGCACGAACTTCACGTAACACCGGGAGCGCGAAGCGCTTGAGGTGTTTTGTGAAGGTCGTGCCCAGGTTTTTTTTTTTAATACGGAAAAACCGATGTACGAGGTCGATATCCGACTTACACACCGGCCAACATCAGTACTGGGTAGACGACTAAACCATTATGTCGAAAAGTGTGGACCTGTTCTACGAAAAAAGAAGCGTATAACATGTTTTTTTTTATAGCAAACAACTTTTTGGTATTTTTTGTTCTTTTATTTATTTTCTCACTTGAATATTAATGAAACCTGGCTAGAAACTGACACCTCATGTGCATCGACCCTTGGATTTTTTATTTATGTAATTTCGTTGATGCCGCACAAGTTGAATTCAGTGCTCACAAAAGATTCGAATTGATTAATTGAAATATTCACGGATTCCAGCTTTAGCCTGAGATGCACCCGCATTTTCCCGTCTGTCCATCGGCCGTTTGCAAAAACTCATCTACCTATACTGACCCACACTTCCAACGCAAAATTAAGTTTGACTTACTATTTTTCAATTATTATTCCATCCAATGTCACAAAATTTCAAAAATAGACAGAATGATCATTTTTGAAGAAGATAGCAAGACATCCTCCCTTCAAACTCGATAAGGCTAGTCAGCCTATGCCCCGGCGCGCTAGAAAAACAAAACAGTAGTACCAGTATTGGGTATTATTGCAGCCATGAATATCCGACGCAAGAACCTTAGGTATCGGGGGATGACATTTAAGGGCATGTTATTTTACTCATGGATCAGAGCCTGCTGAAGCTGCACTCGTTAGAATTTTGGGCTGTATTTGGTAGCTACGAACACGATCAACGAAGTCATGGCGCACTCTAATGCATCGTTCCGGTAGCCTTCTGATTACTGTATGTGCATTTGTGGAACAGCTGTGAGTAGTATATAATTGCCGATTCTAGGACACGGGCAGTTTTTGGCCTGTTTAGACGAGTTTCATGCCGGCCACGACTAACCATTTGTCATGTGAGTCACCATTTGTCTCATCTAGATGGTTAACCTAGTTTCCGAAGTTCGCTGGTGTCCGTGCGCCAAAGTGTGGATTCCGTCAGCCTGGATGGTCCGCTTGTCATCTTTCGAGCTCAAGACAACCTTGTTCACTGCCCCCGTGAACACTTGGTGGTGACGAGCATTTTAAGAATTTTGCAAAAATTTCTGACACGATATTGAAAAGCGGTATTTAAAGATGCTTTGTCCCAAGAAAATGACGGTGATTTGCATTTCATGATTAATCGGGGCGGGAAAAACTACGTTGATTGAAGAGCTTAAAAAAAGGGGATACAAGGCCTACCAAGAACGCTTGTCTAATTGGGAAAACCTCGTAATGCTATACTACAAGAATCCGAAGAGATGGGACTACGCGCTTCAGTTGGCAGTTCTGCTAAGTTTTACAGAAATATTTCGGGAGATAGAAAGGGACTGCTCAAAGGACGAAATAGTTTTTGTCGAGAGATCCCCCAAGACGTGCAAGATATTTTCTCTATTGGATTTCATGACAGAGGAGTTACCTAGAATTCTACGACGAACTGGCCGTCGATCCGGACTACACTATTTCTTTAGACACGGATGTGAACGTTTGTTTGGAAAGAATTAGAAGTCGCTGAAGGCCCTATGAGAAAAACATCGACAAAAAATACTTAGAAAAGATCTACGCGAACAACGAGAACTTGTTTGACGATACTATAGCCTCCAAAGGTAAAACTCCGGAACGGCTCGCTGACGAAATAGATGCTCTACTTCAAGGAAGTAGTTTTTGAAAACTATGTTTACACCAAACCCAACCGCAAATTTAGATATCTATCACAGCAAGGATACATATCTTCTACAACGACTGGACAACGCGTTTAGGAAAACGCAAAGACGTTGAAAGAGCATACAACTGCAAAAGCTGACAAAAAGTTGTACTAGTGTGCACAACAAGGATGTACAATCGTTGTTAAATATTTCTCACAAATCCACCTCTATCAATACCGCCGCAACACGCTCGAGTACATTCGGGAAATCGCCTCCCGTCATAAAATTTATAAAGTCGCACGCTTTTAATTCTAGGGGCTTTGAAAAAGTAACGCAACCGCAACGCTTGTCGCCACTCTCCAACTCTGATATCCAAGGGCTTGAAATCAGATGACCCGGGCTTGGGTTGCTATTTACAGCGACCGCGATTATTATTTTAGGACGATTAGGTCCCTTATAGGCAACTGAAAAACTACCCCTCGTAATCCTACCACTAGCTGGCATGCAATATCCGTAGTTATTGGTATGTAGCCCGTTTCCGAATGAAAACTGAAATTTACCTTCTTTTAACGGCCCTTTTCCTCGGTCCAAACAGTTATTACAGATTTATTACAAACAGCAAACGCGGGTTGAATTACTTTATTAGCGTCTACATAACCTCTGGTAGCAGCATGTCTAGGATCTTGTGGCTCACCAACGTTAAATAGCCTATGGCCGCCCATATTTACGGAGTCTTTAGCGGGATTTTTATAGAAACTCGCGTCAGCATAACTCTTGGTAGCGGGATCTTGGGGTTTATCGGATCGCTCACATTCGTCAAGGTGTTGCCAGTCATATCTATAGAACCTGTGACGGCGTTTGTTCCGTCCCTTCGCAAAAAGTTAGAATTTACGTAAGCGAGAGACACGCCATCGCCGTCAGCTTTAACCTCAGTCATCCGTGCAAACTTATCAACGGGCATTTTTATTACTAGGAAAAATTATTTAACACGGATTGTAAGTCTTGTCCCTTACTCATCTTTTTCAGCACGTCCAAAAACAAATGCCTACAAAACACCTGGTCCGCTTTTTGCACCTGTTCTGAGCTGTATAGAACTGGACTTGACAGGTACACCCGGATTTCGATCGGGGGCTGTATACCGTAACTGTCAAAGTAATGTTTACTTTTACCATCTTTGTACCAAGCGACCCAATGAGTTCCGGGTCCGCCAGTGTCGTCTAGGTTTGCTATACCGCAATCTTTTTTCTTGCACTTTCTCGGTAGAGTGTCTCGCGAGAATACTCCTCTGAAATCCGGTATCTTTAGTTTTCGCGCGGCATTCTCTTGTTCTAGATTACTTAAAGGTTTATTTGGTAAAACGACGTCTTCAACCGCGATGTTCATCTATTGTTAAATATTCTGTAAACTTTTATTATCGACCCACGAGTTAAAGGCTTCAGGGTATCCTTTCCATTTGACTAACGACTTCGTCTTTCCCCTTTTAACGATCTTTTCTATTCTGTATATCTCCTGGTTCGTTTTCTGCAACTCTGGTTCGAAAAAAGTGCCCTTAATTTCTTCCCCATTGAAATCAGTAATCTTGTATGTCACCGGCTATGTGCGTTGTACGGCCGAAACGACGAAAACCTCTTCAGTCCCCGGGGGATACCCTTTTTCGAAGGTTCTCTTTTTCTTGCTGATCCTCACCCTATCTCCAACGGAGAACTTAGCATCTACTACTCTGATTTTGCCATGGTCTGGGTAAAGGTTTCTCCATACCTCATGTTCGTTCTTCTTTTCGCTAGCTTCGACGGGTGTCATTTTGGTTGACGAATGTCTCGTTCTATTGTATTGTTTAAGGAGATCATCTAGTACATCGCTCGTGGAATTAGCGGTAAAATACTTCCACTTTTTTTCTTTCATCGTTCTAATCCATCTCTCAACCACGCTAGATTTTTCCTCATTCTCAGTGGAATACAACTCAACCATGCTCTTAACTTCCTTGTTATAGAACTCTTTTCCCTTGTCTACCCACATTTTTGTCGGTCTCCTATCCTTGAAGATACCTTTTAACGTGACAGCGACTGATTTTCCGGTCTTGTCTTTTAATGGTACCAGCCATCCGTATTTGGAGAAGATGTCGATCACAGCGAGAAGATACTTTACATCGCGATTGCACTCAGAAAATGCTTGCATGTCTACCAAATCCTCGGCCCATATCTCGTCTATGCCGTTTACTCGCACTCTCCTTCTATTAAACTTTCTTCTTAGGGGTTTGTGTAATTCCTCCACTAAAGCTATCATCTGAAATTTTTTTTTTAATGCCCATCCTTGATCTCATCTTTGTACCGATTATTTTATCCACGATAGACCTATCCAGCCTCTCCCTGAAAATGGGATTATAGATGCCTTCCATCTCTTTCAGCATGTTTTTGTCGCACACCTTGTTACGGGTCTCGGTGTCCGGATTTTTTAGGTAACAAACGTCGTGATGGTACACAGCCTTGTCAATCCTGTTTACTGGCATGCTCCAATCCTTCGGCGTCAAATCTGGGTTGAGTCTCTTCTTTAGTTTAGTACCTGGTCCCGTGAAATTATGTACGGGGAGATGCATCTCGAAAGGGAGGTTATTTATAACCTTATTTATCACCGATCCACCCACAGGTCCCTTTACGAATTGAGTTTTAGTTTTTCCGCACGCGACGCATTTTCCTCGTTTCATATTTCTTCCATTCTTGGTTACGGTAGTTTCCACGTCGATCGTATTGGTAACTTTTCTGCATTTGACGCAATACATTTTATATTAAGTAAAAGAGCGTTTAAACCAAAAGAGATGGAAGTGAATGATCTATCATGGAACGAAACAGTATCAAAGCGGTTTAACCACGCTCTTTTGCCAAAGAGTGTGAGGGGATTAATCGTGGGTAAATCGGGATGCGGTAAAACCACTCTTCTCTTGAACCTTTTGCTCAGACCGGGGTGGCTCGACTACAACGAGTTATGCGTGTTTGGAAAGAGTATTTTTCAGCCGGAGTATCGCATACTCAAGAAAGCCTTTGAAGAAGGACTGCCGAAAGAGGGTATTCTGAGGTTGTTTGACGTACGGGACGAGGTGATAGAGTTAGATGTGCCTCCGACCGCTCTAGTCGAAGAATGGGCGAGAACGATTAAGAATCCATCGAACATAGTGTGCAGATTTTATGAGACCGCCGGAGATGTACCCGATCCTCACGAGCTGAGCTCAGAAAACAAATATCTGATGATCTTCGACGACCTGCTCCTAGAAAAGCAAAACAAATGCGAGTCTTACTACATCCGCGGAAGGCATAGTAACGTCGACTGCTTTTACCTCTCTCAAATTTATTTTAAGTTGACGCGTCAAACGATCCGGGAGAACGCCAGCTTAATCTGCCTCTTTCCGCAAGACCACAAAAACTTAAACCATATTTACACTGACCTCGTCTTCGAAGATATGCCCAAGGATGAGTTCAGAAGTTTTTGCCGTAAGTCGTGGGAGAAGCCGTACGGTTTTGTCATCATCGATTTAGCCAGTAAAAAGCATGATGGGAAGTACAGAAGCGGCATTGACAACTTTTACATTCCAGAGTCGGTATTAGTTTATCGCGGCTATAAAAAATGGAAACGCTTCTAGAAAAGATTGCACAAAATATGGAGCCCAAAAGCTTGTTCCAGATTGTTGTGAGCGGCAACAAAACGCGCTTTAAAACTAGGTTTAATCCACCAATTCAGCTCAACAAAGAAAAGAAGTACGAAATAGCGTTAGTTAACCTTGAGACCTACAACTCTTTTCCAAACATCGATGCGGCAAACAACCTGTTTACCTGTTTTCCGGATGATGGCACTTCGTGGTATAAAATCTATATACCCGTAGGTAGTTACGACCTCGTGGACATCAACGAGGTCATTCATCAGGGAATGATGCAAAATGGGCATTACGATGATATCAACGAAGAATACCACGTTAATATTTCGGCGAATACCAATACCCTCCAGTCTATCCTCATTTTGGAAAACAGCTACCAAGTGGATTTTAATCACCCAAACTCCATTTCTAAAGTGCTAGGATTTACGCGAGCGAAATACAGCCAAGGATTTCATGAGTCTGAAAACGTGGTTAACATCCGCAGTATCAACAGCCTGCTCGTTAACATCGATATCATCTCGGGAAGCTACGTCAACGGTGCGTCGCAAAACACAATCTACTCTTTTTATCCGAACGTTTCTCCGGGA
The DNA here is from genome assembly GCA_946811185.2 of Hippopus hippopus. Taxonomy (NCBI): domain Eukaryota; kingdom Metazoa; phylum Mollusca; class Bivalvia; order Cardiida; family Cardiidae; genus Hippopus; species Hippopus hippopus. The sequence continues at coordinate 29,745,759 of OX328108.1, read as the reverse complement.
TACAAGATAGTCGAGTCGCCAGTAAATCTGGTATACTTGCACATGACGATGGACGAAATCCACAGCCTGGGGGTGTCAATTACGGATCAAAATGGAACTCTACTAAATTTAACGATGCGATTTCATATTAGAGAAGCGCGTTAAAAATATTCGTGAAATAAAACAAATGGCTAGTTACACGACTGTTAAAGTTAACATTTCGGGAGGGCAGAAGCAAAAGCTTCAATCCGCTGTCAAAGCCGATTGTCCAGTAAGTATTCGGCTAAGCCATGAGGATCTAAAAGGCGAAGATATTTTGGCGTTTACCAATTCACAGATCCGGAAAATGGCCAAAGCTTACGAAGATGGGAGAGGAATTACTATCAACATGAGCAAGACACAGATGAAGCACAACATGAAAGTTGAGGGTGGCTTTCTCGGAATGTTGGCCGGGCTGGCAGCGTGAGTGTTGTCTTTCGTCGCGAAGACAGTCCTTCCCGCGTTAGGCGTTGGCGCTCTTTCCGGTTTAGCCTCCTCAGGAGTACAAAAGGCTTTAGGATCTGGCTTGTATCTTAAAAAAGGAGGTTCCGTTTGCAGAGTGGAAACGGATGGTCGCGGAGTTTATCTGGGACCCACATCCGGCAAAGGACTAGAGTCTGTCGGTGATGGCTTGTACCTGAAAAAAGGCGGGCAGTTTTACGATAGAAGTGGTCTTCTTCTCGGGCCGAATAGTCCATTCGCTAACATACCGATTCTCGGAGCTATATTATAGCATCTCTGTTCTTTTTTTAAATGCATGTCTGTTTACAGGTTCGGTGTGAAGCCTAAACTAACACAACCAAGGACGATTTATTGGCAACCGTTACAAAATGTAAAGCATCCGCCACAGAAAATTAGTGCGGTGGCTTAGGAAATTTACAGCCAAGGTAGACTAACTATCAATACAAAAGAAATTAAACACATGCGTCTAGGGTTTGGCTTCCAGATGACTCGGGGAGTCGTTTTGACCGCGATCCCGCAAACTTTCAAAATGAAGAAATGTAGCGTGTAAAATGAGGTTACTCTCAAAAACGTTGCAGATATCCTGATTAACATCACGAATAATTCCAGTGAGATCGTAGAAATTGATGAGAAAGAACACTTGTGCTTCGTGCGGTACCAAGTTTAAAAAATTCTACTCAAGTAAAAATGGAATACGACAAACCCATTTACCCGACGATATCGTCCGCCCCTCCCAGCGACGAAGGAGCGGGGTATCGTTTGCAAAAAATCAACGAGATCCAAAGGTTTCTCTAGGAGGAAAAGCGAGTTCGAGAGGCTCTAAGCAAGAAGTACCATAGAGCCTCGAAAATTATAGACAGTGTTGATGTTGCGCTCATCAGCGCTACAATGGGTCTTGGAATTGGCGGTGTTAGTCTTTTGTCCACTGTATTGGCTGTTCCCGTCGTAATCGTGATGGAGAGTGTAGCGCTCACCACTGACGGTCATTTGGTCATTGGTAAGTACGTGAACAAAAAGTGTTCTGCAAAAGCGGTGAAGCACGAAAAGATCAAGACGATCGCAGAAGCTAAGCTAAACACGATTTCCTCGTACATTTCAAAAGCGCTCGCCGACAATAGGATTTCCGATGATGAGTTTCAGTTGATCTTGAGCCAGCTGGAAAAATACCGAGCCATGAAAGAAAACGCTAGAAGATCGTCGAGTAAGAACCTTAGCAGTGATCTTAGACAAACGTTGATTGAGAAAGGGAGGAAGGAAGCGCGTGAGTCCTTTCGGAGGCTGGTTGAAAAGAATGGTAACACCTAAGATAAATTCGAGATGAAAATCACCTTAGAGATAGAATCGTGATGAAAGCAAAATATTTATCCTCTAAAGGATAAATATTTAAGTCGCGATCTAAACTGCGATGAAAACTGCGTTAAAAAAGATTACCTAGAGAAAAAAGGAATGTCTTTTCAAAAGATCACTGATCCGAAAAAGAGAGACCTGGTTGTAAAGGAGTTTCTCGATACAAAGAGGAATATCCGGGATAGTCTACGAGAGGAGCGAACTGGCGAGCAAGATTTACAGAGCGACCTCTCCAACCTTTTCAAGCCAATCACGGATGTACAAAAGACTACAACAAAGGAGGTACTAGCGGAGCTTAAGCCTATTAAAGAAGGCGTGTCAAAGCCTATTACGTTTCCAGCCTTTCCGTCTATCAAGGGTTTTGAGCAACCGAAAGAAGAACAAGAAGACACGCAGTTCATCGGCCCGATCGCGCAGGAGTACCTAAGAAAGTTCGCTACTAGGTCCAAAGCTGATACGACTTACGGGCTATATTAAAAAGGCGGCAACTTCTATATTGGTAACAAGCCCGTTGTCATCGTAGACGACAATATTGTGGTTGATGGCGAGGAGTATCAAGGAACGCCCGGTCTATGGGAATTAATCATAGCTAAAAACCCGGACGATAACGTGTATACTCAAGAGGATTACGACAATTACGCGAAGTTGATGATTAAAACTAGCGCCCTCCATCGTGGTAACCATCCGAGCAGCAACTATCCAAAAAGTAGTAAAGGGCAGAAATGGAACAAATTACTTCAAACCATTTGGAACGACCAGTCGTATTACGATGGGAGTGGGGTTAAATCCGTTTTGATCCCTTATGATCCAAACGCATTACTCGAAAGACTCGACCTGTTGATGCAGCTGGTAACACGGGTGTAAGAAATGAGCTTGTAAGCGTGTGCGATGAATTAAAAAGACAACGCGTCTTGGGTGCAAAAGCTTATAAAGATTTGATGTCTGAACTTTAAAAAGGATGTTTGTTCTTAGAAATCGTGGATTTAAAAGAATGTACGTTTACGGCGGTGCCGGGATTTTTGACAGCATCGCGAGCTTTTTTACGAAGCTGTTTACCAGTGGCGCAGCCAAACAAATTGCCTTGTCAGCCTTCGATGTTGGAAAGAGCGTTGCCAAGGAAGGAGCAAAGAAAGCTCTAGAGGCTGGAAAGAGTGCAGCCATAGACGCGGGAAAGAAGTTAGTTGAAAAAGCTTTAACACGTAAGTCGCGAGAAGTTTGGCAAAGACACACCGGAAGCGCAAAACATTGACTCATTGATAGATGGAAGCGGAGTTAAAGCGATCGCTATCCAAGCCCTCGTTCAGAAGTTAAACAGTGGTACCGGCCTTAAAATGGTGTATTTTTTTTTTTTTTTTTTTTTTTTGAAAATGCTGTGAAAAAAAAAAAAAAAAAAAAAATGGCTTAAGGAATTTTATTTTGTAATAAAAAATGGTAAAATTAGAATTTAGTCGTGTAAATTATGAAAAATATGAAACATTTTCTATGTTTATAAAAAAACGCGTCCTTTAACTTGAAAGGCTGCGAAATTTTAGAAATAACAGACACCGATTATGAGTATCAAAGAGCTGTAGTGAAATTACCGTTTGAAAAAGTAGACATGATGAAAGAAATCGAAAAAGAAGTAAATGCACATTTAAGCGATGGGGGTATTCCCCAAATAAAAATTATGTATAGAAACAGAGTTTATCCAAAGAAAAACCAACAAACCCCAATAGGTTGTCTGAAAAATATTAAACTGAAAGGTGTTTGGGTTAACAATGTCCACAACTCTACTTGGAGGAATAAGATTAAAACCTAACAATCTTTTAAATCTGGTCTAGAAAAATATCTCCCCGTAATAAGATGGATATTCTAAAAATCACTGACTCCATCGTAAAGGATGAGGCTATCGAAGAATATGAGCACCACGAGTATGAGCCGATCACGGGTACAAATTTAAACAACCCCGGAGAGATCAGGATCAACATTGAAACCCAAGATCTCTTTACGCATCCTAGTGAAAGTTACTTGATGATTGAAGGTCGTTTGACAAAGGTAGATGGATCGGCTTACGCAAACGCGGACGTTTCCCTGACAAACAATGGCTTAATGCATCTTTTTAGCAATATCGAGTACAAACTTTCCGGCCAGGAGATCGAATCCGTATTTTATCCGGGCCAGGCAACCACGATGCTCGGGCTGTTAAAATACCCGGACGACTTTTCCAAATCGCAGGGTTTAAACAAGCTGTGGTACAAAGACACAACAGCTGTGGCAAACAACCAAAACATAGGTTGGAATGTAAGAAAATTATACGTAATTAATTCTTCTGATCCAAAGGGAACATTTAGCTTCAGAGTCCCATTAAAACATATATTTGGCTTTTGCGAGGCCTACGATAAAATCCTGTATGGTATGAAGCAAACTCTTACCCTGGTGAGAAAGGCTGACGATGATGCGATCTTTAGAGCCGGAGGAGCTGATGCTGGTAAAGTCACGCTAGACAAGCTGTCGTGGTTCATGCCACACGTCCTGCCCGCGGATGCAGAAAAGTTTAGTTTGTACAAGACAATAGAGTCGAAAGTTAAACTGCCAGTTTGGTATAGGATGAGACAGTGTGACTCTATCTCAGTCCCTCAATCGACTAGCTTTACCTGGAGGCTCTCCGTTAAATCGTCTCCTGAAAAGCCGCATTGGATATTAATCGCCTTTCAGACTGACAAAGACGGTGACCAAGAGCAAAACCCATCGATATTCGACCTCGTGGACGTTAAAAATATCTACGTCATGTTAAACTCAACTAGATACCCCGCGGTTGACTACAATCTCTCGTTTACTAAGCAGCAGTTCAGTCGAGCGTGCGGAGACGCGGCGTTGTTCAGATAGAAGTTTTACAATATGGATGAGCTGGTATCAAACCCTAACTTTACCCCCTCGGAGTACAAGAACCTATTTCCTCTGTTTTTGTTTGACGTTTCCAAGCAGAGCGAGCGACTAAAGTCTTCCGTCACTGACATCCAAATCAAGACACAGTTTGACGCTAACGTACCCGCAGACACAGAAGCGTTTGCGGTTATAATCTCTGATAAAATGATAAACTTTCAGTCTGATGGAAATAAAATGAGCGTAGTATATTAGCTTAAAGATTTCTTTTCCCTATATATAAAAAAAGATCAAGACTTCGGACTTAAAAGAGATTCTCAAAGAGAATGGTATAAAATTCTATTCTCACTACAGTAAAAAACGGTTTATTGAGCTACTCAAAGAAAACGGTTTGTTGCCTGAAAAGCCTCCCAAACCAACAGCAGAAAGGTTAAAGTCGATCAGAACAAATCCCAAACAAGTTGTGTTAAAAGACATTAAAACTGGAGAAGAGATTACGTTTCCTTCTATTTACAAGGCTTCACAATTCATAGACAAGTCCCCCGGAGTAATACCGTTTTGGAATGGACGAGTTTGGAATGATACGTATGAGATTATCGTTCTACAATAATTTTCAATGGCTGTAGCCATTAAAAATTGAATTGAACAAAAAACGGTTTAATAAAAAAGTTAACACTAATGAAATGGAAAAGCGCTCAGTAAAAGAGTTGAAATCTATAGCAAAAGAACGTGGGCTCAAAGCTTACTCAAAACTCAGAAGAGCTGAGTTAATAGAGCTATTGTCGAACGCGCCTGCTCCGACGCCTGCGCCGAGACAACCACGCCCAACGCCAGCACCAAGACAGCCACGTCCAACGCCAGCTACAAGACAGCGACGTCCAACGCCAGCTACAAGACAGCCACGTCCAACACCAGCTCCAAGAGATTTGGGTGCACGACCAAAAACTATGACGCCTGCGCCGAGACAATCGCGTCCAACGGCCGCTCCTCGTCAAATATTGGACATAGGCAACCCTGACATAGGGGTACCGCCAATCAATCCAACCGCGGCCCCTCCGCCAAGATTGGAGTTGGGCGCACGCCCTAAAACCACGTCGAGAAGCCGGCGTGGTTACAAAAACTTATGCCCAACGCCAGCACCAAGACAGCCACGTCCAACGCCAGCTACAAGACAGCCACGTCCAACGCCAGCAACAAGACAGCCACGTCCAACGCCAGCTCCAAGAGATTTGGGTGCACGACCAAAAACTATGACGCCTGCGCCGAGACAATCGCATCCAACGGCCGCTCCTCGTCAAATATTGGACATAGGCAACCCTGACATAGGGGTACCGCCAATCAATCCAACCGCGGCCCCTCCGCCAAGATTGGAGTTGGGCGCACGCCCTAAAACCACGTCGAGAAACCGGCGTGGTTACAAAAACTTATGCCGGATGCAAAACCCAGTCAATTGGAAAAACCTAAAGGGTTAAAAAAGGCGGAAGAAGCCGCAAAAAAGGTAAACGTAATACAACCTACTTAGACTTTCTATGTTTCCCTTTTTGCCAGTTTTGAACCTACTTCGAACGTACTTCAACTTAGTTGACCGTAGTAACACTACGGTAGACTAGAAATAAACTACGTGCATGACCGTAATTGTGACCATGGTTTTAAAAACGGGTCGTTCTGAAAATGATAGACCTGATCCGAACAAAGGAGCCGGTGTGTTATTATTATCATGGTTATCATTGATAATTTGTCTTTTTTAATTTTTTTTTTTTTTGTATTCTCTCTGTGTCTCTGTGTCTCTGTCTGTCCGTCTGTCTGTCTGTCTGTCTCTTTCGCTCCTTCCCTCTCTCTCTCGAACCTTTTGTCCGTCTTGTGTTTTCGTTTCTCCTCCTTTCAGGTTCGCCGTTCGAAAATTGGATCGGTGAAAAGTTGGACCAATTAGAATTTAGAACATTGTTCTAAACAACACGTGACTGTTTTCAACTGTTAAGTTTGTGCACTGACAGACTTCACCTGCCGCAATGAACCTGTCAGTCTCATCAGCCTGAGATTGTATTGTAAGTCTGAAGGTCATAGGGACCCCTAAAATTTGAAATATCGTAAAAAATTGCTTTATTTATGGTATTGAGAATTTGCATGGTTATAAATATATTCCTTAACAAACTTTGAGTGAAATAGTCGAGATTTTTGATAGCTTAGTTTGATGTTTTGGCGTTTAACGCAATGTTAAGTTGAGCAAAACAGCAGAACACGGTGGGAGGGGAAAAGCTATTCCGAGTAAGGGGTTTCTCGTATGTGAAAACAATTCTCGTGCAAGTACAGTAACCGTGGTCGTCTATTGTTTGAAAAGAAAAACCCTCCAACTTTTGAGGTCCTTATCTCCCCTTAAAAAAAAAAAGAAAAAAAAAAGGGGGGGGGGGAGTTTATAATAACAATTCAGAATCGGAGACTTGCATTCACTTACTTACAGAAATCAGCTCACAGTATTGTGCAGAAGAGAAGGGACACAGGGTCTTAAGATTACCACCTTATAATTGTGACCTAAATCCAAATGAGCTTGGGGGCGAACAAAAAAAAAACACAGTGCAAAACAATTCAAAGCAAACCCTGAAATACCTTCGCGTCAGGTGGATTCGAACACACATTTCAAAAGAAGTCGTATAAAACATAAAGCCATCCGGAAAATGCTATGGACGGTGCATTACGGAGATGGAATAACCCTCGTTTGTCAGAGCATGGCTCATATAATTTTGTAAAGGTTTAGATCCGTAGTTCAAATTTTCTGCGCAACGGTAGCTTAATTGGCGGTGCAGATAGTTAATACAGAGGTTTGTTCTTGGAAACATGCCCCAGTCGTTAAAATGCACGCTATGTACTCCATGAAAAAATAGTACTTAAACTTTATCGGTTGTAATGGCCTATATACGTGCGACGCGAAGAAATACACTGCTCGCTGGAGAGGTCTAAATCTACTGGATTTGTAGCTGTCAGAAAACGCCCCTGTTACATATATTCGTTTATAATGACAATAAATGCTGAGGACAGATTAAATGAGGCTCAAAAGATAGGTTTTGTGTTAAGGATTGTAGAAAACATTGTTAAAAAATAGAGAAAATGTCCGAAACAAGCATTTTCTCCTTTCCAACAATGCTTTCAAAACGCTATTTCTCTCTCTCTCTCTCTCTCTCTCTCTCTTCAATAATGAAAGCATTTGAAGACAACTAATAAGCGTAGTTGAAATGATAGGAATTACTTTTAAAGATGGTAGAAAATATTGTAGAGAAATAAAGAAATTGTTGGTTAGCAGCATTTTCTACATTTCACACAATGCTTTCGAAAAGCTTTCTTTTTTTGGAGCCGTAGAAACGAGCGATGGTTTATCTTATCTCGGACAAGTCCACAGCAAAGTAGGTAATCCATAGAGGTGAGGCCAATTTAGTCACGACTTCATCCAAAAACTGATAATTGAAAACAATCCCGTCCCGGCTATTTGTTTGATGTTAAACGCCGCTTTCAACGACATTCCAGTGGTATCGTGGTTCCAAGTGGCACTTATATATGGGTCATATTCTGTGAAAAAGGGGGCTTAATGCGTCTGCAAAAAGTATCGACCAATGTCAGCCTGCGAAGTCCGCGCAGGCTGATGACATGAGTCGAAACTTTTTGCTATGTGTGAATTTTTTGCATGTCCAAGGACCATTCTACCACATGTTTCAGTCGGTTGTTAGACGCAATGGATTTTATGGATCCATAGTTATATAATGACTTTCTTGGTATAGTTCATCAAGGAGATGCATTAAGTCCCTTTTTGCCAGAGGAACCCTCGATTGTTCTTTCCTGGAGTTTCCTTTAGCAGTACTTCTCAAGCCACAGGGATGCTTTTCCACATAAACATCATCGAAAGAATGATCAGTGTTGAGAGAAAAATGATTCCTATCGCAATGACCTATCATTAATCCTCGGAAAGAAATCGGCTGAGATGAGGATACGAACCAGCGACCCCCCTGATTGCGAGCCTGCACGTTACTGACCGAGCCATGTGCTCGGCTCATAAACTTAGTACCTCTGGAAAAAAAATTGTAACTTGGCATTTTTGGAAATGTTCTTGTTAGAAAGATATAGATCATCAACACGAGAAGAGATTTAAAACTTGATAACACCTGAAAACATTTTGGTAGAAGGATGAAGAAGTTGATTGCCTCGAGCTATGGCCCTTTTTCTCACGACGTTTTCCAAACAAGTCAGAAAGGACAGCTTCCTAATCTTCACTTGTGTTTTCCTTGTTTCGCTTAAAATTATCAAATTTGGGTCTGAACAGCTATTGTAAGCATATAGTGCTGGTAAGCAGAATCAGTTCGTTGCAATAACCCTGTAATACATGGAAAATAATGCATTAATGTATTCAGGTCTTAATGTATTAGATCAATGCTCTGGGAAAAGAGGGCTTAATGCATCTCAGTGATGTATTTTACTTGTACCTTGCAAGTCATCACATAATTATGAATCCATAAAATCCATTCTCTCCAACAACCGATTAAATCGTGCGGTAGAATAGCCCTTGTGCATGCAGAAAATTTACAAAATAGCAAAAAGTATCGACCCATGTCAGCCTGCGCAATCCGCGCAGTCTGACATGGGTCGATGCTTTTTGCAGATGTATTACTGCCCCTTTTCAAAGACTATTCCCCTCTCTCATTACGAGCAATTTCTTCTCCTATCACAATGTTTTCCAAAGCGGTCCCCTGTAAGATACAAAAAGGCGTCTACAAAAAGTAATGGTTTCTTCGCATTACGGTCAACCCCAAGACAGTTTAGATAAGACGTCGAGACAAAGTTAGTCACGAAACGATTCTAAAAAGAGAACGTTTTTTTTTTTCAATTTCGGTCTCAACAACATATGGCAAGTTTCGCTGCACGACATTTCGCCGAAAAACATTTTCGACAAAGATCCAATTTGCCGAAGCGAAGTTTCGCTGAATGCGACATTTCGCTGAAAATGACCAACATTTGATTCCAAGTTTCCTTAACCATTACGTTCTGTTCACTCTGGGGTACGGAAAATAGCTCACTCGGACATTTGCCCACTAGGACAATTACCACCTGGACGAAAGCTCACGCATAATATACTGCTCAAAATTTGCTAAGGATCGCCATCTTAGATTCAGCCGATATGTATGTGTGGCATGCAACAAGTATAGTTTTTCAGTATGAAACATTGCCAAGCTGATGAAATAAACCATCTGAGGAAACGAATGTTTTTTTAGCAAAAAGGTATTTTTGTAACATGTATCCGTCTCGAAATATTTAAATGATCCCTATCTAAGTGTGAGTAGTATAGTAGCAACCCGGACATTTGCCAGTCAATAAAAATATGCATCGCCCTTTATTCTAAGAAGTTTGCAGACGAAAATTTTAAATGCAGCAAAAATAAAAGAAAATTTAATGATGGGATAGAAAACATTATGAGAGACGGAGAAATTGCTCGTTACGAGCACTTGTTTCTCTCCCATAAGGTTTTCGTTAGTCTTCAACTGCAGCCACGTAAAAACATGGGTCTTCTTCTTCGGGTCGTAATTTTAAGCAAGGCTTCATCTGGTAGAGAGTATCCTGGGTTCCAGTCCGTTCATTTTTTCTTTTCATTTGGACGTGCCTTTGTCAAAAATGACGGTAATAATAACGGAAGCAATAAAACGGATAGAGCCAAAGATCAGCACCTGTCCCATTCAGGAGAGCGTGCCATGCAGTAATTTTTAAAATTATAACTGCCTGGAGCCAGGATAGATAGAGAGTCTAGACAGTCAATCAATGAGCCAACTATCAACATAGTATGGGAGGACTTTTGTCCTAGGTGGCAAATGTCCTGTGGGCAAACGTCCGGATGGGCACTTGTCCTACACCCGTTCACTCTGTATATCTTTATTTATCATTTGTTTATGTATCCTCGATCTGCGATGCACCATTGAAAGAGTTACTCCTCACATTCGCTACTAGGTCGATAAAATTCTGTATTTTTTTCATGTACAACAGCAGATAATCAAACAGAGCTAGATTATAATTTTTTATTTGATAATCGGCTGGTTATAACTAGTTTTCGACGAAATCTCACGGATTCGATAAATTTACATAAATCTGTCGCCCATCCACCGCTAGCTTAAACTAACAATAGCTGCCGAAAGGGGCTGTGTGTTAAAATGCAGAACTTAAGATTTAAATCAATTTAAAAGTTGGAAATTACTGTGAAGATAATCTTTTATTGACCGGTCATAAAATTTGTTTTAGTTAGGTTTTATCGATCTTTGTCATGTAACGTTGGAATACTTTGGGAGTTTAGCGATATACGTTATGTAATGTTGAAATAATTGAGAGTTCACTTGTATACAGCATATTACGTTAGGGTCAAACAAGAATAAAAAGTACAAGTCATGTTACGTCGGTTAATTAGGTTTAAACAATACACGTCATATAACTTTGGTATACGTGATGATGCTGTTTAATTAAGGATTCTAACATGACACGTGAATTCGGCTCTATAAACACAGTGCAACGTAAGCGTGGTAAAATCTACGTCATTGTTGGTCATGTTAGAATCGAAGTAATCTTCTTTCTGTCGTGGTTTATCGTTCAATAACCCACGTTGTGTGTTATGAGGCGCAATAAATAATCCACGAGGGCGACAGCCGGATTATTTATTGTGCCTCATAACTCACAACAGTGGTTTATTGAACGATAAACCACAATAGAATGTTTAAATAATCTTCTTTCTACCGTGGTTTATCGTTCAATAAACCACAGTTGTGAGTTATGAGGCACAATAAATAATCCACGAGGGCGACAGCCCGAGTGATTTTTTCATTGCGCCTCATAACTTATAACCTGGTTTATTGAACGTTAAACCACGATAGAAAGAAGATTATTTCGAATCTAACATGACCAACTCTCAATCAGAGGAAAACAAGTTCATACCACGCGTAAAAACGCGGATGCGGATAATACTCCATTGAATAAACCAGGGCTATTCCACTTACTTACCAAACCAAAACCCCACGACCCAGACAGTAAGTATGAAAAGAATCAAATTTCAATAAAACCTTAGGCATCAAATACAACATTAAAAACCGCACGGCTTTTTTTACTATTATATTTTTTCCCTTTTAAATGACAAGAAGGATGAATGTATTGTCAAGCAATAAAGTGAAAGTTGCTTCGAATGCTCTGAATATTACTCCACCTACTCCCAATTTTATTTCCAATTTGAAAAGACACTTGATTTAAATATGTTTACTGGTAACATGTCAAATAGTTCCATCGTTGTCAAAGTTTTATTACAAAAGTTAATATTGGTTAAATCCTTGAAGATTTTCCTTCCTCCTTGGTCAAGGAGCGGAAAATGACGGTTTGTTTTCGTCAAGTGACTTTTATTGATAAATATCGATATCGGAGGGCGAAGACATAGAACAGTCACAGGCGACTTACTTTGCAGAGAATGACGTAATTATATATAGAATGACGTAGATTTTTACCACGCTTTCGTTGCACTGTGTTTATAGAGCCGAGTTAACGTGTCATGTTAGAATGAAGGTTTAACGTTATAAGTCATGTAAGAAGTAATCTTCTTTCCATCGTGGTTTATCGTTCAATAAACGACGGTTGTGACTTATGAAACACAATAAATAATCCACGTGGGCGATAGCCGGAGTATACTATAGCCTCAGTGGTATACTTTAGTTTAACGGTATAGACATGTGGAGTTAAAATACTCTGCAGGTTTCGCGACATACGTCATGAAAAGTTAGTATTGTTAGAATTTAACGATAAATGTCATGTAAAGTTTGAGTACTTGGAGAGTTTTGCGATATTCCTCTTGAAACGTTGGTTTACTTAAAGGTTTTCGATATGTGTCATGTAACGTTGGTTTACAATGGATCTATGATATACATTAAACCCCTGTCACACCAGAGCGGCGATCCCACGGCGTCCAAGAAAAAATGCAGAACGCCGAGGTGCGCGCAGTACGATCGCAAGCATCGTCAGAGCAACGCAGTGGTATCGCGAGTAGACGCGTTGGGATCGTCTAGGACGCCGAGGGACGGCGCGCATTTTGAGCATGCACAAAACAAACGCCGTCGCTCGGCGTTCTGAGAACAGCGCAGTGGGATCATCGGAAGGTCGTCTTAGCGGCGCAGTAAGATCTCCCACAACGCCATGGAAGCTCCGCCGGCGCGCACAAAGGTTGCAGTGCGAACGCTATGGTTGTCGGTGGCGCTTTCACGGAGATTGTACCTCGTGCTCTGAGATGTCGCCGCGTCTCTACGCTTATACGGCGCGTCAACGGCGCTGACACGGAGTGTTATTTATTTCATTGCGCTCTTAAAACGCCTCCACTGAGCTGCAACGGCGATCATTGCGCTTGTAAGGCGCTTCTACAGCGTCCATCAGTCTTTGTCTGACAAAAACGAACATATAGTAGATGAAGTATGCAAATAAACATTCAATTCACCATGGCTGATGTACGCAAGAAAGCCGGGATAGTAATGGTTAAGGAGATGACAGTGGTTGACTTGCTTCTATTTGAGAGGGTTTGGGTTTATGTCCTGCTTTTTACCCTTTTCTTTTTACGAGCATAGTTTTATTCTGCGTTCACTTTGCGAGACCACAGCAAAGAAAAAATTGATGAATAAATGTGTATACATACAATTCGTTTTCAGAGATTGTTCATTGTCACGCCTTCAGCGTAGTGTGAGCGCCTTGAGAACGCCTTGAACGCCCAGAGCACGCAGAATGAGCACCGTGAAAGCGCAGAGCACGCAGTGGTAGCGCCATGAGAGCGCAGAGAATCGCCAAGAAGAACTCCGTAGGAACGCGATAACGCGCCATAAGAGCTCCGTGGCAACGCTGTGGTCGTAGTGGGAACGCCGTGACATCTCCGTCTTCGCGAAAAACATCCGATTTTTCTTGCGATCTCATGGCGCTCTGGGAAATTAAACAACGCCGTCCCAACGCAGTGGAAACGCCGTATAGTGTGTCAGGGGCTTTACATACCATGCTCCAACATGCTCTGTCAAAAAGGGTACGTATTCACCAAACGTTCTTAATTGCCTTTTAGTTCTAATTCCCAAAACTTTTCTAAACTTTAAAGTGGCAGATTTCATAATTAGTTTAACCATTTGATTTAGCCATAGACAGTTTAAATTCTGTCTTAATATGGAATAAGACAAGATCTGCCAATGCTGTGTAAAATAGTTTGCGAATACAGGCCCAAAGTTTTTACACAATTATGTGCAAACATCATGCCATTGATAACCCTTGACACGCGTTGTCAGAATTATTATAGTTGGCACCACCTCAAAAATGTCTGGGACACTTGACGTCATCTGCATGTCTAGACTTGATGGATTATAAAAATGAAGCGCTTACAAAATTTTGTCATCTCTTTTAGCAGGCAAAGTAGTGGTAAGTCATCACTGGTGATTTTAAACTTTACTTAACTGACAACACTGTTTAAAAGTTACGCTTATTGAAAGCACTGGCAGACGACAAATTGAACGTGCTCAAATGGTAGAACTTTCCTTTCGAAGTGTAGAAAACATTGTTGAATTAGGAGAGAATTTTCTTCTTTTTCAGCAATGTTTTTAAAAACCGTCTGCAGAAGGACAAACAAATTCATTTTCAAGGGGTAATGTGTTTTTAATTTGTTTAATCTATATCTAATTTCAGCGACTTAAACGATGACAATGAAGGCGACCATTTTGCTTTGCATGTTGTCACTTGCAGTGGCTGCTCCAGAGAAGAAGTATGTCTTTGACGATCTAAGTAAGGAACATTTACTTCATGAAACTGTAATGGCTTGCATAGTTAGCTCCCTTTAATGAATGCAAATGAGACAGGCATTGCAAAGTGTTAGGTTGCGTGTGTACAAACAAAATCAACTGAGAGAAACGCAAGATGTATTGTAGGTCGGGTGCATCAGTCGATATGGCCTGCAACACGCGAAAAGGGGTATTCGGACATTTGCGTAAACTGTCGTCTCGGATCGCCCGCGTAGTCCTCGCAGGCTAGTCCGAAACGACACTTTACGTTTTTATGTAATTTTCTGTTTTGCGCAAGTCTACTGAAGAATAAAATCTGATGTAGTCGTAAAGTGCCGTCTCGGATTAGCCTGCGCGGACAGCGCAGGCTGATCCGAGACGACACTTTACGCAAATGACCGAATGCCCCTTTTCGCGTGTTCCAAGCCAATCATATGCCCTTAATTCAGGATTGTCTTGTTGGACCTGTTGCTACGTGTGCAAACAATAATCAAAGCACTGAAAGCACTGCTAAGTTGGAATGCGGTAAATGCAATACAAACTTGTTTCTTTCTATGTTTTTTTAACGATGTCTTTGGAACCTTTCTTTCTTATGGTATTCCTACTTTTCATGAGGTCTGTAGATACCTCAGTTTATTTGAAATGAAAGATTGCTTCGTTGGTAATTAGAGTAGTTTGCTTCAAAGTGAAACATGTTCATATTACATGGCTGAAAGAGAGGAATTTTGAGAAACCTGATCGGACATCTGACAATTTTTCACACGGAAAACAAAAGAAAATGCGATATTTTAGAAGAGTTTACAACCTGAACTTCAAGCACATGCCTGCTAACTTTCGACCATGATATTTTTTGCAAAACAAGACCTTTTTTTTGTGAAAAACAAATGCCTCTGTAACAGCCAATTATCTGGTGAATGGCTTTGATGTTTGACTTCGACCTTGTCAGATTACTATGACCTTGTCATCAGCAGATCTCTATCCATGACTGTTTCCTTCGTACCAAATATGAACATTTTTATTTAAATGTTAAGTTTCTGGGATAACTTTTGAAGAAAGGATCAAAATATTGACATTGACATTGGACTTGTGACCCTCATTATATGCATATTGACAGGAAGTACATTCTTACCGTGATCTCGGTTAAAAGTTGACTTTGGTATAGGACATGTGACCCTCATAAGGTGCAATTTGACGAAAGGTGTCTACATGAAAAATATGAGCATTGTTCAATGTAACTTGAATAATTTTGGAGTAATAGGGAAATGCTAAGTTTTTACCAGATGGACGCCAAAACGACATTGTAACGCTATGTCTCACTCACCACAAGCGGGCTCGACAACAACATGCTTCCGATCTTTCGATGTGGGGCATGAAAATCATATCCGATGTAGATAAACAGTTGTGCAACACTGTTAAGATATGGTCCGATCATTCCAGAGAAAATGGACTTGCGAAGATCATTCAAGTCAAGATTTTTGACAAACCTTAAATTGTGATTTTGAAGTTTTAAGCCAAGGAGCTACTGCTGCAACAAGCACAACTATAGCTGACCCCTATAACATGTATTATGCTGCCTAAAAATTGGATGTATACTAATAGAGACTCAGTCTGCAAGTCAACTGTGGGCAGACAGACAGAAAGTACAGGCTTAAACAGTAACAAGAGCGTCGCATGCTGGTGCCACGCTCGGCTGTGGGTGCTGGATAGTGAAAAAGATCTAAATCGAAAAAGGGACAAAATTCTTACAAAATGCATTTGGTGTTATTTCCCTTGGTGGCATAGGTTGCTGTTTTGATAGTGAACATATACTCCGAGTTTCAAGAAAATACAATTAATAATAATAAATCGCGTGAAATCAAGTAAACGCTACTGCTCTTGAAATCGGCAGTTTAGTTTTTATACAGTGACCTTGAGACACAATTTTCACGCCAGTCGCAAACTAAAACTTCATTCCTGCAACCTTTATACACGCGACGATTGATACATCGACTCGATATTTATTGTTCGTGATCCAAAATTAAAAAATTCATTGATATGAAAACTGTTTACTTAACCCCAAGATGATTCTGTGCATGCACCAACTATCAAATGAAGTCAATGCGCGCTGTAGATAGTTGATTTCGCGATATTAAGGGAAGTAATGAAATGTACATAGTTTTAATCGAAAGAGTTTTTTATGTTAATAAATATTCACAAGACTTTGTCTCCCTTCAATGACGTTTTTAACAAAATTATTGACAAAATGTATATGAACTATTTTCTTAAAGTGTGCAATAAGGCCGTTTAGAAAGTGAAACTAGGCCGTTTGGAAACTGAAACTTGTTTTCTGAGAAATAAAGATCACGTGATTACCAAATAAGCAAACACCGATGCACAGTGACATATTCATACGCTGTCTTTATTTTTTGAATCTTTTAAAAACAATTCTACGAAGGTTTTGATGGCTATTTATGCATATTTGTCCCGAAAGTAATACATGTCCCATATTATTATCTTCGGTTATTACAAACGGGTCGTCCATGTCAAGTTGAGATGAAAACCAGTCCCTGGTGTATTCATATCCTTGTGTTGTGTTCTTCGGGTACCCGGAATGAATTATTCTGTTTTCATTTTCCGGTTTTGCTAAATCTAAGTTGGCATGCTTCGCATTCCAACTTAAAAACCGAAGATATCAATTCGTTTGAGTAAGACAACTGGCTAGAGGCAACAACTTTCAAAATCCAAAGGCCGTTCTTTTGGGACTGAAATCCGTGTTCACCAACCTTTCTAAAGAAAATTCTTAGTCTTAATATGCTGAATTTTTTTTCTAAACTTCAAAGTAACACGACTTCTGATTGGCTAAACTCATTGGTTAAAGATGGTTAAGAGGTAAGATTTGTATTTGAATAGGTAGAAAAACATTGTGGAAAAGGAGTTACTGTTGGTTACCAACAATATTTTCAAAAGCATTTTGCCTCATGGATCGTTAAAACATGCGACTGTTTTGTAAACGTTGACTTTTATAACAGCTAGCCTGCTAAGTCTTGATCAACTTCAGAAGGATGTACAGTATCTTCTTGATACTCTCGGATCTGACCCGACAGAGCAGGCTTGTGAAAACGAATGCCACACCGTAATTACGCATAGCCTTCTCGACACGGCCTGTCCCCTTGTATGCCATTCGTAAGTGTATTTTATCACTAATAGTTTTAACCCGTTACCAAATAGTCCCGTTTTTTGACTACCTTAAGAGCAAAGGGTTTTGAAACCACTGTGAGGGCATAAGGAGAAAATTCTGATACGGTAATAAACATTTACACCTCTCCGCACAATGTTTTCTACCCGTTCAATGACACATAGGATCATTTTAGAGACATTTAATTTATCGTCTGCAAAAATTTTCAGTTTGGATACGTCCAAAACGTCGTCCCTTGTTAAAGGGGAAATCAGAATTTTTTTTAACATATCACATGAAACTTCTAAAAATGTTATATAACTGAATATAGTTTGAAAGTTTACCGATACTCTTACACATACCACAATAACAAAAGATATGTGTAAAAATAATTTGCCTTCGCTGGGATTCGATTCTACGACATTAACTTGGCGACTTAACCAAATGAGCTTCCTGAGCAACTGTTATGGTTCCATGTACAAGATATATTTACCCCTTCTTTTGCAATACAGTTATCCCGTTACTAACGGAATACAAAATTGTACAGAAAAAATAAAAAAAAAAAAAAAACCTTTGTAATTCTTTGTTTTTCTACACGTATTTCTGTCTCTATCTGAGTTTTATTCCCATTTTTGCTTGTGAATGAAAATTAACAGTGTTTGTGCAGAATTTCAGTGGAAAACTTACGGAACAGAATCTAGTCGGATGTCACTTTAAAATGGCCCATACTCTGTGATAGAAAGGAGTTCAATACATCTGCAACAAGTATCGAACCGTCCCAGCCTGTGCAGGTCGCACAAGCTAACATTGGCCGAAACGTTTTGATATTTGTAAATTTTCTTCATGTCAAGGGACCATTCAACCTCATGATTAAGTCCTTTGTCAGACAAAATGGATTTTAATAAATCCATAATTATGTGATGACGTGCTTGGTATCATTCATCACGGAGACGCATTAACTGCATATAATGACGACTTTTAACGACCCTATGGAAAGAAGGCTTTTGAAAACATTGTGGGGAAAGGAAAAAATGCTGGTAACCTGCATTTTCTCCTTTTCCCACAGTTTTCTACACTATGAAAGACAAATCTTTAAATTTTGAGTCACGTTGAATTTGTCGTCTGAAAATGCTTTCAATTTGGACAAGGCTAAAATTTTGTCGTTTGGTGAAAGAGTTAATTAAATCCTCTTTTGCCAGAGCGCGGCTCATACCATTTTCATCGCTAGTTACGCTATTTCAATATCCATATTTATTATATTCCTATCAGTGAATTACGGGGATTTCACAGTGAATAACACCACTAGTATTGATAAATATGGTATCATCACTAGTGACGATATAGTTTTAGAACGTTTGCTGGAACTACTTTTTTTCTTATATTGCTCATATTTTACCATTCTTGATAATTATTAGAATAAAAAAGGTTGAATTAGAAATATGATAAATAGGATAATCAACTGGTTGTGTGTAATATTAAAAATCTGTTACTCGAATGGGGTTTCATGCGGTTTAAAAACTCGTCCTTGGGACTCGTTTTTTCAACCGCATCACACCGCATTCTAGAGACAGCTTTTTAGTATCAGACACAACCAGTTGATTATCCTCTATTTAACCATTTCAGGTTCCAGGCTCTTGTAAACCACTTCCACCTGACCCCGGACGTGTCCACACCATCCGGTTAATTGCTGATCTTTGAATACGATGTCAATACCAAATTACAACTTTAACGGCTCATTAGACTTTCCTGTTACTTAGTTCCTTTCGTTAAAGATATAGAGGATATTTTTTTTTCAGTGAAAGATCGAACTTTATCCTGTCACTTCCGGGTTTACCTGACGGATAACAGGGTGCCGTATATTTTTTTGTTATTCGTCAGTTGGTCACGTGACCGCTAAGTGCGCACCTGCTGACTGGGACTATTTTCAACCAAGCGTCTTACTGCCGTAATGAATGAATCAATCGCTAGCGAATACTTTTGCTCGTTTAATTAATAGTCTGTTATGTTAAACCATATTGTCTTCTTCGCCACAATATTTTTCTGTGGATATACGTCACGTTTAATAATTATGACGTAGCCAATATCATTCATGACGTCATTATTGCAGCTGCATATCCGGAGGGTTTTGTAAACACGGTTCTTCATTTTTTAAAGTTTCTCATAGATCTAGTGAGGAAGATGTCAATATGTGCCTTATTTTGAGCGAAATGTTCAATTTAGTCGGATTTTGGATTGTAATTGAGAAAAGGGATAAATAAAATAGACGGTTGGTGTCTTGGATTGGAAAAGTCGATCAGGCTCGGCTCCGGAAATTTATAAAAGGTACGGTCTTTATCAATGTTTTTTTTTTTTCGTTTGTTTGTTTTGTTTTGTTCCGTTACAGTGAATGACAGGATAAATAGAATAGATGGTTGGTGTCTTGAATGGGTTAAGTTTATCGGGCTCGGCTCCGAAATTTATCCGGTTCGCCTTCGGCTCACCAGATAAATTCCTCCGCCTTGCCCGATAAACTTAACCCATCCAAGACACCAACCATCTATTCTCTATTTAGCAGCCACTCGTGAAAATATTACCGATGATGTTCATTCGGTGGAATAAATTTCGATCTTTCACCGAAAAAAAAACAAACATTCTATTTATTTCATGTTTCTTACCCTTTTTTGGGGAGACTTATACCAAAATCCAGTACAGTTCTTTCTGGTAATTCCCCGTGGCGTACCCCATCCGCATAACAACGCATTACAATATTACGTAAAGGGCGAGAAATGTAAGTTGAATTACGTTATATATCCATCTGGTTGAGTGGCAAGCGCATTTTACCTAGGTAACTAGTGTGCGGGAACTACTGTGTCCGCTTTCAATTGAAGAGTTAGAGGATAAAATCGGTATTTTTCACTGGTCGAAACCATGAAATATCGAAAAATATTTCACCCCGTTATTTCTCGATAAACCACCGGAAAGTATGAATTAAGTATTTATACTCGTTTTCAGCTGGCTTTTAACCCATTTCATTCTTATTTTATGGAACTATAATCAATCCATCTCCGTGATGTGTATACATGTCCTTTACGAAGCAAGTCATCGTATAATAATGGATCCATAAAATCCGTTTTGTTTAACAACTGACTGAATCATGAGGGCATCCTGCAAAAAGGACCGCGCAGGATGACCTGGGTCGATACTGTTTTGCAGATCCAATTAAACTCCTTTTTACAGAAAATGACCCAAATTTATACGGTGAAAGTGATGAATGCAGTTGCTAAGGCGCTTAATGCAGAAAATGACTCTGAGGCATCCGACATTCAAAAGGAAAGCTTTGCCTGTGTTTCGCTTATTCATCGCTGTTACCGGTTGCCCGTATGTGTTGCCACCCCAGAAAATTGATTGGTCATTTCAGTAGGGCTGTTTTATATATATATGGTAACGTCGAACCAAGCTTCGATATAAAGTCCAATAACTGTTGGTAGTTTTCGTTGGCCTGCTCCGGGACTCAAACCCAAAACCTCAAGTAATCCGAGGTTACGAGTCCCGTCCCTACCTCTTTAGCTAATCTGACTGGCAGAGAAATGTCTGAATTGACTGAATTTGCGTTTACTTATCGTCGCCACCGGTTGCCCATATAGGCGACGCCCCTTGAAGGCTGTTAGTTTTGTTACGGGGGATAGTGCAGATACAGGACGAAACCCATCCTAAGTCACACTTGTTTCTTTAGTGTGCTCGGTGTATAGCACCGTCACACGGAGCCTCGGCTTAACGTCTAACGCGAAAGACTTTTAGTACTTTCAGATAACCGGCCCTAGGAATCCAACCCACTCCCGCAAGTGGCCCCAGACTTGACGTTTACGAGTCCTACGCTCTACTTTTTTAGCTATACAGGCTGGTCAAATCAAGGAAATCTTCAGCTTAAGCTGTAACATCTAAAGAAGTACCTGACCGCGTTGCCTGGTCTATTGTATTTACCTTTTTCGGTGTAGTTGCATGTGCTGGCTTGTGACCTAATTTTTGGTACTGATAAATAACGAATAAATAGAAATTTGTGATTAGTCAGAAATGTAGACATGTTTATTCTAAGGGTCCCTGTGGTAAAAATTGTAGACATCTTTATTCTATGGGCCCCTGCCTATTTGTTGGCAAATTTACGCCGTTTATCTTTTTTGAAAGATATTTCTCGTTCTTAATCATTTAGCCATTCAGTGAAATGGGCGAAAAATGGGGCCTATGTCGTCGGCATAGACCTGTGTACGTATTTACCAACCCTTATCAATTGCATACTGTAGGTATATCCAAGGGGTCTTGCGTGGCCCTGTGGTAAAGTGTAGGACTCGCAACCTTGAGGCCCCGAGTTCGAGCCCCATTTAAGGTATTGGGCTTTTCATGGGATGGTCCTTTGGCAAGACACCTCAAAACCCGGGCCTAGTACTGGTTAAACCCAGGACATACATGAATATCTGAGCTGTCGCCGTGATATGACTGAAATAACGTTGAAAACGGTATTAAACTCAATCAATCAATTAATCAACTAATTCCTAACTTCGAAACCAATACGATTTTTGGTCGGTTAACAATTTGGTTAAATCAATCATAAATTAAGTTTCTTTCAAAGAAGGAAATCATCAATTATTAAAAGATTACTAAAAGATTTTACTAGAAATAGTCTGTGAATACGGGGCAAGGATCTGATTGCACAGAACGTGCGCTACATCCTCAATTTTCGACTCACGCAAGTATTCACCATGTCTCTCTAACTCTCTCGCCGAGCAGATTCTACACAGTAAACGTTTACTTTCTTCTTGATACAAAGACTTAATTCCTAGGCTACTAAGCGCAACTCGAGAACCTTTTGCGGACAGTGCAGATCAAGATCAGACTGTACAAACGTGCAGTCTGATCTTGGATCTACATTGTCCGATACAGAGATATTGTTCCCCAAAATGTACCTTTGAAATAACAAGATTTTGGTTTTCAGTATCGACTTGAAAGTTTCATTTCAGTTATTTAGCAGGTTAAGGGTTAAAGCAAGCTGCCAGGTTTTGGTACAACTCTTGACCAGACGACAAAATATGAGACTGGTCCAAATTCAAAGCATTTGCAGACGGCATATCAAATATGACATATGTCAAGAAATTTGTCAAGGGTGGAAAACTTTGTTGAATCAGAAGAAAATGCTGAATATCAGCATTTTCTCCTTTTCACACAAAGTTTTCAATAGCCCTTTTTACTCTCGGAGTCGTTAAAAAACGACATTGTTAAATACATGTAATTAATGTTATTAACTTATCTCGGCATTACTTTCAGTTCACCTGTCTTTATTATTTCGACAAATGACCATCCATAGACAAATTTTGAAAACATTCTGGAAGAAGGAGAAATTGGTATTCATGAACGAGAAATGTCCATGTGTGTCACAGTATTTTCACATGTGTTAGTGAATTGAAAATCGATTCGTTTTGATTATTCTTTTTTTACAAAGATATTTTCAAAGGTGTTTCGTATGAATAACTTTCGAGGGGTGAATTTTCATATTTTCACATAAACAATTTTCCACCTGCTAAACCGACCGACCGACCGACCTTTCACCCTGCAAAACGGCCACCGGGGGTGCTAAGTGCCTCAGTTGTAAAGGTGTAGTATTCTTAGCACCAGAGGTGTCGGGTTTGTTCTTCAAGCCCCCCCCCCCCCCGGTTTTTCGTGTCCTTGGGCAAGAAATTTCAGATCCCAAACTTCGAACTGGTGAAACCGTTGACAGTCATGATTAAAAACAATGCCACCATGAAATGATTGAAATAATGTTTAAAGCGGCGTAAAACGCCATTATGAAACGGCTGATCGAGATCGCATAACGGGATCCTTCGTGGTTCAGTGGTAGCTTAGCGTTGGATTTGTAATAAAAAATCTTTGGTCGAAACCAGAGGCACTTTATTTTTTTTTGAAAATTCATCCTCTATAAACAAATGAGCCATGCTCTGTGAAAAGAGGGCTGAATGCATCTGCGAAAAGTATCGATCCAGGTCAGCCTGCGCAGTCCGCGCAGGCTGACCAGGGCCGAAACTTTTCACTATTGGTCAATTTCCTGTATGTCCAAGGACCAATCTACCTCATGATTAATTTGTTTGTTACAAAAAGCGGATATTATGGATTTATAAGTATGTGATAGCTTGCCTTGTACCATGGATCAGAGAGATGCATTAAGCCCCTTTTTACCAGAGCATCGCTCAAATATATGAGAGACAATATGTCTAAATATAATACCTGTATAGCAAGGCCTCGATGATTTGCCAGGCTCTTTCGCACACTTCTTCATAAAGATGGAAAAAGTCGTTTCTTTTACCGTGTTCTACATTACTTTTTCTTTAATCTGGTACATTCAACGGAAAAAGTTGACAGATATGAAAAGAGTTTAAAGGTCGGAAACTTTTGAGGCGGATATCTTTTTTTTCTATTCCCACAATACCTTGTCTTCCATATTAGGTTACAGAGAGAGAGAGAGTTTTTTTTTCTCATTCCCAAAGCCTATGTTCGATACTCTCTGTCGAATGTAAGATAATTCTCAACACACAATCATGCCGAGACCACGTGCCATTGACATGTGTTCCCTTATCAGAACTGTATAGAGATTACGCTGTTCTAAAAAAATCTGATGACGTCATCTGTAGCTGTGCGTCATAGGGGTTATAAAAAGCTTCTCCGAGAAACTTCTGCCTTTTTCTTTTCGAGAGGATAGATAAACGGTAAGTAAACACAGACGGATGTACAGCTTTGTTACTCCAGTCCTTCAAAGAGATTATCCTTGTCAGTGCCAATTATATAAACACGACCTCTTTCTAAAAGTGTAATCTAATGAAACTCAGAAATATTATCTCATAGGCTCGACTAAACAAATGAAAGATGTAGATTCAAGATCTGACTGCATGTACCGTGAAGCCTGATCTTGATCTTCGTCGTCGAAGGGAAGGAAAGGGGTTATCTTTTCAAAAGTATTCTATAAATAGCGGACGTAGACTGTTCTTTGTTGTACGATTAACTGTGTAGGAAGGTAACCAATCTATACCTTGAACAAAGGTTAACCGCCCTGTTATCTTTACGGATTAAAATTGGGCGAAAAACTTGTTCATAAAACTGCTTCTGATTATTATATTCTAAGATACACTCCACCTCATAATTATCATCATTTTGTTTTGTAAGAGAGTAGACAAATGCGAAAACCTTTGAGAGGTGGGTAAGCCTGTGATAAACGGAAGGCATAACAACATAATTTGGGAGCACAGGAGGAATCCTATAAGCTGGAAAAAATTCAGGGGACTAGCCAATAAACGGACGTTGATTTCTCTGTATATTTATCGGTATTTGAGAATGAGCTTACACTGCAAGAACAGCAGGCTTGATTTTCATGTAGGTCTGATCGAATATTAAAGAAAGAGTTATGTGGAGTAATTTTGCAACACTAACAAGACAATATTAGAAAATTTAGAAAAATAGTAACAAATCGGATAATTACTGATCATCTACATGGTAAATAGTTTAGGTACGTTCCTACTGGAAGCCGCTTTCGAGCGGCTTTCAATAAACGGTTACTCAATAAAACGCTACCTGGTGCGATTCATTCAGCTATGATCAGCTAGCATGTAACCGGCCATTTATCAAAATAGCCCCCCACAGGCTAGGGTAATGGCTTCGGTATAAGCCCCACTTTTCCCGAATGTATATGGGATTGGCTGATACGTCATAGCAGACGGGTCGAATCTTCAAAGAATATAACATGCGCTGACAACATATTACAGTGAAGTCTATCAAAGTTGCAGTCGCTGGCAGAAAAAGTTAATATTAAAACTGGAACAAAAATTGGCACCTTTTGTTTTACGTCTACATTTTTTTTTTATCTGTCGTTGACTACTACTTTAACAGTCTGTTATGTAAGGCATTGTCAAGCACAAACAGAAATCCATGCTTTAAAATGCAATTTGACTCCCAAATTGTTCACTTTTGAATGCAACTGGATCTGTACTGAACACTATTCGCTAATGCACCTGAATTTGAGATCAACTACTGTAGGTTCAATTGGTAAACATGATAGAACATTATACAGCAAATGAAATTATTTATCTAACCAAGTTAGCTTGTTGAATAGACCCATTTGTGGCGTGTTCCCTCAGTTTTCAACACGTTTTCGCGTGCAATCAGTCATCAAATTTTCACTTATCACCAAACGACAAAATAGATCTATTAAGGTTTGGCCAAATTGAAAGCATTTGCAGATTTGCAAACGACAGCTCAAATTTGCAGATTTGCAATTGACTTAAATAATGGGATTTATCTTTTAATGGGTAAAAAGCATCGTGAGGAAAAGGAGAAAATCCTGTCATTCCCCCCCCCTTTTTTTTTCCCACAATGCTTTCAATAGCCCCCATTCCTCAGGGTCTTTAAAACACGGTACTGTTCAATAAGGGGCTGGTAATGTTGGTTATTCTTTTTTCACAAGGATAGGTCTATTTAGTTTCAAAGTTCGTACGTAGCAAGAACTTTCAGGCGGCAAACAATTACGTGGTTTTACGACCCAGCCCCTTTCCCCCGAAGAAGAAAGGTATTTGAAACACTATGTATAACGGCAAAAATGCTGGTAGCCAGCTTTCTCCGATTTTTCCCACCATGATTTTTACCCTTTACAACGCGAGCCCTGTCGACTGAGCAACATCTAATTTGTCCGCTATAAATGCTTCCATTGTCGACGAGTATAAAGTTTTGAAGAAGATTAACTTCTGTTGGTTGTTTGAATTGTGTTTTACGCCGCTTTCAATGTAATTTTAGTCATGTTACGGCGACATCTCACATATTCATGTTTGTTTTTGATTTCATTGGTACAAGGCTACGAAGTGTTTTGCCCGAGGACACACCCACCAAAACCCCAATGCTTACAGTAAGGCTCAAGCTTAGGGCTTCCAGGCTACGAGTCCTGCACTTTACCACTGAACCTTGTTTGTATGGGAGTTTAACGCTGTTTAAACAGCTAAGGTCATATCACTTGCATGTTAGTGTGATAAATTTTACCTTCAAATAGGCCGGCAGGGACCCGCAGAATAAACACGTCTACACTTTTGACCAATCACAAATAACTATCTATTCATTCGGGTATATCACCAAAAAGTAGGTCAAAAGCCAGCGTATTCAGCTAAGCCGAAGAAAGAAAAGGTAGGTTACGTTAAATGGTAATGGAATATGAATGTTGATTCCTATACTGGTTCAAGATGGAGAGATATTAAAGGATCAATAAGCAATCCCCCCTTTTTCTCCATTATTTGCATAACGCTACAAAAGTTAACTTTTCATTTTTTGTACATGTTTTAGTAAATAGAAAGAAGTAGACATGACGGTCTATCAATAGAACAACTATCCCGTAAGATATGCTTATTACATGTAATTGAAGATGGGTGCCACTTTATCCTTTGGTGTAGATTACATTCCAACTTTTTACTCTTTCAGCGCCAAATATATAAATTTAGACGACTATCTCGACGAATCAAAGTTTGCTGGAAATTCTATCTATATGGTTAAAAGTTTTCTTTAAAAAGAATCTCACGATAACCTTTGTTCTCTAGAAAGTTTTACATTGATCAGTAAGATTTAAACGCGAACTTTCTCATTCGTGCACGAAGCTGACCTTCGAGATAAAACTATCGCGATAGTTCTACCCGTTTCTCTATATCTGTTTCTATAGAAAATTCACCATTTGGATGAACTCGGTAGTTTTTGACTTTACACGATGGCGGTAAGTTGAAATTCGAATTATTTACCATTGTAGCTTACTTGGTAAATAAAAATCATAAATACCCTGTTTTTGCGTTACATACGATCTAGTGAAGCCATTTCACTCGGCTCAAATACCATCTCTCGTAAAATGAGCATAATGTTTGAGACGAAGATGTTCCGAAACCGTATCTATTTACAGATAGAGTGAATGTCAGTTGTGAGCACGAACGCAAAAAATCGTGATAAAAGCAAGTATTATCTTGATATTTTCATTGTGAAACTTTTTATTATCTAAATAATATTTTCATGAAAGTTTGTCTTATCGCGATAGTTTTCCTAAATTATCGCAATAGTTATCTTGTATCTCGTGGCAGAAATATGCCACCATACTTGTCAAATTTGCAAATCACGTTTTTATATATATGATGCATACCATCATAGAAGCCGCAATCTTTTGGTGGACAATTTCAGAAAGATTGACTCAGATTGACTCTCTTGAGAAATCCTGATTACATGATTACATTTTTTGTTTTTACCCCCCCATCGCAATAGTTATCTTGTATCTCGTGGCAGAAATATGCCACCATACTTGTCAAATTTGCAAAACACGTTTTTATATATATGATGCATACCATCATAGAAGCTGCAATCTTTTGGTGGACAATTTCAGAAAGATTGACTCAGATTGACTCTCTTGAGAAATCCTGATTACATGATTACATTTTTTGTTTTTACCCCCCCATCGCAATAGTTATCTTGTATCTCGTGGCAGAAATATGCCACCATACTTGTCAAATTTGCAAAACACGTTTTTATATATATGATGCATACCATCATAGAAGCCGCAATCTTTTGGTGGACAATTTCAGAAAGATTGACTCAGATTGACTCTCTTGAGAAATCCTGATTACATGATTACATTTTTTGTTTTTACCCCCCCCCCCCCCCCCCCCCCCCAAACATGACAAACGGTACTAGAATGCAGGAAAAAAAAAAAAGATTATAATAGGTAACCTAATTCTAAAAAAAAGGGGGTAGAGGTTTAGAGAGGAATCGTAAATTATCTTGTATTATTATTATTATTGTTGTTGTTGTTGTAAAATAATAATGTTTATGTGGGGAAAAAAACATGTAAAAGCATTGGAATTTTTAAATTTCTACTCGAAATTTGAAAATGGAGAAATTGCGCATTCAAGGACAGGATTTTCCATTTATTAAAACGATTATAAAAAGCTAATTTTTGTAAGGGAATCAAAGGTGACACTACGGAATTATTTAAGTAAGTAATTTTTCAGTGATATTAAGATATCTATTCACGTACATGTATTTATAATTTTTATCAGTAATCTTTTCTTTGCGTTTCTTTTTTTTACAAAGAAAAAAGAAAGAAAGAAAAAAAAAAAAAAAAAAATTAAAAAAATGTTTTCTAAAACATGATCTTCCTGCTTGTCAAAAAGTATCGTAGCCCGCTTGTAACCAAGTGAATCTTTACATTTTTACTCCAGAATCAGCGAGATTTGCACGACATCTCCAAAATTCTTCTGATAATAGCCTTCACAGCTTGCACAAACTAAAAAAAAAAAAAACATGTTTTAAGGATCTGTGTTAGATCTACTATACATATTTTGTTTGATAAACAGTAGGTTGAACCATTTTCTGCATAGGCCTTGTACAAACCTATAAAACTTCTGATGCAAATTTCGAGAGCCATTCCAACTTTTTGACCAACAGTGACGTAAAAATTTGTATAAGCACAGTAATAGTTTGGATAATAACTTTAACCCTTCGACTACACAGTGAAATTCATATACTGAGTAAGGAAAAAGAAACAAGAAATTTCTATGTTTACGATGTCATATAAAATATGAAAAAAATATTACACAAGCTGTGTGCTGTCTGATCTTGATCTATTTCTGTCATTTTCGTGCAATTTCAACCCTTAGAGCATTAGCCAGTCA
Organism: Hippopus hippopus; assembly: GCA_946811185.2. NCBI lineage: Eukaryota > Metazoa > Mollusca > Bivalvia > Cardiida > Cardiidae > Hippopus > Hippopus hippopus. Next base: position 29,716,423 of record OX328108.1, on the reverse strand, counting down.
CCACCTCTGTAGACAATGCACATCACGATCCATGCATTTTTGACAGGTTTTGTAGATCAGGACCACTCTGAACAGTACAATCATAACAGCTCGGGCACACTATACATTAATTATATGCTAAATTTTACAGAGTTAATAAGGAAGATCTTCCATGTAACAAAATCCATTCGGCAAAAGTGGTGACGAAGGAAAGAAAAAGGGTTATCTTTTCGCAAGTATTCTATGAATAGCTGACGTTAGACTGTTCTTTGTTGTACGATTAAGTGTGTAGGTAGGTAACCGGTCTATTTCTTGATCAAAAGTTAACCACCCTATTATCTTTACAGATTAAAATTGGACGAAAAACTTGTACATAAAACTGCTTCTGATTATCATATTCTAAGCCGCTCTCTGTCCCTTGATTATCATTATTTTATTATGTAAAAAAGAAGACAAATGCGGAAACTGTTGAGAGGTGGGAGGGCCTGTGATAAACGGAAAGCATAAAAACTTAATTTTGGAACACAGAAGGAATCTTATAAGATGGAAAAACTCGGGGGACTAGCCAATAAAAGGAAGTTTGATTCTGTATTTTGTTTTAGTTATTTTGGGAGTGAACTTATAATGCAAGAAAACCAGACTTGACTTTTATGTAGGTCTGTTTGATTATTTGAGAAAGAGTCATGTGGAGTAATTTTTTAAAACTAACACGACATTATTAGAAACTTTTCAAAAATTATAACCCGTCGAATAACTACTGATCATCTACATGGTAAATAGTTTAGGTACGCTTTCGAGCGGCTTCCAATGATAATCAACTGGTTGTGTGTGATATTAAAAATCTGTCAGTAGAATGGGGTGTGATGCGGTTGAAAAAAACGAGTGCTTTTTATTATATTCCAAATTCACTTTTTTTTTTAAATCTGATAACTATCAAGAATGGTACAATATGAGAAATATAGGAAAATAGTAGTTTTAGCAAACGTTCTAAAACTATATCGTCACTAGTGATGAAATCATAATTATCATCACTAGTGGTGTTATTCACTGTGAAATCCCAGTAATTCACTGATGGGAATATATAAAAAAAGAAATGCCTTTACTGGTCAAGCTCTGTAATTGTAGATTCAAGATTCAAGATTCAAGATTTTATTCATACTTATGCATATACATGCATTTCGTATCATTCACAAATATACATATTCGAAATCAAATAGGTCATTTAAAAAGAAAGATCATATAAATAATCAAATGTCACAATAAGACTCAGGAAAGAAAATTAGATGGAAAGCTGGAAAAGTAGAGAATGAGCACGGACAATCTAGGTATTTAATCACTGTGTAGTATCGTGCACGTTTTCGTTGCAGATGGAAATCATTAGACTTGCCTCCGTATTGATCATACAGTTAACAACAAAGGCAACTCTATCGACCAATCATATTACTAAATAGTGTGGAATTTTATGGTTAAACACTTAACCACTAACTTAAACCTTTACCAAACAATCCAGTGTTCTAATGACCCCGAAAAAGCAGAATTAGGAAACCATTGTGTGAAAGGGAGAAAAAACCGGTGACAAGCATTCTCTCCCTTTCCCACAATGCTCGCCGCTCCTTCAGAGACCAGACTCATCGTTAAAACCGAAGTAAATTTGTCGTCTTTAACTGATTGTATTTGGACAAGAATAGAATTTTGTTGGATGGCAAAGAGTAGACTGGACTTGTAAAACTACAGAACCCAAAGAAACATTAGGAAGTGAAACGTTGAAGCTAAGGTAATACATAAATAATACATACAGACTATATAAATGAACTAAGTCCTGACAACAGAAAGTTTAGATATATTGATGCATGGATAAATGTATGGACGCTTACTGAGGCACAATTTAAGAGGAAATGACGTTGATAACGGATAAACGGCGCTTTACAGCTTCGTTAATAAAATAGCAAAGGTTTAACATTGTTCGTTTGTTACAATTAGTCAACAGTTCTATAAATCTGTACATACTTGGTTTTTTATAATAATATTTTTTAATATATTTTTGACGAATATCGCTATACACGTCACAAATCAAGACAAAATGATACTCGTCTTCTATATCCGACTTATTGCAAATCAGGCAACTTCTTTCGTTACGCGCAATGCGGTTTCTCCCATACCTGTCCGTCTCTATTCTTAAATTATAAGACGAAACTCGAAGATGAGTCAACATACTTCTAAGATACTTAGTTTGTATCTTCTGAATATAATCCTCCAAACCAAAAATCGGTTTCAAGTGAAAATACAAATGATTAAGAACAGAATTATTTTCTATATCAGACATCCAAGGTTGTTTGAAACAATCCAATAACCGATTCTTAAAAACTGTAATAAATTGCTTTTCATTGATATTATTTTGGAAGTCCCAATATTCTGAAAAACCATAGTTATTCAATATTGTTTTAACATTGTATGCCCAATTTCTGTCACCCATGGAACACTTAAGTAAGGAATTTCCGTACACCGTTTTCAGTATAATATTCTCTGAGTGTACTACCTTTAACCAGTACTTGATAATTTGAACATACCGACTGATGTATAGTGGGGCTCGACCAAGTTCGCCGTAAATCGCTGCGTTAGAACAAGTAAGCTTAACTCCTAAAATGCGTTTACAGAATCTTAAATGGATACGTTCTAACTCCTTAGGTTTAACAAATCCCCAGACTGGACAACCATAGTTTAAAATTGACCCGACAAAAGCATCAAACAATTCTAGTGATACTACTGGGCTTAAGTCGAATTTGGCTATATTTCTGAGTAATACATTCATTGCTTTTAAAGATTTACCAACTATGTATTGTGTATTCAAACTAAATGAACCAGTAAAATTAAACACAGTTCCTAAGTAATTAAAGTTATCAACTACCTCTAGGGCATGACCATTATAATACCATTTCTCGGAAGCGAGTACAGGACCCCTCTTTCGAAAAACAACTATCTTAGTTTTATTAATGTTCACTTCTAAGCCCCAGTGTTCACAATATTCATATAATCGATTGAGACTATTCTGAAGATCTTCAACAGAATTACCGAAAATAACCATATCATCGGCGAAAGGAATATAATAATACACAGGTTACCAAGACTGAGCTTTCATATATATGCTTTCATCTCCTAAATTTCCCTGTAAGTACGACTCTCAAAATTGATTATTTTAACAAGGCTAAGATTTTTTTGTCTTTATGGTTTGAAACAAAGCCGTTACATGCAGGCATCTTTGGAACTATTTTTTGTCTTGAACGTACATTTACAAGCTCATCAAAAGAGCGAAAAGGTGGCATTCATGTAATTTCAATACAAATATACGTTTCAATCTATGTTTTCGCATTTTATGAACTAAAATTTTCAGGACAGTTATGTGATAAAAGGAATCAGTCATTTGACTTTTGAAGTAAAGTGTTATTGAACTCGTCAAAAAAAAAAAATGTTAAGCTCGCCAGAGGTTCGCTTGATACCATTTTTCTGGACCTGTTTAATAACATTTTATCTCAAATGCCAACTTATACCAGGTCCAATATAACTCAAAGCATCTCGCGGCTACAACTCAATATCTCGAGAGCTCCATTTTGTCTATTGTGGCCACGATATAATCATCCAACTAAAATAAATTTCACGGACTCTCATTCTCATTGGATAGGTATTTTGTGGCCCTGAACATTCTTTTCGTGGCAACAATTCTATCGCTCGTTGCCGCATGTTAGCTCTTTCACTAATGAATCAATAAATTGCATTTTCTCAAAGACTAAAAATACATTTCCTTTGCAAGATCGAGATACAGTTCGGTCATAATCTAGAATATAGCGGTAGACAGTGTGGATCAGAAATCAGACTGCACGTTCTGTGCAGTCTGATCTTGATCCACACTGTCCACAAAAGCTTCTGGTGTCGTCTATAGTATGGAAAGAGTTAATCCTAGTTCCCACGAAATGATTCAGTCGTGACCATGAGATTTTATTTCTTCTAACGTATGCTTTGTTTATGCTGACGTAGTTTAAAGCTTCTTAAAATAAATAAATAATCTTCTTTCTATCGTGGTTGTTCGTTTGATAAACCACGATTGTGAGTTATAAGGCTCAATAAATAAACAACGAGGGCGATATCCCTAGTGGATTATTCATTGGTCATTTCGATTCTAACATGACCAATGCTTGATCGAAGGGAAACAAGTTCATACTTACATGTAGTATTAAATAGCGGATGAGGATTATTTCCCTTGAAAGAAATAATAGCAGTTCCAGTGACTTAGAAAAACAAAACCCCACTGCCCAGCAGGTAAATAGAGAGAAAAAAAAAAAACCTTGGAATCAAGCTCAACAAAAAATACGCACCATTTTATCATTTCATTTTTTTCTATTTCAAACGACAAAGAAGAATGAATATATTTGTACATAATGAACTGAAAAGTTGAGGTGACATCAAGACTGATATTCCCGCTACTCGACCAAAGAGGAAGGAACAACTCAAGGATTTACCGATTATTTACTGTTTTTGATAAATGTTGACAATGATGGAAATAATTATTTTAAATATTACGTGTAAACATTAATAAATCAAGTGTCTGTTGATGTTGGCCAGGTCTGTCAAAATTGGCCCGGTTGGATTGGAAATTGGATTGGGAGTGGGTGGGGTAATTTTCAAAGCGACTATTTACGCAACATTAATTTCATCGATAAAATATGAGAGGGCGGAGACGTGGAACAGCCACGTGCAACCTTATATCAGAATGAAGTCGATTTTACCACACTTCCGTTGTGTGTTTATAGAGGCGAATTCACGTGTCGTGTTAGTATATAACTTTAAACTCGGTGAGCACTAATATCGCCACATGAAACATATTATCGAATTTGTGACAGTTACACAAACAAGCCAAATTTTTCAGTTTGGCTTTCCTATATTTAGCCTAAACATGAAAACATGCGAAAACGAAGTGACGTTACGAGCGATGGCTTTTCTCGTCACAACAATCAAATTATTTCTCAAAGGTTGTCTGTTGCAAAAATGCAATCATTTGCCTGTATGTTAATGTTGTTTGATATTGATAAATTTCAGCAACATAAGAGACAACAATGAAGGTGGCCATTTTGTTTTGCATTTTGTCACTTGCAGTGGCTGCCCCTGAGAAGAAATTTGTTTTAGACGATCTAAGTAAGTACAATGTTACTTCATTATATCATTATGGCTAACATATTTAACTCCCTTTGATCAATTACAGTGAGATAAGTAGGACAAAGGCAACCTTTAATGCCCAGAACGCTTAATACGCAAGGGCGCAATGTAAAAAAAAAAGAGGCGGTTTTATAGATTAATATCATTCACATTGATATTTCTTAATCAAACCGTCTCGTTTTTTTTAACGACCTTTGTGAATATGAGCTTTGAGGACACAGTTGGAAGACGAGAAAGTGCTGGTAACCAGGATGTTCTCCTTTTACCATAGCGTTTTCTATCCTCAGCCTTTCAAGGACAAAAATCATTGTTTTAGCTACATTTGACTTGTCCTTTGCTGATGCTTTCATTATGGCTTGCAACACGCGAAAAGGGGCATTCGGACATTTGCGTAAAGTGTCTTCTCGGATCAGCCTGCGCAGTCCGCGCAGGCTAATCCGAAACGATACTTTCCTTTTTTATGTAATTTTCTGTTTTGCGCAAGTCTACTGTAGCACAAAATCTTATGTAGTCGTAAAGTGCCGTCTCGGTTCAGCCTGCGCGGACTGCGCAGGCTGAACCGAGACGACACTTTACGCAAATGTCCGAATGCCCCTTTTCGCGTGTTGCAGGCCATATGGACACGTCTATAATTCTAATAAACAGAAGTCTTAATTCGGAGTCCGTAATGATTCTACAACCCTAGTTACGCCCCCGTGTTGGATTGCGTGTGTAGACTCTTAACTCTTTCGCGCAATACAAAATTTTAGACCCGTTCAAATGGAAAACATTTGCAGATGACAATTTAAACGTAGCTCAAAACATGTGTTTTTTTTGCTAGAGTAGAAAACATTGTGGGAAAATGGTTACCAGCATTTTCTCCTTTTTCCCCACAATGTCTACGAAAGGCTTCTTCCTCAGGGTCCTTAAAAGTTTTGTGTGGTAAAAGGTTAAATTGAGATTGAAGATGTAGTGATTTAAATGTCGCATGCCTCAGCCTGGTTGGCTACATGTAATGCCCCATTTTTTTTTTAAATTGTCTTATTTTCTTTTTGTTATGACTTGCAGGCCTTAACAACAATTGAGCAGTGTTCGTGCAGGTTTAACCGTTACGCTGCTAAGCGCGTCTCACCGACCTTTTGCGGACAATGTAAATCAAGATCAGACTGCACAGAACGTGCAGTCTGATCTTGATCTACACTGTCCGATAAGGAGGTATTTCTCTCCCAAAAATAAGTTTGAAATAGCAACCTTTGGGTTTTTACTATCGACTTGAAGGTGTCATTTACCTTATTCAGCAGGGTCTGCAAAAAGTATCGACCCTGGTTAGCCTGCGCAGTTCGCGCAAGCTGACACGGGTCGAAACTCTTTGTTTTTGGTAAGTTTTCTGCTCGTCAAAAGACCGTATTACTCCATTAGGATTTATCCGGCATTTGCTAGACCTTGTTAGATTTTACGGATGTATAATTAAGTGATGACTTGCTTTGTAAAATACATCATGGAGATGCTTTAAACGCCCCTTTGCCCGGGCATTGCTCAGTCAATTATTTAAACTGTTACCATGTATATGTAAATGACAAATTCAATAATGGAGCAAGTAAAACGAGTCAGAAACAACCTTTGTGAGCAATTGGTCTATTATAGTTCGAATAACTGGAAATGAAAGAAAAAATATTCGCGGCCACGAATGTTCGCGTATTCTGTTGAAGAACATTTTCATGATGATTTATTTTCGGTAACCCAAGCCAGTTCTGAAATCCGCAAGTACAAAGTGAGAATGACTTATGAAACTGCTAAACAGAAAGGTGAGCTGAGCTGAAGACCGTTAGAAACTGATAACAAAAATATCTATGAAATATAAAATTATAATGTGGTAGGTTTTACATCAACTTCTTGGCCCAACTTGTCTGTTTTCTTTACTCTTTTTTTAAAGCAAATGTCATGAGGTTATTTAGTACAATATTCATTTCGAATGGATAAGTAAGCTGCAAATCCAGCCTATATTTTGTTTCCTGAATACGGGCCTAGATCTCGGAAATACAGGTGTTCAATCTATTTATTTGACAACAAAAGAGTCTTTGACAGTTTTCTTTTAACGACGTATATCACTAATACATGTACATGTATTTCTAACGGACAGATTTTTTTTTTTAAACTTTGCACATACAAAGCTCATCATGTCTCTAGGAGATTACAGTTAAAAAAAGTTATAGGTCACCGTGGTCGTTTCTGAGAAATTTGCCTTTGAAAAGGGTAAATACAGCTCCAAAATTAAGCTTATATTGGAATTAAGACACTTTTCTTTAATAGCCAGTTAGCAGGAAAATCACCAGAAGAATATACAAATATACATCATTTGAATGAAAATTCATTTAGTTTTGCAAAAAAAAAAATATAAAAGCCTGGTAAATGTACAAATTTGCATGTTATACATGGGCCATTGAGTTAAAAAGGGAGATAATTTGACCAAATTAAGGGTTAATCCTTAATGAATACCTACTTTCTAACGGACAGATTTTTCTTGAAATTTCCACATTTATAGTATTTATAATTCTAAACAATAATAAAAAATAAAAAATGGCACGTATCCGTGCTTATTTCGTCAGAAAACAGGGATGAAAGTCACCGTGTAAGTTATTATTTTTTTCACGGAAAAAATAGGGTAAAAGCTCAGCAGACATAGTGGGAAAAGGAGATTTGCTCATTAGGAGCAATTTTTCCTTTTTCCACTTTAATTTTCGAAGTGGAAACAGCCATACTTCCACAGCTTTAAATTTCCTGCTTTTGTTTGCTTGTTTGGTGTGTAACGCTGTGTCAACAGTATTTAAATTTTTTCACGACGACAGTTCACAGATCCATTTTTTTTCTCATACTGATACTACCAGAAGAAAGTGCTACTTGTTTCAGTACAGCAATAGTATTACTACATGTTATGCGTAGAATACATACGTGCACTTTTGATTCACTATCCGTGACAAAAACACATGCGCAGTGGGATGCGCGCGAACATTTGTGATATCCGTCGTTAATTTTCTGCCGAGCCCCGGTAGCTCAAACGATTGCGAACAGGACTTGAGAACAGAGGATCACTGGCTCGGCCGATTTCTTTCCAAGGATTGATGATAGTCATTTCGACAGGATTCATTTCTCTCTCACCGCTGACCATTGTTTCGACAAAGGTTATGTGGCAAAACAGGCAGTGGCTTCGAAAGAATATTGTGCGGAGCACTGGTAAAAGAAACTCCAGGAAAGCACAGATAGGTGCACTGGCCGCCGCTTAAACACCATATAATCAATACAATATTTTTTTTATTTTCTAACAGCTAGTCTGTTCAGTGCCGATCAACTTAAGGCGGATGTACAACTGCTGCTCGACACTCTCGGATCGGACCCGACGGAGCAGGCTTGTGAAGGCAAATGCCACCAGTACATTACAGATGCCGTTCTTACCACTAGTTGTCCTCTCGTGTGCCATTCGTACGTACATTTTATTGCAAAGCCACACAGTTTTGACTTCTAACGATCTTGAGGAAGGAGACTTTGAAAACATCATGGGAAAAGGAGAAAAGAGAAGAAAAGAGAACAAGCATTTTTCTTCTTTTCCCACAATGACTTCTACTCTATCAAAGACTACTTCGACAGTCTTTGTCACATTTAATTTGTCGTCTGCAAGTGGTTTGGAATCGGATAAGTCAAAAATTGTGTCGTTTGGTAAAGGGTCAAAGGCTTTGGGGTCGTCAATTTTTGTAAACATTTTCATATCAAATATAAAAAACTAACCGTATCATCACTGATTTTAACAAGGCAAGTTTGGCTGTTTGTTTGTAATAATACAGTATTACGGCGCTTTCAACATTAATTCAGCATATTTTTTACAAGTCCTTCGTAAATGGAAGTCACTGGCTGCTTTTCCATATACCCACTGTCTCGAGAGAGAGAGAGAGAGAGAGAGAGAGAGAGAAAGAGAGAGAGAGAGAGGAATGGATTCTGTCGTAATGACTATCGCTAATCCTGGGAGAGAAATTTGGCCGAACTGGGGATTCGAACCAGCGACCTTGTCTACAAGTCCTGTACGACATCGATTGAAATACTCAATAGTTTGCACACCATTAATAAACAGAAAAAGAAGTGAAAGAAAAAAAGATTTCAATATCATTTCAGTCATGCGCAATTAATTGGGGTTTTAATACATTTGCAAAAAGTATCACCTCATGTCAGCCTGCGCAGTCCGCGCAGGCTGACATGGGTCGAAACTTTTTACTACAGGTCAATTTTTTGCATGTCAAAGGACCATTCAATCTCATGATTCAGTTTTTTGTTAAAAGAATGAATTTTGTGGATCCATAATTATGTGATGACTAGCTTGGAACTATGCACTGTGGAGATGTATTAAGGTCCCCTATTCCCAGAGCGCTGCTATATACTTTTAAGCCTTTTAATTTTAGGTAAGTAAGTAATGCAACTGACACTGTCCTGCCAAAAATGATTAAATAGATACATAGAAATAGAGCAATTAGATCTATACTTGTGCTTTTTTAAGCCGATGAATATTTCTGGATTCCATTTTAACAAAGCACTGTAATGTGTTTTTGTAAATTTCTGCCAAAGCAAGGTAACTTTGCATCACATTTGTAGTGAAAATGGAGTGATCGTTTTATGATTAACGATAAGTTAAAGAAAGTCAACCCGAAAATAAAATATTGCTATGTTAAAGTAATAATAGCGGTCAAAAGTAAACAAAGCGGGAGTTAAAATGCATTTAAAATTTAAACCATATCATTTAAAAGTATAGAAATTATTTTGAAGAAAAGTAATTTGCACGGGTAGTCCAAGTGTTAGTCGCTGGCAAACACGTGCCAGATCACTCTATCTTTTGTTTACTCTTTGCCTGATTTTGAAATTAATTTTTTTCTGCCAGCCACTAACACTAACACCACACAGTGACAGATTGTCACTTTAACAATATTATCCTTACTTTTAAATGGTACGATTTAAATGCATCTTAACACTTGCATTATGTTTTTGGCCGCTATCGGGCCTTTCAGCCTTACGCAATTGTGTCAGACTTGAATGATATCAGAATGTCTACGCAATTGTGTCAGACTTGAATGATATCAGAATGTCATTATAAAGGCTTAGCTTTTCCCAATAACCCATGCCTTAACTTAAACTATTTCAATGTTTCGCGCCAGAACTTCGCAAAGGCTTGTGGAATGGTCAAGTGATAAATTACGTGTTGACCATTAAGGATGTTATTCAAATAGACAATACTGTCTCAGCTAGTTCGCCAGTAAACTCTGTAACGTTACGGTGTTTAAGATATACCATGTCTATTTATCATATGACCTATTCTTTCTTATCTCCTGTTTTCTGTGCATTACACCCTTTAGGAATTTCCTTATCTTACACAAGTTTCATATAAGATCTTCTGACGTCAGATGTTACGTCATTATTTTTCTTTCAAAGAAGTGAATCGGGTTTTATTCATGGAAATTAACACGTGCGCATTTACGGTTTTGCATATTCTGCCCTATAACTCGTAAGATCTATCATTATGTGAATGGTTTTAATAGCCACTTTCAAAATTTAGAGAAGTTTGCGAAGTACGCAAAATGTTATTGAGGTAGGTTGGTGAAAAAGGGCCCTGATCTGTGACTACTTTGTTTATGAAAGCGACGATTTCATTTCCTTTTGATATAAATACTTAAACATATCTACATTTCAGATTCCAGGCTCTCGTGCATTATTTCCAGCTGACACCGGATGTGACTACGACTGTAACAATCGTATAAATCATTGTCTTTAAATACAATGTCATAATAAAATATGAGTTTTATTTTAGTGATGTAGATCTTCTTATTTTGTTCGTGTCTATGCACGTGTACATGTATATGAGTGCCCTTGTTCTTAAACCTTGCTCTCAAAAAAACACATTTCAGACCTCCAAACGGGAGGCATCTGCAGCCGACAGGTTCTTGGTTCTTGACCACTTGCTTCACTGTCGAAATAATGATTATGTATACCGTTTTCTTCAAAACAATGATAAATACAAATATTTAACCCCCCCCCCCCACACACATACAGCTAAGGGGAGGGGGCAGGGTTTATAAATGGAATCATGTTGACCGCCTGGCCGTCTGTCCGCCGTAACACAATTCTGTGTCCTTTTCTACGCCTTTAGTTTTTCACCAATTTAGTTTTGATGCTATAGGAAGTTTTCCTTTTACAGGAACACTGAGTCTGCAATTGTCATTATGACAGGTCTATTATGACAGGAGTTATATGGCCTTTTCAATGGCTTTTTACCGACCCAGTAACAGGGCATCCGGTCGGGTGTATCATTCGGCCTGCGACAGTTCTAAATTAAAGACGTTTTCTACAGTTTTGTGAAAATTTAATCCTTTCACAGAATTTTCTATTTTTTTCATACGTTGGGTAAAATTCAATGGCAATCTCAAAAATAAAAAAAAAAAAAGGTATGTTGACGAGTTGGATTTTCTGCAAAATGGCTGTTTCTATGGTAACCGTTTGTATCAAAACACTCAAAATGACTATATCTTCATAAAAGACAGTAATACAGTGCTAGAAAGTTTATTATACAATGCAAATATTATTTTCCATATTTAATATATTATTTCTTGATTCTGTATGAATGAAATAATAATCTGAATTCATTTTCTTTTTAAAAAATTATTTTTTCTATTTCTTGACTTGCCAAAATATAAGCAAAATCAACATGTAGTCTTCAATTAATTCAAAATTTTGAAAAATTCCTTTTATAGAATTTTCTAATTTTTTGGTATATATAGTAAAATTTAATTTTAAGTACAAAAATGAGAAGAAAAAGATATGTTGACGTGTTAGATTTTTTGTGAAATGGCCGTTTCCATAGTAACCGTTTAGGCCAAAGCAATTTAGAATGGCAACACTTTCTATAAAGAAAATAAATTGTACCAAATTCTTTCTAATTTTTGCAGCAAACATAATTTTACCATTTGATTACTATTTCTTTTCAATCTTTAAGAATAAAAATATTAATTGAATAATTCTTTAAACAAATCTCATTTATAGGATTTTCTATAAACGTGACAAAAAGTGAGAAAATTGACATGTTTTCTGATAACAAATACAGACATTAAAACATTCTTGGCATGGAGTTTGATGAATTTCAAATGAACATCTTTCAACCTCTTCCCATACAACTTGTTCAAACACATTGAGGAAAACAGCTTTTTGAAAACATTGTGGGAAAATATGGAACTGCTTGATTCAGGCAATTGAATTTCACCTCGTTTCACAATATTTTCTATACTATGGGTAACTTTACATCTTATTTAGATAAAAGTACCAATATTTTAATATGTTGCAAAATTCATCAGAACTGAAATTTTTACTTATTATGGTTTTAGATAAATTCATATACATTATGTTTAACTTACTTTCAACATGCATCCGGTTCAGTCTCTATATTGTTGTGGTCTGATCCGAATTTATTGTCTCTGATATACTATACCACTACTGTTTATAATAAGAATAATACAGTTAACCCTTTCGCACACAATCACTAATTTTTCGATCATGAGGTAATGAGACTTATTAAAACATCGTGGAAAAGGAGACATTGCTTGTAACAAGCAATTTCTCCTTTTCCCACTATGTTTTCTACCATTTCAGAGAAGTTAGATACCGTATCCGAAATTCAAGGTATTCGTCCGAACAATATACAAGTACCTTCTTTGAGAAGAGTTACTGTCTGTTATTGTCTCCCTTGAAATCGCAAAAATGATGAGCAGAAATTACTACCGAATACGTCATTAAACCTTAAGCTGGTAAACTTGAATCACCGACCTTTTGCAGATAGTGTAGATCAAAGATCAGACTGCACAGAACGTGCAGTCTGATCTTTAATCTGCACTGTCCGATAAGTAGTTAAACTTCATTTAAAAAAAAGTTTGAAATAGCATCGTTCGGGTTTTGACTATCGGTTTGAAAGTCTCATTAAACTTATTAACAGGTTAAGGGGAATAAACCACATTCGAAGTCGATGCAGATAAAATACAGTTCTCTGATTGGTAGAAAAAAAAAAACATGTCAGAAAAGGAGTCATTGTTTGTTACAAGTAATTTCACCTTTTCAAGAATGTAAATAAATTTTGCAACGCTCAGTATATACAATATGAACCATGCTTTGTGAAAAGGGGGGGGGGGCGCTTAATGCATTTGCGAAAAGTATCGACCCAGGTCAGCCTGCGCAGTCCGCGCAGGCTGACCAGGGCAGAATCTTTTCGCTTTTGGTCAATTTTCTCTATGTCCAAGGACCACTCTACCTCATGATTCCACTGGTTGTTATACAAAATGAATCTTATTGATCCATGATTATGTGATGGCTTGCTTGGTATAATGCATCACGCAGATGCATATTAAGCCCCCTCCCTTTGCCAGAGCACAGCTCATATTCACTTGAGCTCTTCCCACTACTGAAATTTCAAGCCAATGAAACTCAGAAAATATTTTGTTTTACAGGCTTAACTTAACAAGTGGACGGTAAAGATTTAAGATCAGAATGCGCGTTCTTTCCCTTCTGATCTTAATCTATACCGTTCACAATTTAAGCTGTTGTTTTCGCCTATGACACTACCAGGATTGAAAAGTTTCCTTTGCAGACATGTTCAAGTTTTGTTTACGCTTTACCAGCCGACAGAGTTTTGGACTTGTCAATTTTGGACAATGTTCTATGCAGTCTGATGTTGATCTGTCCACTACAGCTCTTGAAGTAACGAGTAAGAGTCCAGCTGGGCCCATATTCACCAACCATTCTCAAGAACATTCTTGGTCTTATTCTCTGGGATTTTCTAAATTTGGATGTAACAGAACTTCTGATTGGCTAAACCAAATGGTTTAGCCAATCAGCAGTTCTGTTACTTTCAATTTTAGAAAATCTTGGAGAATTAGACTAAAAATGCCCCATACGAATGGTTGGTGAATATGGGCTCTGGATACGCCAGGGATGCATGTATACCTCGATATAATTTGAGATACTGTTGGATAAGGATATCAAAGTGGCATACAGCTAGATTTCGTTCCGCAAGCTTTTGATTCATATTCAGTCAACTCTTAGACAAAATTTATTCTATGGATCCCTAATTTATCAATGACTTGCTTGGTATAATGCATCACTGAAAAGCATTAAATCCCCTTTTGCCAGAGCATGGCTTAAATATATAAATACGTATGAGCCATGCTCTGGCAAAAAGGGGCTTAATGCATCTCCGTGAAGCATCATACCATGCAGGTTATCACATGATTTTGGAGCCATTATATCCATTTTCTCTAACTGACGGCTGAATCCTAAGTTAGAATGGTCCTCGGACATACAGAAAATTGACCAATAGCGAAAAGTTTCGGCCCAGGTCAGCCTGCGCGGACTGCGCAGGCTGGCCTTGGTCGATGCTTTTCGCAGATGCATTAAGCCCCCTTTTCACAGAGCATGGCTCATATATATATAAATACATATACATATTTTAAAAAGACGATTGGCAGAGCGTTTTGCGGATAGCTCAGCCGGTAGAATCGCTACATTATGGCGGTGACGGTTGCAAGGTCGAATACCAGCAATAGCAAATATTATTCGTGGTTTTTAGAAGGTGATGACATCATCATCACCTTCTTTTGCCAACCGACAGACTCGCCCCCCCCCCCCCCCCCCCCAAGATGACGCATTACACCCCAGTTTCAAGAAAAATAGGTCCTCATAGATCAATGAACAGACGCGTCTATGTCAATTGATATGTACAAATAATATGCGGATTAAAAATCAGTGTATGACATTTACACGAACAAGGAATTTCAGAGTTAATGTCCAAGAACTCGCTCTAAATTTGAAAAATTGTCTCGTTCCGCAGCTTTGACCTGACCTAGTTTATAAAATACGCCTCACGTGTATCAGTAAAAGAAACACCCCAAAACACCCAAAACCACTCGAAAATTACCCAAAACTAATGTCATTACACTTCAAACAACTTTTCTAACCTCTAAAACGGCATGCGAAACGCTTAAATACACGAATTTATGGAAATCAGCCATGAATTTTTGCTATCAAATTTATTAGGTCTTTGATCCGCTTTAGGTCGAAGTATTTAATGTACTTTGATTATTTGTAGTTGCGTTCGCGTTCTGAGATAGAAACCGAAAGTAGATAACGATTGTAATTAATAAAGTTAAAAATCGAATGCTGATTATTGCTGTTGTTCAGATCCTAAAACAGTGGCGACAAGAATATTTTATACCCTCCGTATACAGTAAATATAACCTGAAATATGAAACGCTGGGTAAAATACAGCAATTTCGACCGTACATTGACAGCTGGGTGGAGAACGAGGAATACGCTAATCTAAGTTCTAGAGTGATTTTCTGTAGCGAATAGCATCGATGATGATGACAGCTGATTCTTTTATATCTCCATGTGGATCTAAGACTTCCAGCCTGCTCTGTAATTTTGTTGCACCTCAAAAGGTTAATGGTAAGACTTTCGACCCATTATTTAAAATAACCTGTAAACCAAAACCTTCATCGTGGCAAAACGATTCATGTTTCATTGTAAGATGCTAAGTGAAAATGAAACTGTAACACAGTAGTTGGTAGAACCAGTGTTGCTATGTGAATCATATGAATTTGGGACATTTTTAGATGTGTTGAACGATTTTTTTTTTGTCCGAGGGTTACAGAACATTGTTATTCAGAGAACGTTATTGTGAGAAGAAGAATTGACTTTGAAAAAGGCAGTTGATGTGGCTGTAAGTATGGAATTGGTGGAGATTGAAGCATCAAAAACTAAGGGCCCATGATAAAGTGTTCACACAGTGGTTTAGGGATGGTAAAGCTAATCATGACAGAATTGTTTCTACAAGAATGCCAAGTGTCATATACTGACGTCCATTAGAAACGCCTCATCTCCCTCTGTCGCATCATATTTCATGAATTTAATATCGAATGCATGGTTTTGTATTTTAGAAATGGACTTTGTCAATATTTCTACACATATTACATGACACAAACGTTTAGCTAAACATTACACAAATTTAACAGCCATTTCAACAAACTCACACCCTAAAATTCATCAATACCGTGTATGGCCTCCTTGACTTGCTATCAGTGCCGGCAGTCACCGTCCCATGGACCCACACAGATTACGCAGGAGATAGTGTGGAATGCGAGCCCACTCTTCACGAAGAGCATTTGTCAATTCTTGGACGTTTTGCGGCTGTGGGTTACGTTGACGTAAACGACGTCCGAGGATGTCCCACGTGTCTGATCAGGTTACAATCGGGAGAGTTAGCAGGCCATGGCAGCACGGCAATATTATTGGCCATGAGAAAGTTTCTGGTAAATCTGGCCGTGTGGGGGCACGCATTGTCATGTTGAAATGTAAGGCTACAGCGTTGCTGAAACATGGGAACGACCACAGGACGCAGAACTTGGTGTACGTACCGTCTGGTATTTAAATTACCATTAATAACCGCTAGGTCAGTTCTAAATGTGTGGTTTATTGCTGCCTAAACCAATATACCACCACCACCAAAATGGTTGTGTTCCAGAACAAAACTTTGGGTGTACTGTTCATTACGTCGACGGTAAACGCGGACTCGTCCGTCGGCACAAGAAAGGTTAAAACAGGATTCGTAACTGAAGACCACATCACGCCAACGTCTTCCGATGTTGTTTTGAGCCCATTGCCGACATTCCCGACGGTGGTGGTCAGTTAGCAGATAACCGCGGTACGGCCGCCTGCACGATATTCCACGCTCCCGAAGACGTCGCCTTACTGTATTCCGACTTACATGTCTTCCGCGATTCCCTATAACCATCGACGTTGTGGATTGCGCTGTGACAAAATGGTTTGGCAAGTGACGTTGACGGATGAAATTGTCTTGTCATACAAACGTCACATGTGGAGCACCAGGTCGGGGTCTATCAGACAAGCTCTCTGTTTCGTTTACCCGTCGAACAAGACACACTATTGTTGATCTTGCAACGTTAAAGCGTCTTGCAACGTCACTTTGAGAAAGACCGCTTTCAAGCATGCCCAAAATGCGTGCTCTTTATTCATTATTTTGTCTTGACATTTTCGAAATTGATGTTTTCAAAATATTGCTTGGACTACCTAATTGTAAATCTATTACTGTTTACACATGCGTAATTTTGACCGACATAACCATGTGGGGAAAATGCATAGGGCGTAGGGCAAAACGGTGCCATGAGTCATGGTTGAAGCAAACATAATAGACTTGCAAGAAATTTCATACTTCAGTAGATTAGAGAAGTGAAAATTCTATGGTAGGCAAAAAGTGACATATATATTCTAGGTATGTACAAAACTATCACACTTTTTGATGAGGCGTTTTTAATGGACGTCAGTATAGCTGTAAAGGTCAGGTCATATAAGCAAGATGTCTCCAAAAAGGCTATAAAAAGACCAACAGAAAATCACAGCCTATGGCCAGACCGGACATGCGAAATAAAAGAATGTCCAAAATTCACTTACTGAATGAACATCAAACTTTCGGAGTCTGGAAATTAAAATGAGGGAGAATGGCCAATTTTCACACTTAGATCACCGCCAAAATTTTGGAAACCAAGACCAGTATGGGTTGCACTAGAGAACAAAATTAAAACAGAATCAGAAAGACTAGTTGATAGTGGAAAAAGTCCAGACTTTGAATGGGCAACTCCAGAATTGTCCCGTACAAGCTTATCTTCGTTGTCTCTAGCTGAGTGGTTGAAGGGCTCTTTGCGTAAACTAAGTAGTAAACTGAAAGTTGTCAAAGTTGATAGAGACAGTAATATCAGTGTATCGACCAGCCCTGTGAAATGTTGCAGGTTCTGTAAAAACTGAACTAGAAGGTTTGACTGGTACATGTATATTAACCCTTTACCAAACGACAAAATTTTAGACTGGTCCAAATTGAAAGCACTTGCAGACAACAAAATAAACGTAACTCAAAAATTGAAATTTGTTTCCAGCAGGGTAGAAAAAAATTACGGGAAAAGGAGAAAATGCTGGTTACAAGCATTTTGTCCTTTTCCCACAATGTTTTCAAAAGGCTTCTATCTCAGGGTAATAAAAACCAGGGATTGTTTGGTAAAGGGTTAAGATGTGGGAACAGTATTCTTGTAAGTTGTGTCATGGCAAGTCTTAACTGTTTACCATATGGCAAAATTTTAGACTTCTTCAAATTGAAAGCATTTGCAGATGACAACATAGATGTGACTCAAAAATTGAAATTTGTGCTTGGAACAGTAGAAAACATTGTGGGAAAAGGAGAAAATGCTGGTAACCAGCATTTTGTCCTTTTCCTACAATGTTTTAAAAGGCTTTTATTCTCAGGGTCGTTAAAAGTCGGGATTGTGAGGTAAAGCGTTAAATTTCCAGACACTGAGGTTTACATAGCATGAGAAAGCTGAGACATTGTTTCAAAAGAAGAAAATAGGGGTTGCCAGCATTTTCTTGTCTCAACTTATGTTCTAACCCTTTGATGACTTTTGCCACAAGTAAAGCCAAACTTGAGGATGCAAGTCTTATTACTTAAATTTCGTTGAAACTGGGTTTTCCTTACCATGAGAAAGTTGAAAACATTGTGGCAATAGGAGAAAATGCTGGTAGTAAGCTTTTCTCCTTTTGACAAAATATTATTTTCATTACTTATTAACAGAAAGCAGCCAGTGGCTTGGAAAGAAAAATGTGCGGAGTACTGGTAAAAGAGACTCCAGGAAAGCATGGATAGGTGCACTGGCCGCCGCGATATAATTGAAATAATGTTGAAAACGGCGTTAAACACCATACAATCAATCAATCAATCAACTTATTAACATTATTTACATCCTTTAAGGCATTATCTATATTTGTTTGCTGCAAATGCTTTCAATTTGATAGTAAGAAATTATCTTATCTGGTAAACAGGATGATTTTCAGCAAAAAATTCTGTCCAGGATGTTGGAAATAATAGTGCTTGGAAGATTTAAGAAAAAAGATAACAAAAATGTGCCAAGAGAAACTATTATTCAACCAAGTAATGTGTTCTCTTTCCATAATGTTTTTCATCCAAAAAGTGTATGAATAGAGCTGGGGAAACAATAAACATGTTTAACTCTTTACCACACAGTCCTGAGTTTTAAAGACCCTGAAGAGGAAGGCTTTTGAAAACATTGTGGGAAAAGAAAGAATTGTTGGTAACCAGCATATTGTTCTTTTCCCATAGTGTTTTCAAAATCTTTACCCTTCACCAAACAATCCCTGATTTTACAACCCTGAGATAGAAGCCTTTTGAAAACATTACCGGAAAAGGAGAAAATGCTGGTAAACAGCATTTTCTCCTTTTCCCACAATGTTTTCTACCCTGCTAGAAACAAATTTCAATTTTTGAGTTATGTTTAATTTGACATCTGCTAGTGCTTTGAGTTTGGACCAGTCTAAAATTTTGTGGTTTGGTAAAGATTTATAGACATACTGTCATTTGTGCCCAATTTTATTTGTCATCTGCAAATGCTTTCACTTTTGACTGGTCTAAAACTTTGCTGTGTTGCAAAGATTTAAATAGTTGTTTATAGGAATAAGGATATTGATTAAAAAGATAGAAAGTATTATATAATTTCATGTATTGACATGGTTTTCTATTTAATTAAACTGTTAAATTGTTAAAATATTACTATTTCCTTGTATAACTCAGCTCACATCCTGTTTTTAATGTCTGTCTAAACTTCTCAAAGTCTGACCACTTCTGCCCATTTTGAAAAACTTCTCCTAATTCTCAGGCTAGGGAGAAGTAGCTTCTCCTCCAATTCTGAGAGTTGGCAGAGACCTGAGTATTAAAACCTGACAATACACTTAGAATTTAAGGAGATTTCATATTCATGTTTAACCCTGTATTTGATACAGCAGATTATCCATTACCAACAGCGGAAGATGTGTTCATAAAATTAGGTTGGGGACAAAACTTTAAAGAAATTGACATGTGTACTTACATGTATGATTAAATGAGCAGTCGCACGAATATGTGACAAATTCACAATATATGGGTCATTACTGATACTGTATAAGTGGAAATTATTGTGATGTGGAAATTTCTGTGATTTTGCGAATTTGAAAGATTTGCACAATTTTCTGTTTGCGTGTTTTACCACAAATATACCAACAAATAATAAGTGTTTTGAAATCACAAACATTTCCATAATCAGTAATTCACATTTTTTTTGACACATGTATATGTCGTAGGCCAGATCGGAATCTAGGCAGATCAGGAATCTGCCTAGACCAAATTAGAATTATAATTTTGTGTAGAACAAAATAGATTCTTTTCCAAATTTTTTTTAATCATATTAATCCACATGTGTTTACAATTGAGATTGCTCCGTTTAATCTTACTCAGAATTTCCGATTAAAACTTTTATGTTGGTGTTAAATAAGATGGTTCATATGTAGTTGCACCATATTAAACGAGAAAATATTCCAATTTGGTCTAGGCAGATTGTGGAGCTGCCTAGCCAAACTGGAACCCTATTTTGTTCTAGGCAGAATTCCAGTTTGGACTAGACAGATTCCAGATCTGCCTAGATTCCAGTTTGGACTACGACATGTATATATATATATCCATGTACACAGTATCTGAAGCTTCCATGTAGACTTTCAAGTTCACCCGCAATATTCTAACAAACTATGGTCATGGTGTTGAAAATATTGGATTCTGTCGGTTGCATATTAGATGATATCACCGTTACAATTAAGTCAAAATGATGATGATGAGTCAGTGTTGAAAAGACACGCCCAAGTATATATTGAATTAAATTAGGAAAGAAAAGTTTTTTTTTTTACTTCAAGATGAAGTTGAATATTTTGTTTTTATGGTATATAAGGATGGCATTTAGCCTTTCAAAAGGAGGGTGGAAGCCATAATGCAAGTTCCTGGACCAAAAACAAAAAAGGGTTGTAGTCTTGACTTGGTATTGTCAAGTATTATAGAAAATTCACTCCAAATTTGTCTACAGTAATTGAACCCTTGACATATTTGTTGAAAAGCAAAAATCTATGGGTTTGGACTAAGAAATGTAAACAAGCCTGTGAAAAATTAAAAAATAAAACCCAAACCACTTAGTTCTTTATATATACTGGTGCATAATCAATCCAAACAATCCATGGGGTTGGTATAAAAAGCAGACAATATAGAACGTAGAGTTAAGCAGACAATATACACAAAGAAGGGTAATGGAACAGGTGATAAAACACAGACAAAATAGATAAAGAAAGGCCACATGCAAAACGCAGACAATATAGTTCAAGGTACTCAGAAATACCTGACTTTCCTCCTGGTTATTGGCTAAATATCTTTTCATTTAAAACAAGATTTCTTTAAACTTTACTTATTTCAAACTTCCCCCCCCCCCCCCCCCCCCCCCCCCTTTATTCATTGCTTTGAGGCAAAATAATGAAACAGGTACATATTTTCAAAAGCTTCACCTGTATATCATACAGTATAATTAATCTATTTTTATCATTTGTATAGCCCATCTTTGTCTATATTTTCTGTGTTTTATCACCTGTTCCATTACCCTTTTTTGTGTATTTTGTCTGCTTAACTCTACGTTCTATATTGTCTGCGTTTTTTACAGTCCCCAAACCATATAGACCTGTGATCAATAAAGTTAAAAATCAACATTTATACTGGTTATTGCTGTTGAGCAAACTCTAAAAAAATTACACAGATCTGAGAAAAAGATCTTACAAACCATCTGTTGAATGAAATTTTTAATGAAGTGATCCGCTGTTAAAACCTATTTGCTAGCATATTTCTACCATCACCTTCTATTAATACTTTCAGTACTTTGATTCACTTCGACAATGACAAGAGGAAACCGTGACCTCCTAATAACACATCCTTTCAAAATATCAGCTTTCTTTCTCTCAAAAAGGTAAAAAACTAGTTCGTTGAAAACAAAGCAGATTTCATCGCCCCCGGGTAAAATCGACTACAATAAACTAGGAAGTATAAAAAATGCACCGTTTACACCAGACATGTAGAGATAACATCAAGATTATACATTGTTTGCCTACCTTGAACGATTTCCTAGCCTTCAAAATTTTAGACTCGTTAATGTAAGAAGCATCAGGATAAAATTTTGAAATAATTCGATTAGCCTTTAAAGGGTAGGAAATGTCGTGGGAAAAAGGATAAAATGCTGATCACCAGCAAATAATCCTTTTCCCACAAAGTTTTCAAAACCCCTCCTTCAACAATCGATCGTTGAGTATAGGGTTATCACCCACATATTACCTGAGGATAAAAGTTTTCAGCTCTTGATTCTGCTTTAATTTGTGTTACTTTGGAGTTTGTGTTGTGTTTCTCTTACAGAATAATCTTTGAACCCAAGATGAATTTTTTCATCGTTGTGCAAAAATAATTGTTACATTTACAGGGTGGTAAATACGTACATAGCCTAGAGAGTTGTGTTTTAGATTGGAAGTCGAAAGTAATCAAATGTAATTTTTAGTTAAGCTTAAATCGAGTTGTTTCAAAAATTTTCTTAAGACAATATGCTTGCAATACAAAAAGAAAAGTATCTGACGAAATGGATATGAACGAAACCTAAGCTTATCAGCTTAAACACATTTAAGCGGAAGCACATATTCTTGATTCGAAACAACCAGAGTATCGAATCAAAAGAACAAAAATGGCTGACCAAATTGGTGTAACTGACAAAGCATTCATTATAGCGGCACTGGACTTTGGATCAACGTTCTCTGGATATGCATACACGTTTAAGTCTGAGTACGAACGTGATAGGTCAACGGTTAGTTACGTTTTTTTTTATGTATCTATTTTCTGTTTTATTTCTTTTTCTAGGATTGCTTTTCAAATACATGTAGTAAGAATTGAAAATCTCAATTCTGCGAGTCACGACAGGCGGACCCGCTTGTGTGCGTTACCCCATGGCTGATTGGGTGTTGTGTAAAAATTGTGGTTAATAGATATTGCTAATATCTTTAAGTGATAGACATAGGTGTGTCACATGTGGGTATAGCTCAAACGAAGGTATTTAAACAAGACCTATTACACTCAGTGATACCTGTGTAACACTCATGTCTGATATGTGTAACACCCCAATCTGATAGATGTGTAAAAACCCGTCTGATCGATATTAACACTAGTCTGATAGGTGCATAAAGCCCCTTCGATAGGTGCATAATACGCTATCTATTAGGTGTAAAACATCCCTTATCTATTACGTGCATGACACCCCGTTACGATAAGTATGTAACATTCGTACACCTGTTGATAGGTGTGTAACCCTTCTGTCTGATAAGTGTACAACACGCCTGTCTGATAGGTGTGTATACCTTGTCTGATAAGTGTGTAAAGTTCTTGTCTTATAGTTGTGTAATACCATGTCTAATATGTGTGTCACCTGCCTGTCTGGCAGGTGTGTAATACTCGTGCCTGATAGATGTGTAACACCTCCTTCTATCGATGCGTTATACTCTGTCTGATAAATATTAGTGTTTTATTTGTCGGTGCATTGCAACCTAACCTTTTAGCTGAGGATCGTAAAACTCCTGACACGTACCGACACTAATATCTACTGAGGTTAAGACCTTCTTGAACTGATATCTACTGAGACTGAGATCTACCAACGATGAGATTTACCACAACCAACCGAGATTGTGACCGACGGGCACTGAGGAGGACTGAGATTTACGACTAATATGACAGACTGAGATTGAGAGCTCCTGAGACTGAAACCCGCCGAGAATGAGAAACCCTAAAACCGAGACTGGCATCTATTGAGACCGACCGAGCCTGAGGTTTGCTGAGATCGACTTAGATTTTAATGAAATTAACCGAGACTAGCTCTTATAGTGAGAAAAGCTGAGACTGAGGCTGGCTGGGACTCCCGCTTAGGTATTATAAATTTCGACTCGACTAACCATGGGTGAATAGAGCAAAGTAGTAGTGATCGTCACCCTTGGCTAGCGGAAATGTCTAGCAACAGGCACGTTGCATGCAGACTTAAAGGCACTGCATAAAGGGCGGCGGGGCTTACTGGCTTTATAAAATAGTAAAGTAATTGTAGGAGATTTAGATTCGGGATCAAATGTTTTCAACCGTTACATAGCAGTCCTTGAATATTTCAAAAGGAGAAGGGGATTTATTTGCTTTAATAGATGGTAGTTGTAATGGAATTGGATTTCAAAGTAATTATCGGTAACATTTATGTGTTTAAGAAAAGATCTACAGGCGTGCTTCTCTGTTTACATGTACCCTTAATGTGCGAATAATGGTATTTTAGTTCAATCAAGACCAGAATGAATGAATGAATGAATGATGAATAAATGAATGAATCATGGTTGTTTTTCAGCGCATCAACAGCTTGTATCGGTTATCGGGCATAAGGTACGATAAATTGTCTATTAAGATCAAACTATGAAAAACTATCTTTCGATTGGTTTAGAAATAGCATACATGATAAAAAGCTAAATAGTTTTAGTTATCTTAACGACAAATCCCGAATTTTTCTCTACTCACAGGCTTGCACATATTTCCTTTTTGTAAACTCTATTATATTCGGTTGGGTTAGTATGGCAGTGAGATTGTATATTTTTATCTGTAATATGTCGGTTGCCTTTTAAGTATCTGGGCCCCGTTTTATTAAGGTAGTTACGAACAAAATTTTCGTTAAGTTTCTACGTAACTCTAGAAAAAAATGCGTTAAGCTTGTAACTGATTCGAGCAACAGAATAAAACCTGCCGTGAATTGTGCAAAAGTGTTGACGATATCAGAAAGTGTTCGAACTAGTTAGAATAATCAAGGGAGAAGCAAATGAAATAAAAGTGCGGATTGGCGAAGTACAGAACTCAGTTGAATAAGATCCTCCAGGATGACATCTAGCTCTGAATATGGCGTTTTATGCAGCCTTTGAACACTATTTTCTCACTGTTGCATGAAGGTCACGTCGAACTTTGCGGGTTTTTCAAGCGTTTCGCAAGCACTAGGCTAGAGCCCAACAATGCCTAAGAAAGAAAGTTTCACGTTAAAGTTGATTCCACTGAGGATCAAACCAAGAAACTCTCGATTAAAACAAAGGAATCCAACAATAAGCACGGAGCTTTGAACGAAGCTTCCGATGTTGCTGGTCAACAATTCTATCATTTTATACAGTAACAAATATATTTTTTTCCGTTACATCTATAACCTTTTCCTTTTATGTCACGAATTAGACAATACCAAGTTATCCTTGGATTAACTCTTTGGGCGCCATAGGCGAAATCGGGGACTTTTGCGGAAGGCAAAGGTCAAGATCAGACTGCATAGAACGTGCAGTCTGATCTTGTATCTATGCCATCCGCTTGTGTAGTCAAACCTGTGAGATAAATATCTCTCTGAGACTCAAAGGACTGTATGTTCAGCCGTCAAAATGGGTCGAGTTTATATGGCCTGCAACACAGGAAAAGGGGCATTCGGACATTTGCGTAAAGTGTCGTCTCGGATCAGCCTGCGCAGTCCGCGCAGGCTAATCCGAAACGGCACTTTCCGTTTTTATGTAATTTTCTGTTTTGCGTAAGTCTACTGTAGCACAAAATCAAATGTAGTCGTAAAGTGCCGTCTCGGATTAGCCTGCGCAGACTGCGCAGGCTGATCCGAGACGACACTTTACGCAAATGTCCGAATATCCCTTTTCGCGTGTTGTAAGCCATATATCTGGCGCTGAAAGAGGTAAAAGAATAGCGATGCAGAAGGTCATTCGTTATTCTGGTATAATCTTCACGTATTAAGAGACATGTCGCTAGAAGTTTATAGAAAATGTTTACAGATTGTTTGATTGAGCGGTGTTTTCAACGCTTCAACATCATTTCAGTCATATCATGCCAATGTATGTCCTGGGTTTCACAAGTGCTAGGCTAAGGCTCTGAAATGCCTTGCCCAAGGTCACTCCCTCGAAAGACCCAGTGCTTCGAGTGAGGATCGAACTCGGAACTTCCAGGCTACAAGCTCTACACTCTACTACCAAGCCACGTAGGAACCCGAACACTTTCCAATCCATTTCTTTGACAGGATAGAAACCATTGTCGGACAAGTAGAAATTGTTTGGTTACTAGCATTTTCTACTTTTCCCACAATGTTTTCAAGCAGCCTCTACCTCAGGGTCGTTGCGGCCGGTGCACCTATCCATGCTTTCCTGTAGTTTCTTTTTCACCAGTACACAGCACAATATTCTTCCAAGCTACTGGCTGCTTTCCCACATAACCATCGTCGAAACGATGATCAGCGGTGAGAGAGGAATGAATCCTGTCGCAATGACTATTATCAATTCTCGGAAACAAACTGACCAAGCCGGGGATCGAACCAGCGACTGCTCTGTTCTCAAGTCCTGCACGCTACCGACTGCGCTACCGGGCTCGGCGAGTGTGTGTTTGAAATTGGTCGATGGATCTAAAACAAAATGAGCCGTGCTCTGGCAAAAGGGGGCTTAATGCATCTCCGTTATACACGATACAAGCCCAAGTCATCACATAATTATGGATCCATAGGAGCCGTTTTTTTGAATAACCGACTTAATCATGAGGTAGATTGGTCCTTTGACAAACAGAAAATTGACCAATAGCGAAAAGTTTCGGCCCAGGTCAGCCTGCGCGGACTGCGCAGGCTGACCTGGGTCGATAATTTTCGCAAATGCAAATGCCCCCTTTTCACAGAGCATGGCTCAAATATATAAGCCATGCTCTGGCAAAAGGGACCTTAATGCATCTCCGTGATGCATAATACCGAGCAAGTTATCAATATGGTTCCATAAAAAACATTTATTCTAACAATCGATTAGATCTATAGGTATAAAAAAAAGTTTCGACCCATTTCAGCCTGCACGGACTGCACAGAATCACCGTCGATATAATTTGTAGTGAAGAGAGGGGAATAAATCTTGTCGCAATGACCACCGTCTGTCCTAAAAACGAGTGTTGCGGAGTTGGGATTTGAATTCATGACCCTCGGCAAACCTCCGATGGTCACTTCCATTGGCTGTATTACGATGGATGATATTCGCTTACGCCTTACATTTCTTCGCCGGAAATGGACCGTTTTACGGATAGTAAAATTATAAGATTCCACTTAAAAAAAAGAAAAGAAAATAAGAGTTCTAGACAACGTTTTATTGAAATCTTATTAAGTACATCTCCGTTGACATACAGTTTGTAAACTCATTTTTAACGAGATTATCAATTTCGTTGGCAGTTTTCACAGACAAATTGATAAATGTAGATAACTTTACTCTGCTTGTTGTTGTCGTTATTAAACGATTTTCAAGAGTGCCTACATGTTTTTGAAAGATCATGTGACAGCCATTTTTTCAAAATAGAAATCTCTTTGATACGGGAGTAGTTACGGAATTGGCCAAGTTGTGAAAAAATAGACCTTACAAGACCTTTACTTTACCGTCTAACCTACCAGACTCGACTCAAGTCAAATGTAGCATACTGCCGTCTACGGATTGCATTCATCTCGAAACAAAACCATTTTGAAAATATATTCGCAAAAGTAGAAATACCTCTTGTCAAGCAATTTCCTCAATTTGTGACAATGTTTTCATACGTATCCTTAAAAACCGTAATTAATCTTGATAGTCCGTATATACCAACCGACATGACATCAAACTGAACAAAGAAACCAACCAATTCACCAACTAACCAACCCACTAACTAACCAACCAGTATCCTAACCACCTAAACCAACCGAAATGAAACCAATCAATAAGAAGCTAACAAACCAATCCACTAAATTACCAACCAGTTTTTTATCCCCCGCCGAAGGCAGAGGGATATAGTTTTAGCGTTGTCCGTCCGTCCTTCCGTCCGTCCATCCGTGTGTCCGTCCGGGAGAATATCTCCAATACCATTGGACGGAATTTCGAGGAACTTTATACATGTGTACAATAACCCATTCCGCCGATACATTTTGTTTTTTTGATTCGATGAAAAATGGCCGACTGGGAGTGATTTTAAGTTACGCGGTCAAGTAAATTTTTCGGCGGGGGATATCATTACAATGAAATTGCTTGTTTCTATTTACAGCTGTACGTCAACCGTTGGGAGGGAGCACAAGATCCACCGACCGTCAAGGCACCGACGGTCGTGCTGTTTGACCAAAACGGCGATTTTCATTCATTTGGTTATGAGGTACTAGATAATAATAATAATAATAATAATAAACAACGTCGAAGGTGTTGGTGTCGACGTCATTGTTCTCATTACCATCACCGCATAAGATCTCAATGCACATAACATTTAGTCTGATCTTTGATGTACAACATCATGCCAAAAGTTTTTTTAAATGACCGCTATAATGAACTAAACTTACTCAACTTCTAACATGAAACTTACTTTGCTTCAAAGATTATTCCACTTTCAATACTTTGTCATGCTGCCTTTTTAATTAAAATTTCTCGAATTCTTTTGGATAGAGTTGAATGTAACCTTTGTATAAAACAAACAGTTACTTCATTGCATGAGGTCAGCAATTGGGTTTTCAAGTCATTCATATTGCGGATCATGCAATGTTCGGATTTAATTATGTTTTTGAATAGTAACCAAATATTTTCGATGGGACTTAAGTCTGGAGAGTTTTCTGGCCAAAATGACACAGGAATGTTGTTTCTTTCTTTCCATGCTGTAGCTTCACGGCTTTTATGAGTAGGTGCATTGTCCTACTTGGAAGATCCATGAATTGTCATTAGAATGTTAAGCAACGGATGGCAATAAATATACTGATCTAAGGTCTACGTGTACTTTTGACTATTCATATTGCTATCTATGAAGGCAAGCATCCCAAGGTTCCGTAAAAATTACATCCCCAGACCATAACTTTCAAGTTAACTCTGATATTGGCAGCCTGATTGCCTACGCACTCAGGCCTCCACCTTTTCACTTTTCTCCACACTGTAAGTTGTTCATCAGGCTTTAATTTGACCACCATTTCTTTGCTAAAAATTACATTTTCCAATTAGAATCTTCTGACCGCGTACACCAATAAAGTATCTAATATATACTGAACCAAAAAAGAAACTTCCCCTGTGTTTAAGTGCAAATGCAATGTTATTAAAAAAAATCAAAATGTCAGATGACCTACATATATTCGGGCGAACGATTATGTGTCCGATAAAACAAATTTTAACTCGATTGAAAGCATTTTGCTGAAGAAACCCGCTGAAAGCGATTTTCATGTGCATGCACGGATCAGTATAATTCGTGTATATTTTTTTAAACCTTTCAGTCTAATTTTATAGATTTTCATGTCAATAAGAAAAAGACGTTGAAAAAAATCAAATTCTTTTTAGTTTTCTTTATTTTTGATATGCCTAGAATTCCGCAAAATTTACGCGAACGTGCCATTGGCATGCTTAATGCTGGTATGACGATGAATGCTGTTGCTATGAATATTGGATGTTCTACTCGTGCTATTCGACACCTTAGGCAACGTTTTCAAGCAACAGGGCGTACGAAAGATCGACCACGTAGTGGACGTCCTCGCGTCACGACGCGCGGCCAAGACCGCTATATTCGGAACACCCACCTGCGCAATCGCTTCCAAACTGCCACAGCCACTGCTGCTAACACCCCTGGTACACATAACAACCGTATATCTGCCCAAACTGTGCCCATTCGCTTGCGCGAGGGTGGGCTACGTGCACGTCATCCATACGTTGGTTGTGTTTTGACGCGACGTCACCGCGTAAATCGTGTTAATTGGGCACGTACACACCAACGCTCGCTTAGACAACAATGGAATAGCGTTCTTTTCTCTGACGAGTCGAGGTTTTCCATTCATCGAGGTGATGGCAGGGTTCGAGTATACCGTAGGAGAAATGAACGTTATGCCGACTGTTGCATACTTGAACGAGATCGTTTTTGGGGTAGGGGTTCTGTCTTGGTCATGGCGGGCATTGCACATGGCTTTCGCACTAATCTCGTCGTTATCGAAGGGAATTTAAATGCCCAACGCTACCGAGATGAAATTCTTGCGAGGCACGTTATCCCACTGTTTCAAAATAATGCCAATATCACTCTTTTTCAGCATGATAATGCCACAAGCCATACAGCTAGGGACAATGTGAATTTCCTCAGGGCGAATAACATTGCATTTATTAATGACTGGCCTGCCAAAAGCTCTGATCTGAATCCCACTGAACACCTTTGGGATAATTTGGACCAGCGTGTTAGACGTCGCCCTATTCCACCGTCAAACGTCATTCAGCTAAGACAAGGCTTAATTCAGGAATGGAACAACATTCCACAAGCCGAAATCAATACACTTATCCGTTCTATGCGCCAACGATGCCAGGCAGTCCTTCATGCTGAAGGTGGTCATACCCGGTATTAATTTGTGATTTTGGTGAGCGACCCCTTCCGCATTTTAACTACCATTTCACTACTTTTGGATAAACCCTCAGCAATAATTTTTTTCACATAAAGTCGCAATAAAATACTCTTTCAATGCATATAAATCTAGTTTAATCCTGATTTTCATATTTGTGTATATCTGCACTTAAACACAGGGGAAGTTTCTTTTTTGGTTCAGTATATATTCATGTACACTGGCAAAATCCACGTAAAAGCAGTTTCCCTTTTGGGAGCCCCGTATACATGCATGCACTTTCAACAAGGCATCCAAAATGGCGGCGTCGATCGATACGAGCCCCCCCACAAGACAGAAATACTGAGTAGCCTGCACGATATTATCACTAGTTTCCCTTGATGGTTGTCATTAAAACGGAAGAATTCATCATTTTTGAAAATAAATGAATATAGTTACATATATTATCATTTGTTGTCATTCTAAAACAAATACACGGGGTTAAAACGAGCCATCCTTTCGTCCGGTAAGCAAACTTTGAAGTGCGAAACTCATACACTGTAACGTTTAAGAATAACCTAATGGTCGATTGAGGCAACTAATGGTAGTTTACTTTTGCCAACAAATCATTAAAATGCATAATTATTTACCTTGAAGTTGTTTAAATTCATGTTTAGATAAAAATACGTCGAAAGTCTATCGCAGTGACTTCATCAAGTTTATGCTCCAAACTGCACGCTTTACCAAGGTGTCAGTGACGTCAGTTCTCAGTGACGTCAGTTTTCATTGAATTGCGGCTCTCAAACGGGAAATTCTGTGTCGTAAGCGTACTCAATTCGTGAGACCATAATACAGGGAAATTTCGCTTAATTTACACATTGGAATGGTAAAACTTTGCAGTATAATAAATTCGTTGTACGGTCAGGTGGCAGGGGACTTGGAAACTTGTCCACGGCTGTGGCGAATCATGACACCACCTCGCCTTTGGCTCAGGGCGACATAATTCACCACAACCGTGAAAAAGTTTCCAAGTCCCCTGCCACTTGACCTTTCAACTAATATCATAAAAGGTCACTTACTTTTGGCATGATGCTGTACACTGTCCGTGTTGCTGAAACATTCTGGACAAAACCTCCAATTAGGTTTTTATTGAACTAGACTTTGAATGTCTGCTTGGGATTATTCGGTGCTGTAATGGTTAACGAGATCGCGTGACAAGAACCAATAAAGGAGAAGCGGAGAGTGTAGCACAAGCTCAAACGGCAGATTTTGCAGGTTGATCTTAGTCTACACTGGTATCCAGAAATGTATGAGTCAGAAGGAGGCTTAACGACGTATATGACAAATGTTCGCTCGCATCCTACTGCGCATGTATTTTTGTCGTAGATATTGAATCAAAAGTGCACCTATGTATTTTTTGCACATAATGGTAATACTACTGGTGCACTGAAACAAGTGGCACTTTCTTTGGGTAGTGTTGGTGAAGAGAAAAAAATGGATCTTTGAAATGCCACCGTGAAATAATTAAAATGCTGCTGACACGGCGTTACACACAAAACACGGCAACAAAGGCAGGAAATCTAAAGCTGAGGAAGTATAGCTCTTTTCACTTTGAAAAATATTGTTGGAAAAGGAGAAATCGCTCCTATTGAGCAATTTATCCTTTTCCCACCATGTCTGCTGAGCTTTTATCCTATTTTTTGCCTTGAAAAAATAACTTCCACAGTGACCTTCAACCTTGTTTTCTGACGAAATAAGCACGGATAGGTGCCATTTTGATTTTTTTCTTATAGTTTAGAGTTATAAATACTATGAGTGTGGAAAGTTTAAGAAAAATCTGTCCCTTAGAAAGTATGTATTTTTTTAAGATTAACCCTTAATTCGATCGAATTATCTCCCTTTTTAACTCAATGGTCTATATATAACATGCACATGTGTACATTTACCATGCTCAAAACCAGGCTTTTATATATTTTTTTGTGCAAAAGTATATTAATTTTCATTAAAATGATATATATTTGTATATTTTTCATGTAATTTTCCTGTTTAATTGACTATTAAAGAAAGGCGCTTTAAATCCAATAAAAGCTGAATTTTGGAACTGTATATACCTTTTTCAAAGGCAAATTTCTCAGAAACGAGCACGGTGACCCACATCTTTTTTTACTGTAATCTCCTAGAGACAGGTTGAGCTTTGTATGTGCAAAGTTTTTAAAAAATCTGTCCGTTAGAAAAATTTGTCATATACGTCCTTAATAGCATTTTAACCCAACTTAACGTGCTTTCATAGAGAGTGTTCCTAACCTTTAGGCTGCTAAGAGCGACCCACTGACCTTTCGCGGACAGTGTAGATCAAGATCAGACTGCACAGAACGTGCAGTCTGATCTTTGATCTACATTGTCCGACAAGGAGATATTTTTCCCCAAAAATACACTTGAAAGAGCAAGATTTGGGTTCATACTATCGGTTTGAAAATTCATTTCACTTATTTAGCAGGATAAGGGTTAAAATTAGACTACAAAGTACATGCATTCTCATCTTTGATCTACATTGGTCGTGAATCTATACCGTGCCGAACGATGTATTTTTTTCCGGGTGGCAACAACTTTTAACTCTGAATAAATTGAAAATTTTCGAGGCCTTAAACTGAATTTCTACTGCAATTGAACGTTATCTTGGTCAGAATTTAGCATCAGATATCAGTTGGTATAGATCTATGATGAAATTGCCCGTTCTGTGCAATCTGATCTTAATCTTTTCCATTCACAAAAGCTGTAAAGTCGCCATTAGCAGTGAAAAGTTGCACCAGTCGCAATATTTTATTCGGCGTAGCTGAAAGCGCTGGCGTAGATCATACTTCTTGGTTATGATATTAATATTCGAGTAAATACATTGAAATTATGATTGGTAAAAAAATTTGGACATGTTTATTCTGCAGACCCCTGCAAACATTTTTGCGGTACGTTCACGTTGTCTTTCTTTGCCATTATTTTTCCTTGTTTTCTTTCGTTTACAACTGCTTTAAAATTTTCATTTAACCCTTTGCCACAACACCCCTTGTTTGAACGCCCCCGAGAAAAATGACAGCTGAAAAGATTGTGGGAAAAGGAAAAATGCATGAAACCAGCATTTTCTCTGTTCAGAGTATTAGTTATACGGTCAGGTGGCAGGGGACTTGAAAACTTGTTCACGGCTGTGGCGAATCATCAGGCACCGAAGACAAGGTGGCGACATGATATTCCAAAGCCGTGAACAAGTTTCCAAGTCCCTTGCCACCTGACCGTACAACGAATTTATTATACTGCAATGGTATCATGCATCTTTGCATTAAGCTCCCTTTTGCCAGAGCATGGTTATTATATATATATATATTTTTTTTTTCAATGTAGGCGGAGTCTCATTATGCTAAACTGGCAAAGGAAGGTGCTAAATTGCCAAAGGAAGATGCTGAACTGGCAAAGGAAGATGCTAAACTAGCAAAGGATGATGCTAAATTGCCAAAGGAAGAAAGTCACAAGGGGTGGCGTTATTTCAGATACTTCAAAATGGACCTTTATGAAAAGAGAAAGGTAGATTTATTTTCAGTCTACTCTAACGCATTTCATCATATACATATTAATCGACTTATTCTTGTTGCCTCATGCCTAATTTTACCCCAAGCAGCTGCGACGTTGCATAGATTACAACTGATAGATAATGTAATTTTTGATAATGCTCCTCTTTGCATGTTCAGTCGAAGATATCACATGATGTTTGCCTCGTGACTGTTTACCACCTTGCATATTACTGAGGCAAGCAAAGCAATTGGAGTAAAGATATTCTACATAGACCCGTATGTTATCGCAGCAATCGAGGCCACAAGAACTCAATACCGACTGTCTGGACACATTAATTTGGAAAGATTTTGTCTGATATTTTTTCTCTAAAATCGAGGTCTAAAACTGTGCGTCAGCGTTTTGATTGGATGGGGGTATTCAAATGCCCCGGCATGGGTTTCGGATATAAATGATCTGACGCAGTTTTTTCTAACCAAAATTTGTTTCATAAGAAAAATCTGGTACTTCCTTATTCTCTGAGGCCATAAAAAGTATGTAACCGCATAGTTTCTATATGATTGCGAAGAAAGATATATAAAGTTGCATGTATGTTTTTTTTTTCTTTTTTAAGAAACTTTGATTTACAATACAAAAACTTAACAGCCTCCTTAAATCCACGGTTTCCTTCCAGGGAATGCGTCGGATGCGACTCAGAGACGACCAAAGAAGGAAGATGTCTGCACGTCAAGTCTTTTCCGCGGCGATCAAGTATTTAGCGGACCATTTACTAACAACAATAAATAAGAGGACGGCAGATGAAATATCCGTTCACGACATCGAGTGGTATTTGACGGTCCCTGCGATATGGACTGACGGTGCAAAACAGTTTATGCAAGTGGCTGCAGTAGATGTACGTATAAACTAGGTGTTATAGTAACAATAGCTGCCAAAAGTAAATAAAGCAGGAGTAGATGAGGATATGTCCCTTCTGGTGCATTTAACCATAGTTATACTCACCGCCCAAAATAACTGCACCCAATGACCCCCCAAGAAAAAAAAGTTGCCCCAAACTTCGCAGTTTTTCTCGAGGAGAGGGGAAACCCCCCCCCCCCCCCACCCAGCGGCGCGCGCAATTTAAAACCCCGACGGGTTTTAAATTCTTTTTACGCCTCCTCTAATTTATAGTGCTTCCAAGGTAGAGTATTTATTTTGTCCTCTAACCTTTTATTGTCGTCAGAACCTAACGCTCTTTTGTTTACCTCTTCCGTACTTATCTCATGTCCATGGCTTCTAAACACACTCATTTGCCTAAACTGCTCTTCTTCCGTAACCAAGCAATCTTTGTAATTGTTAAAATTTAACTCATTCTTAACCACCGACTTTTTAATGCCTTTACACCTTTTTTCTTCCTCTCCCTCCAAAGTTTCGTAGGCATCATACATGTCAGAGCTACCCGATTTGGGCTACCCGAGGAGGCAACCGCTGGCGGATTTTGTCTTCGTAACATAGCACTATTTTTTCCCGGCACCCTCAGAGGATTGGAAATTCGTAACCGTATTTCCAATCCCGCAAAAGGTTCCCCAAAGACGGAATCTAACCTTCGCGAAAAAGCCTCCACGGGTTTAGAAAGAGTCTCCAACCTCTACCCGGGTTTGGACAAAGCTTGGACGGAATGCGAATCATTGGAGCCAGGCAACCTCCGACGTGATTTAGAAAGCCTGCAATGCGAAGTCTACCCTCACGATACGGGTTTCGCGAAAAAAGCCTCCGCGATGCTCTACATTTTTTTACCAAGGCGAAGCGGACTCGGATACCGCTCCAGCCTGGTATGGAGCGTGCAATACCTAACCCGGTAAGGTTACGTATTGGTAGCTATACCAAAAGAGTTTGTTTGCCAGCTTCGAAACATAGCACTATTTTTCCCCAGTTAGAGGATTTGGAAATTCGCAACTGTATTGCCAATCCCGCGAAAAAACCTGGGGACGAAATTTCCATCTCGCGAAAAAGTTCGAGCTGAGTTTGGACGGAATCACCAACATCATTCAGAGTTGAGCAACCTCCGGTGTGATTGTCTTTGTAACTGTATACAAAATCACGTTAGAAAAACCCCAGGAACAAACGTTTTGGACTCCAAACTGCGGCATCATACCCGATTAGGCAAACGCCTTGCCGATTTTAGACAAAGTCTAACCCCGTCGCGACTGAGCATCATATTTGCCCAGACCATCACGAATTTGGCAACCCTTAAACGGGGCTTTCTTATGTAACTGTATACAAGAAAATCCTTACGTACTCCAAAACGAGGCAGCCAACTTGCCAACTAGGCTACCACGAGTTGGGCAACCTGGTGCGCAATACTTAACCCGGTAAGGTTAAGTATTGGTAACTACACCAAAATAATTTTGTTTACCGACTTAAAAAATTTGGGCGTAAATTTAAAATGTCAACACCTTCAGCACCTCTAAACCCCAACGCGGTTCCAAAAGCCGCAGAAGGAATTTTAAAAAGCACACTCAGTAATCCTGGCTCAAAAAATACAATGTCAAAATTCGGTTTACGTGCCGTAAAATCCGTTGCGCCCCATCTAATTTTGGAGAATATCTACGACTCCAACCTAGTGTCTGATATCGCCAAAATCGACTACCTTTCGGGACCCCGCGGAAAAACCGCTTTACAAAGTCTAGAAGGGCTACCCCCGTTTGTCGACGATCTATACGTATTTGGGTATTTACACGAACGCCAAGTTACCCAAACCAAACGTGAGTACGTTTGTACTACGGGTGACGTTGGAAGCGCAAAAACTATCGTAGGTTTTATTACGACTATTACAAAAGAAGCGTTCCAAATGTACTGTCCGCAAAAGATCGCGTTTACGGCCTGCGGAAACTCCCCGGGAACCATTGACACCGTGGTTCGACATATAGAAACCGAGACCGACTTGTTCGTGTCAGAGGCTTTTCGTAATCGCCACAAGCAATTTTTAAGTACAAAATTAACGTGTCCGAAATCCCATTAGGCGACGTACTCGTAAAGTTGGAAAGCTTAGAAAAAAAAAACTAAACGCTAAAGGGTTTGGGCTTTTTTCTATCGCTTACACCCAGGACTTTTCGGATACTTTAGACAGGCAAGCGCTTTACAAAGGCTTCCGAAAACAAGGCGATCGATACCAAGACTACGCCGGTGATCTCAATCTAGAAGAATGGCAAAATACTCAGGTAATTTTAGACAACGAAAAAGCAGCTGGCCGTAATATACTAACGTATAGCAAACCTCGAGGTCGTTTTACGACGAGTGTAAAATACTACAATAAAATCGTTGAGGCCGGAGACGTCCAAAACGAACACGCGTTGCATTTAGCCGAGTACGTCGTTTGTCCAAACAACCATTTAGAGCGTACCTTTAGACACCCCGACGTGCAAGCCAGGGGATTGACGAGACAAGAGGTTTCTATCCGCGGAATTTCGTGCGATGAAAACTACATCGATATTTTACGAGACAAATTCGAGCTAGTCCGTGACGTCCCTATATTTTGCGTTCAACCACCCGCGGAACAATGGAAACGACTAGCTGAACAGATAGATCGGTCGTTTGTCATCGCTAACAGGACAACGGGGAAAATACACCACATTTGGTACGGATCTTTGACGGAGCGATTTACTGGCGTTTCCTGCTACGTAAAATTCGCCGACCACGAAAAAGAGTGGACCAAAGCGATCGAGTGGATGATTTCTGAGTTTGGCTTTCACGGTCTATCTATTTTTTTCTTAGAGTTGGAAGTCGGGAAAGACGAGGTTACCCCAACGGATCCCAACAACGTTGACGAAAACGACGCTAACTACGTAGTATACATGGACCGTTTACGGTGTTTCATGAAAGACGGGCCGATGGTGCTTTGCCCCGCGACAAAACATACTAAAGTTTACGTCGACCGAGAAAACCCGAGCACGTTTTTTCCCGATCCGATCATATTACGTGGGTTTGGCGCGACGAAAAATGCGTGCATAGAATCGGCGTCGAAAAAATACGGTTCCCAATCTTGGAAATTACGACGGAGCGACAGGTATCCGCACTATCAACGCGAAAACGTCGCGAGCGTATTTACGAGGTAGAGGAAAAACTTGCGTCGCATCATTGGAAGGAAACTATGGAACAAGAATGTTACCGAGTCTTAAAAAAGAAGTTGGATTCTATAGAGGCTCGGAAAAAAGAGCTCGCAAACACCAAAATGGATTACGAGCTGGTTCGTGTCTACCGTAAACGAACCCAAATGATCGACTTAGATTTTAAAACGTTCCAAACGCCCTGGACCATCCAAGAAAGTATCGCCGAGTCGGAAAGTATTAGAGTTTACGGGTTTAAAGAATACCCCGGTTGTACGCGAGTGGCGTATTTCGACTCCAATGGCGAAAAGGGTCTTTGTTTCGCGAACGAATTCATGCTCAATCTGTTTTCACGTACCAAAGGCGAGCTATTAGAGGCATTAGACCCGAGCCATATTACGCACCGAGCGTCTTGTCCGGTATGGTACATGCCGGTCGATACGATCGAGTTTTACGGCGATACTCTGGATACTTTAGAGACTCGAGTTGATCCGTGTTGTCCCGAAAAAAACGTTGACCTTGTGAACCAAAAGTTGGAAAAATACCGTCAAGAGTACAAAGAACTCAAGGCGCAAAAAGATGCAGAAATTCCTCTACTTTCCACCCAACCTTTTTCGACGTCTTTTACGAAAGCCGAGGACTGGAAAAAAGGCGAGTTTGATGTTTTTTCTTTCGCCCGAAGAACGTTTCAAGGTCATCGACAAACGCAACCCTTTGTTTACGACGGCGCTAACGTAGAACCGATATGCGGATATTTTCTCGAGCAAGCGATGGGGAAACTGACTTGGCGCTTCAAGTGGCGCCGCTTCGCGTAAAATTTGGAAGGAAAAGACCACTCCGCAAAAGAAAACCGACGGACTCGCGACGATCGCAACAGTTCGAGCTCCACAGAACTAGACGTAGAATTTTAAAACCCAAAAAGATTTCAAAATTTCATCGAGCCGCGGCTAACATGACGACGACAAAGACAACCCATGTCTAACTTTGTGGAGTCGCCAAACCAACCCCACCTCCAAAGCGAGACGGAAAAATTACCGCAAACCTAGAGCCGGCTATCCAAAGTCAGACAAAAAAACACCCCGGCTAATTTAGAGTCGGTGGACAAAAACAACTCGCGTCTAATTCAGAGTCGTTGGACAAAACGGTACGACTCGGGGTCTTAGTGTTGTCGACGCACCGAGCGACCTGACCGGTATGGTACATGCCGCGCGATATGATCGAGTTCCTCGGAGAGAGCGTGGATTCCTGGAAAAACATAGAACTAGCCAATGACAGGTTGATCTGGAGTCGCACGCAAGAAAGGATTTTTTTTCCTCCAAGTTGGAGCTCCAAAGCTTTTGCTAAAAACCCCGATCACGTAAGTCTGGATCTTTTAACTTCACGGATTTTAAAACCTTACCAGGTTTTAAAAGCTTTTTCACTCAAGAGGGAAATCTCCTCAGCACCGCAAATCCTCGAGTAGGCTTTTGCCATCCTTTTTTAAGAAGTCTTTTTTTAAGAACCCGTTTCGGAACCCGTTTCGAGACCCGTTTTAGAACCTGTTTTAAAACCCGTTTTGGAACCTGTTTTAGAACCCGTTTTGGAACCTGTTTTAAAACTCGTTTTGGAACGTGTTTTAGAACCCGTTTTAAAACCCGTTTTAGAACCCATTTTAAAACCCCTTTTAGAACCCGTTTTAGAGTCTGTTTTTAGAGGCTTTTTAAAGACGATGGAATGCTCTAGCCAAAGTTTTCAGAGATAGAAAAACTCTAGCTGAAATTTTTCTAGAGATGGAAATGTCTAGCTAAAAGTTTTTAAAAGATAAGTTTTTTCTCCGGAGATAGAAAGTCTGACTGAAGTTTTTTCCGGAGATAAAAAGCCTGACTAAAGTTTTTCAGAGATAGAGCATCAACCTGAGACTTGCAAAAGCCTTTTTAGAAGTCTTTTTTTAGAACCAATTTTGGAACCTGTTTTAGAACCTGTTTTAAAACCCGTTTTATAACCCGTTTTAGAACCTGTTTTAGAGTCTGTTTTTAGAGGCTTTTTAAAGACGATGGAATGCTCTAGCCAAAGTTTTCAGAGATAGAAAAACTCTAGCTGAAGTTTTCCATAGATAGAAAGCTCTAGTTAAAAGTTTTCTCCGGAGATAGAGCTCCTGCTGGGGTTTTTCTCCGGAGATAATTTTTTCTCCGGAGATAGAAAGCCTGACTGAAGTTTTTCAGATATAGAAAAAACCTCTAGCAGAAGTTTTTTAGAGGTAGAAAAACTCTAGCTGAAGATTTTCAGAGACAGAGCACCAACCTGAGGCTTTTGGCAGCCTTTTTTTAGAAGCTTTTTTAGAAGTCTTTTTTTAGAACCCGTTTCGGAACCCGTTTCAAGACCCGTTTCCTGTTTTAAAACCAGTTTTAGAACCTGTTTTAGAACCCGTTTTAAAACCCGTTTTAGAACCCGTTTTAAAACCAGAACCTGTTTTAGAACATGTTATAGAACCTGTTTTAGAGGCTTTTTAAAGACGATGGAATGCTCTAGCTGAAATTATTCAGAGATAGAAAAACTCTAGCTGAAGTTTTTCCAGAGATAAAAACTCTAGCTGAAGTTTTCCAGAGGTAGAGCTCCTGCTGGGGTTTTTCTCCGGAGATAGAAAGCCTGACTGAAGTTTTTCAGAGATAGAAAAAACCTCTAGCAGAATTTTTTAGTGGTAGAAAAACTCTACTGAAGTTTTTCAGAGACGGAGCACCAACCTGAGGCTGGCAATAGCCTACTAGAGAATTTACGGTGCTGAGGAGATTTCCCTCTTGAGCGAAAAAGCTTTTAAAAACTGGTAAGGTTTTAAAACCCGTGAAGTTAAAAGATCCAGACTGACGCGATCTGGGTCTTTAGCAAAAGCTTTGGAGCTCCAACTTGGAGGAAAAAAAATCCTTTCTTGCGTGCGACTCCAGATCAGCAAAAAAGTTTTGGGAGGCTTTGCGTTTTTCTCCGGAAAATAAAACTTTGGCAAAAAAGTTTTTCTCCGGAGATAGAACCCTGACCAAAAACCTGCAAAGGCCTATGGAAAGATTTCCAACTTGAGCGAAAAAGCTTTTAAAACCCGGGTAAGGTTTTAAAACCTTCGCGAAGCAGAAGAGATCTGGACTACCGGTTTTCTTTTTGCAGGGCGGTCTTACGCGAAGCGGGTTTCCCCGATCGCTTTCTCGAAAAAATATCCGCACACGGGTTCAACGTTTCCGCCGTCGGAAACGAAGCGTTGCATTTGTCTATTTTCTCGATAGGTTCTTCAAACTCTCCTTCCACGGCTTTCGTAAAAGACTCAGGAAAATCTTGGAGAGAAAGTGTCGGTTTCTTTTTCCGCTTTGAGCTCTCGGCGATATTTTTCTAACCTGTCATTGGCTAGTTCTACGTTTTTCCGGGAATCTGCGCTCTCTCCGTGGAACTCGATCATATCGCGTGGCATGTACCATACCGGTCAGGTCGCTCGGTGCGTCGACAATACTAAGTTAGACCCTGAGTCGTACCGTTTTGTCGAACGACTCTGAATTAGACGTGAGTTGTTTTTGTCCAACGACTCTAAATTAGCCGGGGTGTTTTTTTGTCCGACTTTGGATAGCCGGCTCTAGGTTGGCGGTAATTTTTCCGTCTCGCTTTGGAGGTGGGGTTGGTTTGGCGACTCCACAAAGTTAGACATGGGTTGTCTTTGTCGTCGTCATGTTAGCCGCGGCTCGATGAAATTTTAAAATCTTTTTGGGTTTTAAAATTCTACGTCTAGTTCTGTGGAGCTCGAACTGTCGTGATCGTCGCGAGTCTGTCGGTTTTCTTTTGCGAAGTGGTTATTTTCCTTCCAAATTTTACGCGAAGCGGCGCCACTTGCAGCGCCAAGTCAGTTTCCCCATCGCTTGCTCGAGAAAATATCCGCATATCGGTTCTATGTTAGCACCGTCGGAAACAAAGAGTTGTATTGTCGATTACCTTGAAACGTTCTTCGGGCGAAAGAAAAAACGTTAAAGTCTGCGGCTTTCGTAAAAGACGTCGAAAAAGGTTGGGTGGAAAGTAGAGGAATTTTTGCATCTTTTTGCGCCTTGAGTTCTTTGTACTCTTGACGGTATTTTTCCAACTTTTGGTTCACAAGGTAAACAATTTTTTCGGGACAACACGGATCGACTCGAGTCTCTAAAGTATCCAGAGTATCGCCGTAAAACTCGATCGTATCGACCGGCATGTACCATACCGGACAAGTCGCTCAGTGCGTAATATGGCTCGGGTCTAATGCCTCTAATAGCTCGCCTTTGGTACGTGAAAGCCTATTGAGCATGAATACGTTCGCGAAACAAACACCCTTTTCGCCATTGGAGTCGAAATACGCCACTCGCTTCCATTGTTCCGCGGGCGGTTGTACGCAAAATATAGGGACGTCACGGACTAGCTCGAATTCGTCTCGTAAAATATCGATGTAGTTTTCATCGCACGAAATTCCGCGGATAGAAACCTCTTGTCTCGTCAATCCCCTGGCTTGCACGTCGGGGTGTCTAATGGTATGCTCTAAATGTTTGTTTGGACAAACGACGTACTCGGCTAAATGCAACGCGTGTTTGTTTTGGACATCTCCGGCCTCAAAGTTGGAGACGATTTTGTTGTAGTATTTTACACTTCTTCTAGATCGAGATCGCCGGCCTAGTCTTGGTATCGATCGCCTTGTTTTCGGAAGCCTTTGGAAAGAAAATGCTCGTAAAGCGCTTGCCTGTCTAAAGTACCCGAAAAGTTCTGGGTGTAAGTGATAGAAAAAAGCCCAAACCCTTTAGCGTTTAGTTGTTTTTCTAAGCTTTCCAGCTTTACGAGTAAGTCGCCTAACGGGATTTCAGACACGCTAATTTTGTACTTAAAAATTGCTACCGGCTCGAGCATGTAGAGATTACAAAAAGCCTCTAACACGAATGAGTCGGTCTCGGTTTCTATATGTCGAACTGCGGCGGCGATGGTTCTTGGGGAGTTTCGGCAGGCCTTAAACGCGATCTTTTGCGGACAGTACATTTGGAATGCTTCTTTTGTAATAGCCGTAATAAAACCTATGATAGTTTTTGCGCTGCCAACGTCACCCGTAGTACAAACGTACTCGCGTTTGGTTCGGGTAACCTGGCGTTCGTGTAAATACCCAAATACGTATAGATCGTCGACAAACGGCGGTAGCCCTTCTAGACTTTGTAAAGCAGTTTTTCCGCTGCGTCCCGAAAGGTGGTCGACTTTGGTGGTATCAGACACTAGGTTGGAGTCGTAAATATTCTCCAAAATTGGATGGGGCGCGACGGATTTTACGGCACGTAAACCGAATTCTGACATTGTATTTATTGAGCCAGGATTACTGAGTGTGCTTTTTAAAATTCCTTCTGCGGCTTTTGGAACCGCGTTGGGGTTTAGAGGTGCTGAAGGTGTTGACATTTTAAATTTACGCCCAAATTTTTCAAGTCGGTAAACAAAATTATTTTGGTGTAGTTACCAATACTTAACCTTACCGGGTTAAGTATTGCGCACCAGGTTGCCCAACTCGTGGTAGCCTAGTTGGCAAGTTGGCTGCCTCGTTTTGGAGTACGTAAGAATTTTCTTGTATACAGTTACAAAAGAAAGCTCCGTTTAAGGGTTGCCAAACTCGTGATGGTCTGGGCAAATATGATGCTCGGTCGCGACGGGGTTAGACTTTGTCTAAAATCGGCAAGGCTTTTGCCTAATCGGGTATGATGCCGCAGTTTGGAGTCCAAAACGTTTGTTCCTGGGGTTTTTCTAACGTGATTTTGTATACAAAGACAATCACACCGGAGGTTGCTCAACTCAGCTCGAACTTTTTCGCGAGTTGGAAATTTCGTTCCCAGGTTTTTTC
Organism: Hippopus hippopus; assembly: GCA_946811185.2. Classification (NCBI taxonomy): domain Eukaryota; kingdom Metazoa; phylum Mollusca; class Bivalvia; order Cardiida; family Cardiidae; genus Hippopus; species Hippopus hippopus. The sequence continues at coordinate 29,672,393 of OX328108.1, read as the reverse complement.
GCGGGATTGGAAATACAGTTGCGAATTTCTAAATTCTCTAACTGGGGAAAAAATAGTGCTATGTTTCGAAGCTGGCAAACAAACTCTTTTGGTATAGCTACCAATACGTAACCTTACCGGGTTAGGTATTGCACGCTCCATATCAGGCTGGAGCGGTATCCCAGTCCGCTTCGCCTTCGTGAAAAAATGTAGAGCATCGTGGAGGCTTTTTTCGCGAAACCCGTATCGTGAGGGCAGACTTCGCATTGCAGGCTTTCTAAATCACGTCGGAGGTTGCCTGGCTCCAATGATTCGCATTCCGTCCGAGCTTTGTTACGAATTTCCAATCCTCTGGGGGTGCCGGGGAAAATAGTGCTATGTTACAAAGACAAAATCCGCCAGCGGTTGTCTCCTCGGGTAGCCCAAATCGGGTAGCTCTGACATGTATGATGCCTACGAAACTTTGGAGGGAGAGGAAGAAAAAAGGTGTAAAGGCATTAAAAAGTCGGTGGTTAAGAATGAGTTAAATTTTAACAATTACAAAGATTGCTTGGTTACGGGAGAAGAGCAGTTTAGGCAGATGAGTGTGTTTAGAAGCCATGGACATGAAATAAGTACGGAAGAGGTAAACAAAAGAGCGTTAGGTTCTGACGACAATAAAAGGTATATCTTAGAGGACAAAATAGATACTCTACCTTGGAAGCACTATAAATTAGAGGAGGCGTAAAAAGAATTTAAAACCCGTTAGGGTTTTAAATTGCACGCGCCGCTAGGGGGGGGGGAGGGGGGGGGTTTCCCCTCTCCTCGAGAAAAACCGCGAAGTTTGGGGCAACTTTTTTTTCGTGGGGGGGGGTCATTGGGTGCAGTTATTTTGGGCGGTGAGTATTTTAACCATAACTATGGTTAAATGCACAAGAAGGGACATATCCTCATCTACTAGCAGGTGACGAAATGCATTTAAATTTAAATAATATGATTTAAAAGTATCGAAATTATTTTGAAGATGACAATCTGTTATTGTTCAGTCTGGCGTAGTGTTAGTCACTGGCTGAGAAATTAATTTCGAAACAGGTTTAAAGTTGTCAAGTCACCTTATCTTTTTGTTTATCTTTTGTCTGATTTCAATATTCATTTTTCTGGCTTCGACTTACACTTGGATCGAACACACACAAACAGATTGTCATCTTCATAATATTTCCAATACTTTTGAATTGTGTGGTTAAAATTCAATTGCATTTTAACACCTGCATTGTCTTTTAGGCCGCTATTGGGTCTTTGACAATTAACTGCTTAACAAATTAAATCAAGTTTTCAAACCAACATTAAAAACCCTAATATAGTAATATTGCCATTTAAACTTCTTTTTGACAATAAATAAATAAATAAATAAAAAAATTATCGCAACATGAGAGGGTGAAAGTCAAAGATCAGGCTGCATATTCTTGGTTTATAGTGTCGAAGATGAGAATAATTAATTAAATGTCGCTTAAATAATGGGACTTGTATTTAAAAGAATAGAAAACATTGTCGAAAAAGGAGAAAACGCTGGTTACCAACATTCTTTGACCTTTCACATTGTTTTGATTAGCTATTCTCCTCAAAGTTGTACAAAGTAGGGCTGCATAGTAAACAGTTAAACCATTAATACTCGTAGACGACAACATTTTAGAAAGCTGTTGAAAATATTGTCTGTATCACAGTTAAAGCGAGATATTCAAAACTTTTGTCAAAACTTTGAATTACAATATTACATGTTATTTTACTCATAATTATTATCATTATCATCATTCCCCGCCGAAGGCAAGGAGATATGGTTTTTGCGTTATCCGTCCGTCCGTCTGTCTCTCCGCCCGTTCGTCCGTCCATCCGGGCAGATATCTTCTAAATTTCTTGCCGTAAATGGATGAAACTTCATACATGTGTTCCTTACGGTAGCCCGCCGATAAGCTTGTTTTTAATTTAATGCCATGTCATGGAAAAAGGGGGCTTGATGTATACTTCCATTATAGACCAATATCGGACAAAATTTTATAAAACTTTATGTTTCTATTGTTTATCATAAGCCACAGACAAACATGATTTTTTAAGCTCTACTGGCTGAAAGCCAGCAGAGCTTATGTCATGGCGTGGTTTCTGTCGTCCGTCCGTCCGTCTGTTAGTCTTTTTCTTGTTTACGCGATAAAGTCTGCATTTGTACTCAGATTTTTGTGAAACTTGCACAGTTTGTTTATCTTATCAATAACTTCAACCCTATTGATTTTGAAAAAGTCCAACGAACAATATGGGAAAAGTAGCCATTCAAGTTGAACATTTCCATTTCTTTTTTACATGAAAAAGTCTGCATTTTTACTCAGATTTTTGTGAAACTTTCATGGTTTGTTTATCTCATCAATAGCTTCAACCCTATTGATTTTGAAAAAAAATCCAACAATCAGTATGGGAAAAGTAGCCATTTAAAGTTGAAAATTTCCATTTCTTGTTTACGCGATAAAGTCAGCATTTGTGGTCGGATTTTCATGAACTTGCACAGTTGCTTTGCATCGTAAACAGCTTGAACTCTATTGATTTCGAAAAAAATACAACAATCAGTATGGGAAAAGTAGCCATATTGATTTTGAAAAAAATCTGACAATAAGTATGGGAAAAGTAGCCATTCAAAATTGAAAATTTTCATTTCTTGTTTAGGCAATGAAGTCCAGAATGTTGATCCAATTCTTTTGAAACTTGCAAAGATTATTGGATTCGTCAAGGGGTTGAACTCTATTAAAAGTGAAGAAAATCTAGTAAACCGTTCAGGAAAAGCAGCCATTTGATGACTTAGTATCGTTTACTCAACAAAGTTCACATTATTTGTCACATTTCTTTGAAATTTACTGGGATTGTTTAATACAAGGCGTACTGAAACCCTCTCAAATTTGGCTGGATTCCAAACAATTAGTTTTGAGAAATTGCACTTTATCACTGTTTGTTCAATTCACCATGCCTGCCTATGCTGTCTTAGTGGGTTCAAGCCCAGTTGCGAGAACACGTTTTTGTGTTCTTTTCTTTTTGCATCATGAATTCATTATGTATGCTAGAAAAAAAAAAAAGCAAAATCACTGCCAGTAGAGCGATTTCAGGCCCTCAAGGGCCTCTAGTTTATTCAATAATATGCCATGTCATGGAAAAAGGCGGCTTAATGTATAATTTCATTATGGCCATATGTTTTGCCAATACATGCAAAAACACAGCACCTCTTATATGTTTGTATCAAAAAAGGTCTTTTTCGGCGAGAGATATCATTTCAACGAAAAAGCTTGTTTTTCATGTGATAAGCTACTGTCCACGAACTTCTCTGGATAAAAGCGAATATAAGGAAGCTTAGGTATTACGAGGGCTTTTAAAGTTGTGCAATAAAAAAGTTCTCAGAAATATATAAAGTGTTTAAATATCTGCATACTGACTTTAGATACTGTTTATTAAGTTTTAATATGCTTAAATACTGATCAGCAGTTGGTTCCTGACCATTAAAAAGCAGAAGATGTGTATTAATTAGGAAAAATTCGTATTATCTCCCTTTAACAGGCCGGGCTTCCTGAAAGTAAAGTCTCCTTAGCACTGGAACCAGAGGCAGCTGCCGTATTGGTCAGCCAGATCGGAATGCGCAAAGTCTACACGGAAGGTTCTGGGTTCGATCTTAGACCGTTTGCCGTTAAATCAAAGTTCATGGTCATTGACTTGGGTGGTATGTATAAAATTATCCGATGACAACTACAAGTAACCATTTCAACACCAAATATAATTATAAACTTGATCGCTTCAGATGGTTAAAAATTCTGTATCTCCGAATGCTTTTTAATCTTGTAGGCTTGACTAAACCATAGGCCTCTGAATCTCTATTGGTTTATCAAGGGATAACGAAATTTTCATTATCGGACACCATTTCTATAAATAGCACATTGGCGATTCCATCTTTATCGTATATAGTAAATCAAAGTGTGCAACGAAATGGAAAAAAAAAATTGACCCCCGTCCCCATTCAGAGATAATATTTAAACGAAAACGGATAAATGAACCTAGTTACCGGTGCAGATGGGTTCATAAATGATTGTTCTTCTCTACCCTGACCTTCGAAACTTCCAAACGGCTCTTGCCATCAAGCAATAGCTCTCATCTAAAAAGATTTCAAAAGCTTCCACATTTTTCGGATCGCATGCGCTGACATCACACGATTTTTAATCCTGCAGCGAATAATATTTTTTTTCAAACATATATCGAAACTTTTTTGTTGGTGTATTGATGAAATTACTACATTAATATTTCGTCTGATATAATTCATCTTTTCATCTAATCCAGTAGCACGATTTTCATCTCCCATTTCGCATATTTTCAAATGCGTTTTTACCGTTCATTGGTCAAAATCTTTGGCGCGTCTTTTGATAGCAAACTCACGTGAGTTATAATTGGCTGCTTCATGATGAATAGTGTGACGTCAGCGTATTGCGATCCGGAAAATGTGGAAGCTTTTTAATTTTTTGAGATGAGAGTTATTGCTTGATGGCAAGAGCCGTTTTGGAACTTTAGAGGGTCAGGGTACAGAAGAAATATCATTTGTTAACCCATCTGCATCGGTAATTAGGTTCTCTTTTTAAATTTCGGTTAAATATTGTCTCTGAAAGGGGACGGGGTCAATTTTTTTTTTAATTTCGTTGCAAACCTTGTCTTACTGTATACGATATAGAGGGAGTCGCCAATGCGCTATTTACAGAAACGGTGTTAATGAAAATTTGAGTATATTCTGTGATATACAGGCGATGCACCAATGTGCTATAAGTGTTTGATGATCGATCAAGGAAAATTTTAGTGTTCTATGATAGACCAATAGAGCTCCAAAGGCCTGTGACTAAACAAGCGGACGGTAAAGATCTAAGTTGAGACTACACGTCGGTCGCTATGTGCGTATTGATAATATTTATACCTTCAGCTTGACATTTTCTAATCACCCTCACATTGAATCAGTATAGAGTTTGAATAATTATGATGACAAAAATGATCGTCATCATCATCATCATCTTCATCATTATCCTTATCAATGTTTCAATCGTCTTAGGTGGCACGGTGGACATGACATTCCATGAGGTCACAAACGACCAAACAGTCGAGCAAGTTCAGCTTGAAGTGAACGAAGCCGAAGAAAACAGACAAACTCCGCACCGGTCCATTTACCATGGAGATAACAGTTTAGTAGAAATTCACGCCCCGGAAGGGGGCAAGTGGGGCGGTAACCTTGTCAACGAAGCTCTTGAGGATTTCATGGAGACAATATTTACTGAAAGTGTTTGGGATAAATTTTCAAAAGAACCAAGCTACAAGAAAAGTTATCTGGGTTTGTGTCGAAAACTGGAATCGGCGAAGAAGAAAGATTTGTTCGTGTCGGATACCGTTAATATAAAAATACCGGCGACCCTTACTGAACTTTTTTGGAATGTTCACAACCAAAAGTTCGATAACTACATTAACAATAACCACGTTCTTAAGGAATCTGTAACTGCTAAAAATGATAAACTGAAAATTAATGCAACAAAGATTGTCAGTATGTTTAATCGACCAGTTGATCTTCTCATCAAACGCTTGTGTGAACTTGAAGAAACGTTGACTACCAATGCCATTGATACTATAGTTCTAGTTGGAGGTTTCTCCGAGTCCAAGGTCGTACAGAAAGCTATGAAGGAGCATTTCAGTGAAAAAACAGTGATCATACCAGAGGAAGCCAGTTTTGCAGTCCTGAAAGGTAAAAATCATACATAAGGTCTACGGCCGCAAACTCTCATATTAAAAGACGGAAGCTGCCGAGATTGGCCGAATAGCCTTTACGAAAACGTCGATGTTACACGATATTTACCGATGAGTTAGTAGGACTACGGCCTCTAACTCTCATATTAAAAGACGGAAGCTGCCGAGATTGGCCGAATGACCTTAACTAAAACGTCGATGTTTACCGATGAGTTAGGGGCCGTATACCTTAATTCTTTCCTCGACTATAAATTTTAACCCTTATCCTGCTAAATAAGTGAAATGAAACTTTTTAAGCCGATAACAAAAACCCGATTTCTTCTATTTCAAATGTATTTTTTGGGAGGAAAGGTATCTCCTTATCGGACAGGGTAGATTCAAGATCAGACTGCACGTTCTGTGCAGTCTGATCTTGATCTACGCTGTCCGCAAAACGTCATTGAGTCGCGCTTAGCAGCCAAAGGGTTGATATTGAGAGAACTTGCAAGCAACACCATCAATCTGTTCTAAATGGTGACATTTCTCTTTGAAATGGTAGATTAAATTGCGGGAAAAGGCAAAAATACTGTTCTACTATTTTTTTCTCCTTTTCTTTGCAACGGTTTCAAAGCATTTTTCCTCAGGGATGTGAATGCATTGGATAATCTCTTCTTTAAACATTAATCGTCAGAGTCGTAAAAGCTTGGAAACCTTTGTTAAACCTATAAACTGCTAGGCGCAACAAACTGACCTTTTGCGTACAGTGTAGATCAAGGGTCGTTCTTGACCTCAAGCCTCTTTTGGCTTATACCTAGATATAGTTAACTTTTTTTCTTAAACCGTGAGGTGTTGCTGTCTGTTAAAACATGTTGATAAAAAAAAAATAGTCGTTCATTCTTAGTAAAGAACCAGTAGCTGCTCGCCGCATGGCGAAATGCCGCATGGCGAGGGTAAACAAACCAACTAAAGAAAAAGAAGATCAAGATCAGACTGCACGGAACGTGCAGTCTGATCTTTTATCTACCCTGTCTGATAAGGACATATGGTCCCGAAAAAATACCTTTGAAATCTCGAAATTTGGGGTTTTTAGTATCGGGCTTAAAAGTTTCATTTCACTTACCTAGCAGGATAAACGTTAAGCTTTAACGACGTATAGTACAAATTTTTCTAACGGACAGAATTTTTTTAAACTTTGCACATACAAAGCTCATCATGTCTCTAGAAGATTACAGTGAAAAAAGATATGGGTCACTGTGCTCGTTTCTGAGGAATTTGCCTTTGAAAAAAGTATATACAGTTAAAAAATTCAGCTTATATTGGATTTATTACGCCTTTCTTTAATAGCCAGTCACACAGGAACATTACCGGAGGAATATACAAATATACATCATTTTAATGAAAATAAATTTAGTTTCGCACAAAAAATATATAGAAATCTGGTTTTGAGCATGGTAAATGTACAAATATGCATGTTTTATACAGAACATTGGGTTATAAAGGGAGATAATTTTACCAAATTAAGGGTTAATCCTTAATAAATACATACTTTCTAACGGACAGATTTTTCTTAAAATTTCCACAGTTATAGTATTTATAATTCTAAACAATAAGAAAAAATAAAAATGGCACCTACCCGTGCTTATTTCACCAGAAAACAAGGATGAGGGTCACTGTTGAAGTTAATTTTTTCAAGGAAAAAAATATGATAAAAGCTCAGCAGACATAGAGGGAAAAGGAGATATTGCTCATTAGGATCGAGTTTCCCTTTTCCAATCAAAGTTTTATAAAGTAGAAACAGCTATACTTCCACGACTTTGAATTTCCTGCCTTTATTTGCTTGCTTGATGTGTAACGCCGTGTCAACAGTATTTTAATTACTTTCACGGTGGCAGTTCACAGATCCATTTTTTTTCTCTTTACAAATGCCACCCGAAGAAAGTGCTACTTGTTTCAGTGCACCAATAGTGTTGCCATATGTGCAAAAATACATAAGTGCACTTTTTATTCACTATCCATGAAAAAAAAAACATATGCGCAGTAAGATGCGCGCGAATATTTGTCATATACGTCGTAAAACCGCTAAATAAATGAGCCATACTCTGGAAAAAAGGGGGTTTAATGCATCACCGTAATACATTATACCAAGCCAGACATGGGATAATTAGGGATCCTTAATATCCATTTAGTCTGACAATTGACTTGATATGGATGTAGAACGGTTCTTGAACATGCATAAAATTTACAAATTGTAAAAAGTAGCGACTCATGTCAGCCTGCGCGGACTGCGCGGGCTGATATGAGTCGATACTTTATGCAGATGCATTATACCCCCTTTTCACAGAGGATGCCTAAAATGAAACGGAAATTTCCACTCAGTAGTAAAAAAAAACCCCAAAATTGCGTTTTCAAAGTTGATCTCATCGTAAAGATAATACCGTATCGGACAATGTAGATCAAAGATCAGACTGCACGTTTTGTGCAGTCTTATCTTTGTCTACACTGTTCGCAAAAGCACACCGAGTCACGCTTAGCAGCTTTAGGCCTAATTAGTTTTATCAACTCAGTATTGCTCACAAGCTTTAGAAAATTCTGAGCCAGCTGACTCTTAATTTTCTGAACCAATTACATGCACCGATACAATATTTTTTAATGCCACTGTAAACACTATGGGAAAAGAAGCTATGTATGCCTCAACAACCAACTGCCCCTTTTTTCTATCATGTTTTCAATACCGTTGAAAAACTGCTAGTATATCTTCCTTCTAATGAAACATTTGCCTATTGTGTAATTTTTAATAGTCTGGATTTCGTCCTTTGAGGTTTGGAAAAATCTGAAAAATCTGGTATACTTATTGGTTGACATGATATTCAACTTTAATGCATAAGCTTACAAGTTTACGAGTTTTATTAACGCCTAGGCTGCTAAGCGCGACTCACTGACCTTTTGCGGCCAGTGTAGATCAAGATCAGACAGCACAGAACGTGCAGTCTGATCTTTGATCTACACTGTCCAATAAGGACATATTTTTCCCTAAAAAATTACCTTTGAAATAGCAAAATTTGGGTTTTACTATCGGCTTAAATGTTTCATTTCACTTACATAGCAGAATAAGGGTTAGTTCTCTCACCACGTGGGTTTAAGTGCTATGTTGAAATTTAGTTAATTAAAACTTTGCTAAACTGCATTGTGGTTTACAATATGCTGACCTACAATTTATTACCAATGTGTTTGACTACATCCATTTACAGTTGTGTTGGACTATATCTCATAAATGATATGTACTAGTTCTAGCAATATAAATTATGTTCTATTCTGTTTTATGCTGAACTAAAATTCAATAACTATGTGTTCGTCCACATTTCATCAACATTTTGCTTTCATGAACAATTTATCAGACAAAATTCATTGACAATATGATGATCAAGTTTTCGTGACAATGATCAACTTTTCGTGACATTAATTTCATGTTGGAGTATATGTCATTAGCATTGTGTTGAATTACATTTAAGGAATGAAGAGAATTTTTATTTTTTCATGGAGGTATGAAAAAAAAACCTAATCACAAAAGTGTGATTAGTCTTTTTTTTCATACCTCCATGAAAAAATAAAAATTCTCTTCATTCCTTATAATTTAATATTACAGACAACATACACCCACGGAAATAATTCAAACTGCATTCATTTTCTTTATTTTTAAATCTAAAGTTGGAGTTTCTAAAGCCCCTTCCACTCATATTTGTATGGCGCAAGAATACAATAGGGAAGCAGTTTTCAGATCCCCAATACTGAAAATTAACCAATAAAACGAAAGTAAATGAACACGGCAGTGTGTAGGACCCGCACTGAGTAATCTGCAGCGAAAGTAGTTCCGGCATAACGTGATTTTTTTTTCATGGAGCTATGAAAAAAAAAAAAATTCAGCTAATCAGAACTCGCCAATATTCATGAAAACAACTGATATTAATTTATATATATAACAATGGGTTAAACTACATTGTTGGACTACATGTTATTAGCATTTGTTGAATTACATTTCAATAACAATGGGTTAAACTACATTGCATTAACCCTTAGGTTACAAAGCAAGACTCAAAGACCTTTTTGCGGATAGTGTAGATCAAGATCAGACTGCACAGAACGGTCAGTCTGATCTTGGATCTACACTGCCCGAGAATTAGATATCTTTTCCCAAAAAGTACCTTTGAAATAGCAAAATCTTGGTTTTTACTATTGGCTTGAAAGTTTCATTTCACTTGTTTAGCACGATAAGGTTTAAAAAGTTTTGATGTACATTTCATTACAAAGAAAAAAGCACTACATTTCATAGAGAAAATGTACTACATTTCAGGAACAGTAATGTATGGCTTTAACAACCGAGTAATACGATCAAGAATTATGAAACACACTTACGGTAAGCCGAAATTCGTCTATTTATAACTCTACGATTTCTTCTTCCTCTTTCGATTTTTTTTTGCGACTGAAAATATTCTCTTCTAGCAGAGTTTCGCCGTACCGCTGCATGCTTTATTTTAACCTCTGTTGTAGAAATACACGTCAGTACAGGTTTCACACTTAAAGGGTAACTCCAGACCAAAGCTATTTTTGGATATAAGAATCCTTAAATGAAAACAATCTTAAAATTGAAAACCATATTTCAATGTCTTTCGTAAAAAGAGAGTTATTAGCGAAAATGTGGTTTGCACACCTGTGCGAGTTTGTGAAATCTTCGATAAACCGGATGTGACGTAGGAAGTGTGACCCACACATTTATTTCGGCTTCTGTGTACTGTTAATTTGCTCTGATACTGACTTTTTTCTCACAAGCTAATCCTCTCTCATGTCGGGAGACGATTTTTTTTTGTCACAAAAATCCCTATCGTAAATCGGGTGCCGAGTTTAAGGACTATTTAGAGCCAGGAGATGACTATTTATTCGTCAGTCTGCTGTCTGTCTGTCTGTCTAAACCGAATGACGTGGCTTAATATCAGATCTACTATTAATCCTCAACAGGTTAAAAAAACCTTCATGCCGATTGCAAAAGTTCGAATACTGCTAGTTTTTGGAGATAGATATCTCCGTATTGGACACTGTACATAAGATTAGATTGCACGTTCTGTGCAGTCTGATCTTAATATACATTGTTCGCAAAATGTCATTGAGTCGCGCTCAGCAGCCTTGGGACCACACAGAAATTGAAATGGGGCAAGAAATCAATGGTAAATTCACTGTTGATTATCCATCTCTTTCATATTACTTTGAGAGAGAGAGAGAGAGTGAGAGAGAGAGAGAGTTGGAGGGTAGTTAGAATAGAAATTCGACAAGCAGATTATGGGATTTTTTTTTATTTAAGATCGTATGAATGAGGAAAATACAAAAGTTATGACATTCGACTTACCCATTTAACCTGTGTAAAATTCCAAATTCCATTTACATTTCATAAAAAAAGGGTTCAATATGGTCGTGAAAACAAAAGAGTAAATTTGTACATGACATGTTTATGACACGTGCTTGTTAACCTCCAGCTGCAAAAAAAAAAATGTGAGACCACGACGGTGCTATACCAACATCAAAGTGGCGCCGAATTAACCCTCTGCCCCTTTACATTGATGGAACACACAATTCTTTTCTCAAAAGGTTGGCGCACTAAACTTTTGCGTAAAGTTTGTAATAAATTTTTAATTTACGCTGAATTTTTTATGGTCAGCATCTGTTATCTCGAACGTGATTACAGCGAGAAATACGGAAAAAGAAAGTCAAATAATATTTGTCCGCGTTGATATTTCCTTTTAAATTTACGCCTAACATGTCTCAGTATTTAGGAAATGGACTGACCCTGTATTTTGCAGACGATCAAAAACGTTTACTGCGTGATATGGAGGGCAGGAAGGCAGGAGGCAATTCAGACAATCTTTTAACGTTGTTGTTGATGAAAGAAACAAATTTGAAATTGTGAAAATAACACGTAGGAAAATAAATGAAGATCGAGTGAAAAAAATGGATTCAACTTAAACGGCAAATTTAGGATGTGTGCTGGATTTAATGTTGTTTGTGAATGTTAAAGAGAGGATACGATTTCTAAGGTAGATCAAGGCTTTTAATTCTTCCCAAGCTGAAGGAGACATGTAAAATGCTGACACTGACACTGTAGATCAAGATCAGGCTGCACAGGATGTGTAGACCGTTCAATGATCGACGGTGTCCTATATTTGGTAGAAACAGCCTTAGAACTGTACTCGAATGATTTCCTTTACACATTGCAACGTTCCTTCTACCACTTAGTAGAAGAGACTTTTGGCATATTTCAACTATCTTAAGTTATTATTTCTTTTTTTTTTTTATTTATCTGTCAAAATTCGTTGATGAGACTGTGGTATAATTGAAATAACTTCAAGAAATGAATTTCAAAATAGTTTTGTTCCCCACTAGAAGAATAACTTTTCCTTTTCATAAGTACTATCTCCACTAGGCTAATTCATTTAAAATTTCTTTCCTATTATTGTAGTAAGATGTAAGAGCGATAGAGATTGAAATTCTGGAGTAGACAAGTGACTGAAACGTGATAAAGCGATTTATATCTTTGCAAATTTCATGCAGTTTTCTCAGTTTTCTGTGTTAGTTCATATATAGCGACCATATCTTCTCACACTTGTGACGTCACGGCAGACTACCGGAGGTCACGATTTTTTCAATTAGCGACTTTCAGACAGGTGAAAATCCGAAGTTTAAACCTCTATATCTCGTGAACTAAGCATCACAGAACGCTAAGATTTTTTTTGTTAACATACTCTAGTATAGTTTTATCCGATTTTGAAATAAAAATTTTGGCCTAGAGTTACCCTTTAATATTAATTCCGTAGCGAATTACATATATGGCATTTCATGAGTGGTCGTTTTTCGTTGTCATTATCTAATGATCCATTCTGAAAATTATTAGAAACGAAGCTTTTCCTCGTAATATACTACAACACATAAATACAATTTAAGATAACTGAGGCATGATCTGTAAAAAAAGGGCTTAATGCATCTCCATAATGCATTGTACTAAGCGAGACATCACATAATTAGGGATCCATAAAATACATTTTGTCTAACAACTGCCTGAATCATGCAGTAGAATGGTTCTGTAACATGCAGAAAATTGACCGATAGCAAAAAGGTTTTGACTCAGGTCAGCCTGCGCGGACTGCGCAGGCTGACCTGAGTCGATACTTCTTGCAGATACATTAAGCCCCCTTTTCACAGAGCACGGTCTAATAACTTTTTTCTCTAGTAAAATCCGAAAATGTTTTTTTTTTCAAACTTATTCTTTGGAGAACATATCTCCTTGTCGGCCAGTATAGATCCAAGTTCAGACTGCACATTCTGTGCAGTCTGATCTTGGATCTACACTATCCGCAAAAGGCCAGTAAGCCGCGCTCAGCAGCTGTAGGGTAAACTATTTACCCGACGACGAAATTTTGGACTTGTCCAAATTGAAAACATATGCAGATGACAAACTAAATATGGCGTTAAAGATGGGATTTATCCTTGAAATGGTAGAAAAATGTTGTTAGAAAGGGAGAAAATGCAGGTTACCTGTTTTCAAAAGCATTCTCCGTCAGAGTTTTTAAAACTTGCAGTTGAGTGGTGAAAGGTTAAAAGGTTTTATATCCCCAATGGCGGAGGGATACAGTTTTTGCGTTGTTCGTCTGTCCGTCCATTTGTTTGTCCGTCTGTCCGGACATATATATTTTAAAATCCTAGACGAAATTGATGAAATTTCATACATGTGTTGCATATGATAGTCCGCCGATATTACATTTTTTTTTAAAATTTAATGCCGTGTCATAGAAAAAGTGGGCTTGATGTATATTTTCAATATTGACAAATATTTCTTTAACTACTGGACAAAATTTTAAGACCCTTCATATTGATATTGTTTACTAAAGTCACAGAAAATCACTATTTGTTTTTTATTTAATGAAATGCCATGTCATGGAAAAAGGGGGCTTAATGTATAATTTGGACCAATAACAAAAAGGCCACGTTTAAACATGCAAAACACAATACCTCTTATATGTTTCTATCGATAGGGTCTTTTTCGGCAAGCGATATCATTTCAACGAAATACCTTGTTTCTGTAGGTATAAGCGTAGCAAGACCATTCGATCCTACCGTACATCCCGAGAGATACAGAGTAACAAGACCTGATGGCGACCGAGCCGAGAACATTTTTGAAGTTCTTATCTCCGCCGGAAGCGTGGTTTATCCGGGCGAAACGAAAGTGACGCGAACGTTCAACGGAAGTTACAGCAGAATGGCGACGGAAACGGAAGTTAGCATCTACATTTCGCCTGAACCAGACCCGAAGTTTACGGACGAAGAAGGTTGTTCTGAAGTGGGGTCGGTCGAATTTTCCTTGCAAGAAGAAAGCGAAAACCATAGAAACCGATATGTAGACGTTACTATGCACTTTGGTCATACGAAAATCTTTGTTACTGTAATCGAACAGGCCACTGGCAGAGTAATTAAATCTGCATTTAATTGCTTGAACTAATCCACACATTGACAAATATTCTCCTAAAATAATTGAGCTTCGCTCTGACAAAAGGGGGCTTAATGCATTTTAGTGATGCATTGTACTAAGCAAGCCATCACATAATTATGGATCCTTAAATCCATTTCGTCTAACAGCCAACTGAGTCATGAGGTACACTAGTCCATTGACACGTAGAAAATTGACCTAGCAAAAAAGTATGCTTTAGCTTCAGCAGCTCAAGACTCGCCACAGAGCTAGCAATGCAGGAGCTGCAGGTTGGAACCCCAGATTGAACAATTTTGTGTTTAGCATGAGTCTTTGTCACAAGATACAGTCTTCTCTAACCCGCGTTTGTCATTGTTTTGAATTCATCCCCGTAGAGAAGCAGCCAGTGGCTTATAAAGATATTGCTCATTCAAATGATACATAAACTCTTGAAATGCTTTCGATTTGGAATGGTCTATTTTTTTTTTTGTCGTCTCGTCGAAAGAAAAATAACTTGATGTTTTTCGTTCCTGTCCGGTGTGTTATGACCCTTCCGACTGTAAAGGGGGAATTTCTCATACAAACGTCTTGCAGATCACAAAGATTAAAAGCCCAGTGGCGGCCAAAATCACAATGCAGGTGTTGAAATGTATTTAGATTTAAATCATGTCGTTTAAAAGTATGGAAAATATTGTAAAAATGATAATCTGTTATTGTGTGGTCGGTCAAGGTGTTAGTCACTGGCAGAGAAAAATAATTTCAAAATCAGGCACAAAGTAAACAGCACATAGAGTGACCTGGCAGCTTTTAATCTAGTTCTGGAATTAATTTCTCTGCCAGCGACTAACAGTTGGGCTGACCGTACATTAACACATTTTTTTTTCTTCACAATAATATCCATGCTGTTGAATGGTATGATTTAAATTTAAATGCATTTTAACACCCGCTTTGTTAACTTTTTGCCACCATTGTTACTTTGAGCATTTTAAGAAGATGTATGTTATTGTGTAGTGTTTATTGCCGTTTTAAATTATATCGCAGAGGCTTACTAGCGCAACTATTCATGCATTTCTAATGTTTTTAGGCCAGTATTTCGCACAACACTCTTTTTAAGCCTCTGACTGCTTTTTCACATAGACATAGTCTAAACAATTGTACAACGGTGAAAGATGAATGAAAACGGTCTCAATTACTATCATCAGTCCTCGAGAGAGATTTGCCGCAGCTCGGATTCGAACACACCAAACCAGGATTATTAGCGCAGTAAGTTACCGTCCAAACTGTCGGGCTTGAGAGAAAGGAAAATGCCACTCTAAACATCATAAAAACATTGCGAGAAAAGGAACTTCCGTTGCAAGCATGTGCTCTCTCTAAAAGCCAAAATCTAGAGTTGCAGATGACAAACCAAATGATGGGATTGTCTTTGAATACTAGGATGAAAAACGTTGCGGGAATAGGAGGAAATGCCATTACTAGCCTTTTTCCCTCGTTTGATAAAGGATTAAAATAACTAATTTCGGATTAGATACTGGAACAAATGATGATGATGATGATGATGATGATGATGATGATGATGATGATGATGATCATCATCATCACCATCATCAAGTTTTTTTTTTCTGCGGACGTGTTAATAAAGAACAATCGAGAAATAAAAAAGATAGATTTAAGAACCAAAATTATTGTGGACGTGAAAACATGTGATCACTGATTATAAGCTGATAAGCCCGCCGATCAGACGAAATAAGATATATAAATTAGCGGTAATACCGGGGAGGCCCGCCATTTATATGCAGTGTGCCACAGACACGGCGTTAGAAAAAGGTCTTCGGAAGATTTCAGGCGTGGTTTACTTTTTTTTGTTCGTATTACCCTTGTCCTGATAAATAAGGAAAATGAAACTTTCAAGTTGATAATAAAAACGCGAATAATGTTATTTCAAACTTTTTTTTTTTTTCTTTTTAGAAAAGTATCTCATTCTGTGACAGTGTAGATGTGTAAAAACCCAAATTCTGCTGTTTCTAAGGGAAATTTTGGGGAAAAACCTTCTTATCGGACATTGTGGATCCAAGATCAGACTGCACGTTCTGTGCAGTCTGATCTTGGATCTACATTGTCCGCAAAAGATCCTTGGGTCGCGCTTAGCAGCCTTGGGGTTAAAGAATTACAGGAAGAGACGGATCTTTCCAGGGAATAAAACAACATATTATATTTCATGTGTCTATTTTTAGAAATGTTATGGGTAAAGAAATGTCGTAGTTTAAGCTGGGGGGAATTATTTCCCCGTCACAGTGAATATTTTCCTCCTGCCGAAAATCTGGAACTACTTTTTTAAGTTTTTTAAGTTTTAAAAGTGGCATTCGTTGACAAAATAATCAGAGGAAATATAATATATAATTTATTTCATCAGCTTGTGGTTAATATGGGGAAATATTTGCCTCAAAAGGGAAATGTCCGCGAAAATAACTCGTGCCTTACGGCACTCGTTATTTTCGCATACCTTTCCCTTTTTCGGCAAATATTTCCCCATATTAACCACAAGCTGATGAAATAAACTCTATATTTTCTTGCATTGGCTCCAAAGTTTCCGTTTTTGTGATGGCGCCGCCGTTTTTATTACAATAATTGCCGCTTACAGGCTAGTCAGGGCCGATTTAGGATCTTGTCTACGCTGTCGATTATAAGTCGGGTCTGCTAATTTGGTTGGACATCTGACGGTGTCATACAAAAAGAGAAAAAAATATCAACGCATTTTACCCCCTACAAACGAAATTCTTTTTTATGGTTTTGCGGCAGAGGGCCTTTTGAAAACATGGCAAAAGGGGAAAATTACTCGTGACGGGTAGTTTTCTCCTTTTGCCTCAATATTATAACTTGTACCAATGTGTTAAATCCCCCTCTTTTTATTCGATATCAGTCTACTGTTATAATTATTCGTTCAAACTATAACCTGCCTTCGACTTCTTCTTTCGTTTAAAAAGCCAATGAGGCAAATTTTTCATTTTGACTCATTGTTTTAACATATATCTGAGCGGCGCTCTGGCAGAAGGATGTTTAATGCATCTCCGTGATGCATTAAACAAAGCAAGTCATCACATACTTATGAATCATTCATGAAATCCATTTTGTCTGACGACCGACTAAATCATCAGGTAGAATGGTCTTTGAACACGCAAAAAAATTACCAATAGCAAAAAGTTTCGACTCATCTCAGCCTGCGGGGACTGCGCAGGCTGAGATGGGTCCATATTTTTTGCAGATGCATTAAGCCCCCTTTTGCCAGAGCATGACTTATTTATATATTATGCCATTCAATCAATATCGATTATGCATTATTTTATGATGGTGTTTTTAAAGTCGTCTACTTTAGATTTGTAACTTTTTTTTACAGGTTATGAGCTTAGAACTATTTAGGCTATAGCATGCCCGATTTTATTATTATTCCAACGTTTATGTACCAAACTCTATTCTCCATCATCTGCCACGGTGTTTACCTAATTTCATGTATTTCATTTGATTTTTTTATTGTTTACAGTTTATCGCCGTTTTCAACATCATTTCAGTTATGTCGCGGCGACCAGTGCAGCCATCCATGCTTTCCTGGGATTTCTTTTACCAGTTCTTCGCACAATAGTTAAAGCCTTTGGCTGATTTCCCACATGACCGTTGTCGAAAACAATGATCAGCAGTGGGAGAGGAATGAATCCTTTTGCACTGACTATCACCAATCCTCGAGAGGAAATTCGAATCGGCGACCCCCTGATTTTAAGGCCTGTACGCTACCGACTGAGCTACCCGGCTCGGTTTCATGTATTTAATTTTGTTTTTGACTGACAGTCCATATTCTTTACTAGGACTTTTTTCAGTCATGCACTGAACTTTCTTAGACTTTTCAGGCCATCATCAACAACCATTCACTTAAACAATTTTTCGTTTTGGAGACATTGAGGAAGAAGCCCCTTGAAAACATTGTGGGAAAAGGAGAAAATGATGGTAACCAGAATTTTCTCCTTTTCCCACAATGTGTTCATGAATACTTCCAAAGATAAATCTCATCATTTGAGCCACATTTAATTAGTCGTCTGCAACTGCTTTCAGTTTTGGGCAAGTCTAAAATTTTGTCGTCTGACAGAAAGTTAAGCCGATCTCAGATGTGACGTGTTGGCCGTCTCAATAAACATTTGTCCCACAACTTTCCAAACAACAGTCTTCTATCCCTAGATCTAGTCATTTCTATCATAGTGTACTTTCTTTGTGTGTTGATTTTTCTTGACTGTACTTTTGCAATCTGAATTGATGCCAGATTGCCGTCATGTTTAATTTTTTACCACCCTCTCGAAAAAGAAATGCATCCTACGACTTGGAACGCATTCTTAATCAAATATGGCGGGACACAGAGGTGGATGGGTAGGGCGTCGGCACCTTGCATCACAGGTTCAAGGTTTGCCAGTAGCGGAGCTGTTCAAATTAAAGGCACGTTTAGACTACCGGTATCACGCGCAAAGAAAAAACAATGGCATCATAATTATTGGAGAGGTCATCAGACCTCTCCAACAGTGATGAGTTTAAAAGGCAGACTGCCACAGAATTCTCTGTCTAAATCCATTTTTCTTGCGAAATTGTTCTGATACACAGTCTGTTTCATCACGGTTTTGTAAATAAAGCGAAATCAAAAAACCGAAATAGGAAATAGACGTGGTTTATTTTTATATGACGAATTTCAGAAAAGATTCGTTATATTAATTTGCCATGATTGCAAATGACCTCTCAAATAACTGCAATTTTTCATTAAGCAAATAAATCTAAGCAGAAGAAAAAATAAGAAGAATTTCGTTAAAAAAAGAGAAAGAAGACCGCTGGACAAGATCTTGTGACTTGAAAAGGCGGAAAGAAGGTCAAATGACCGTCATGTAAAGCAAAAGAAGTTTCTACGCAGCGGCTTTTTTACTTGTTTGTTTACATGTACCTGAATACATTGAAATTAAAAGCCAATAAACTATTTGAAAACACTGATGCTGACCTCTCCTGGCTTCTTTTTTAAAGAAGCCAACTTGTATGAAGTAAAATCAAACGGAACCGTTTACACTAACGGAAGCACATGTCATCCAATATGTATAACTCGACCTATGGCTCTCACTCGATAAACCTTTCATTATCAAGTTTATATTTTTGTTTGTGTTTTTGATAACAAGTTTAAAATCACGGACCGTAACGAAATAATTCAAAGCCCCACTCGATTATGTTTACATTCTCTTCACGGTTCATGATTTAAAATCTGTATTTCCAAAAAACAAACTACAATATAAACTGTTAATGAAAGGTTTATAAAGTTAAAGTAATATGTTACTCTAACTCGATAAACCTTTCATTAACAGTTTATATTATTGTTTGTTTTTGGGAAACAAAAATCACGAACCGTGACGAGATTATATAATTAATATCGAGTTGGGTCTATGAATTATGTCGTTACGGTACGTGATTTTGAATCTGTTATCCAAAACTAAAACAATAATATAAATTGAGGATGAAAGGCTTATCAAGTGAGAGCTATATTTAAACTTGCATGTCTTATTAATTTTGTTATTCTCGCTATGAATGAATTAAAGTTTTGTCCATCGTGTATGTCCTGATAAATTCGAGCTTTCTCGCGGGACTGGTTTATTTTCTTACTAAACCACGAAGATGATCGAAGAGACATAACTCTATTGGACTCGCGATAATAGGCACAGCTAATAGCATTAGGATTGGCGTACACGTGCACGTAACTTAAATTCGCGTACTGGTATGTTATTGCTATTGTTACGCGCATACATGCGTGTAATTCTTGTCTTCTGGCGATGAACGGCAACATTAAATTGAAAGAAATAAAGTTCTGTTCTATGAAACTTTTGAAATTAAAGTAAATTTTGCTTGTTACAAGCAATTTTTCCTTGTGTAACCAGTATGTTTCCAAAAGTAGTCTGCTGCATAAGCATAAAATTTGTCTGCTGGTGGCAGTTCGTCTTTTGGTTGCTTGTTAGTGGCAAGGGAGGCTGGTAGGTAAGGGGTATGTAGGTTGTTTAAGAAATAATCTTCTTTCTATCGTGGTTTATTGTTCAATAAACCTCAGTTATGAGTTATGAGGCACAATAAGTAATCCACGAGGGCGATAGCCCGAGTGGTTTATTCATTGCGCCTCATAACTCACAACGTGGTTTATTGAACGATAAACCACGATAGAAAGAAGATTATTTCGATTCTAACATGATCAATTCTTAATCAAAGGAAAACAAGTTCATACTTAGAGTAAAAACGCGGATGCAGATTATATTCCATTGAATAACTTACTCACTTACTTTATACAGAATGACGTCATTCTATATAGAATGACGTCACTCTACATAGAATAACATAGATTTTACCACGCTTTCGTTGCACTGTGTTTATAGAGCCGAATTCACGTGTAATGTTAGAATACATAAGTAAGAGTCAGGATCCAGTTTAACGACTTAAGTCTCCTATTTTGCTCAAATCCCATAACTGACTCATTTACCGACTTATGTTGAATTTGTTATTTGAGACACATTTCACTAACATTAACAGACTTTAGTAACATTCTAAAATTCTGGGTTCCCACACATTCTAGACTCGAGTCAGCAAAACACTAATAATGGACTTAAGTCTTCCTAACTGAATTAATTTTGTTTATTTTGCTGAGTTAAGTTCATAAATCTGCTGATGTTATTCAAATGCGTCTCAAATAACGAACTCAAATTCAGTCGGAAAATGAGTGTTAGCAGATTTGACCAAAATAAGAGACTTGAGTTTCTTCATGAAACTTGGCCCAGATTTATTTACCTAAAATTCCCAAACAAGTTGATATACAGTGCAGCAGAACCCATCTCGAAATGTCCAAAAGGCTACAGTATTTACCATCCATTTTAACCCCTTGGGTGCTAAGCGCGACTTACTGACCTTTTGCGGACAGTGTAGATCAAGAACAGACTGCACAGAACGTGCAGTCTGATCTTGGATCTACACTGTCCGATAAAGAGATCCTATTCCTCAAAACATAACTTTGAAATAGCAATATTAAGATTTTTACTATCGAAATGAAAATTTGATTTTAGTTATTTAGCAGGATAAGGGTTAAAATGCATTCTAATTGCAATGAATTTTCTAAATTTCGAAAGGAAAACAATTCCTATTTGGCTATACAAACTGGTTCTTGCCGATCAGAAATTGAGTTACTTTCTAAATATCAGATTATTCTAAGAATACTAACTAGAATGGTAGGTGAATAAGTGACCCGACCTTTCTTGTAACATGAATAAAAAATGAATAATTTTGAAAAGATGACATCAGATAACAATAAATAAAATAGATAATGCCATAAGAACGAACTTTATTTATACAGAAAAAGCACCAAATTGCAAGCTCAACCAAATTTTGTTCACGTATAAAGTTTCTGTTACGTGTTACATTCAGGTGTAGCATGGCTTCTATCCGGAAATAGGTTTGGTTGATGTGACATATTTATCCCGTCACTTCCTGCGAATTCGTTTTGTAAACGACGTTCCTGTTCCTCCGAGCCGTAAACAGGTCGGTCTTCATAGGAATTTGTTGGAAACATGGAAGAAACGGAGTCCTTTTTCGGTCTGCCTTTAGGTTTCGTTGGAGATTCCTTAC